>CP139505.1:417923657-418353686 GCA_021014915.2 Artemisia tridentata subsp. tridentata
CCTTGTGTTCAAAATTTATAGATTCCTTTTATTACCTTCCCCTGGTAGCTTGAATTGGGATCCCTCTCCGTTTGCCCGTTTTTAGTGTAATTACAAAAGTTATAGATTCCTTTTATTACGTTCCCTCAAGTAGTTGAAAATTAGGTGGAGAATGTTAAGATTTGAGGCGTGTTTTTTAGGAATTATAGTGAGTCATTTTAGGCACATGAATGTGCATAAGCAAATTACGCACTGCATATCTAGAAATGCTTACTCGTGATTTCTACATTTTTTTACGTATTGCATCTGTGTCTTAGGAGTTTTTGCTGTTGTATTTGCCCACGAGCAGAGGATGTCTCTTTTCTGTTTTACGTGTATCAGGGTAGCTTGCTACTTGCAGACTGTACATGCTACACAGTAGTGAGACCTATATTAGATTTTAAGAATATTTTCCGCATCCTAGGGCTTTGGAATTTCATACTTCGTGACTGCTGTTCTTGTATGAAACTATATGCCCCTGACTTCTAGTAATTGCATAAGGTTGGGCATGCGATGCACAGTTGCACATAATGCATGCTGAATGTTATTAGATCTGCAATCTGCAATTTTAAACATTTAATATAAGATGATAAGCGAAATTGTGGCTCTGCAGATTGTTGCAGGTTAATAGCTGTCAATAGCTGTAAATTGAATACTTTTTTTGTTCAATTCTGTAAATTTACATAAATTGAAAATAGCTATAAATAAAACCAGCTATTTATAGCTGTGTCTTAAATTACCCTTGGTGAGAATCAGCTGCAAATGGGATGTAAAGGCTCTTCTGATTACACCGAGTCTTTTTAGACATTTAAATGTGCAGAAGCAAATTAAGCACTGCAATTTGAAATGCCTGCTGGCTTAATTGTTTTGCATATCATAACTGTGTCTTAGGAGTTTGGTTGAGGGAGAACTAGTTCAATGGCCATGTGTTATAAACGTTGAAGGACGTACCTGCATACAATGTGTTTTGCAGCAGTATAAACTCGTATGCAGGAAATGCTTCTTTTCTGTGTAACATGTATCAACTTAGCTTGCTACTTGTAGACTGTACTTGCTAGAATAGGGCGTTGGACTTGCGTCGTTTCATCACTGGTGTTCTTGCAAGGAAATTTATATTGCCCCTAGCTCATAGGACCTGCACACTATGAAGCACGGGGACGGCTGTAGGGTCTGGGTACCCGTTCCGGGGACTTCCCGGGGACGGAAACGCCGGAGAAACGGCTTGGGGACGTCCCAAATTCCGGGGACGGCGGCAGAGAGAAGCTGGGGACGTTTCCATTGATTATGGGGACGTTTCCTATGAATGAATATGATTATGGCCTCCCTCTGTCGTCGTCTGTCCCTCTATCTTCTCGAACAGGTATCAATCAAACTATGTATGAATATGATTATGTGTTGGTGACTGGTACTATCGAGTGTTTTTGACATGTATTGCTAGTTTGTAATAGTTGGAACTTTAGAGTAGAGATGTAAGATGAGTTTTTTGACTTTTTTCTTGCTGTTGGAAATGTTTAGCAATGAAGTTAGTTTTGTGAATATGTTTTTGTTTATTTCTCGTGGTTGTGAATTGTGAATATTTGTGATTTTGCATTCAAGATGGAACCAAGGTTGACACAGACACAATATGGATTTTAGGATGGTGATGGAAGATAAATAACATTAGTATAAGTATTTAATTTATTAATGTTTTGTCTTGTAGTTATTCTTTATATATTTTGGTGTGTAGATGTAGCCACGTAGGTGCTAGACTAGTAGACTAGAATGAGTGATTTGGGTATTGCTTTTTATGTAGTTGTCAATCCTAGTTGGTAAATACTTACAACTGAACTTGTTGCTTATCATGTATTGTTTGGTTTGATCCCCATCTTAATGGTCTACCTTCTCATATTATATATTTATTATTTATCTACATTTTATTTTGTGAAAAAGATATGTTTTAATTTATTATGTGTTTTGACTTTGTATTTATTCAAATCATTCTACTTTCTAATAACAGTTTCAATCACAAAATCATGATTATGAGTAATATTTGTTCGGATTTTAGAATGTTATGTAATTTTTTTTGAAAGACAATTTTCAATATGCTAAAATATTATAAAACACAGACGTTTCCCCGCCGTACCCGTTTCTTGAATTTTAGGATGTCGCCGTTTCCAGTACCCGTATCGTCCCCGTACCCGGATGCCGTACCCGTCCCAGTGCTACATAGCCTGCACATGGTTGGGCATGAGATGCACACAATGTGTGCAAAGTGTTTGTGCATACAGACAGATGTAGCCTGCAAATTTGCAATAGAAGTGATAGGTCTGCAATTTTGTCTGTTTAGACATGCAGATGGTAAGTGATGTTGCCGCTTCTTGAATTTTTGCAAATGAGGGATTAAGGGGTCGTATGGAAGGTTTTGTTACATAATAGTATAGTGCTTCTGTGTCACAAGTTTTTTTATTTCATTTTTGTGTCTGGGTTGCCTTTCGTTTTACATAGGATGGGCATATTTGTTATTTGATTATAGACAGTTTTGTGTTACTAAACTGTTTTCGCTTATTTGATTATTTTGAGGTAAAATAAGCAGTTTCGTAAGCAGGTTGGTAGGCGAATTTTAGTGAAATGAAATGAAGCAGGGAAAGCAATTGCGGAGATTTGAACTTATTAGAGAAATTGAGGGGGTGTTTGTTTAAGCTTATTGTTATGAGCTTATGTGGTTTTGGCTTATATTTCATAAACTCATTTTTTGGGCTTATGGCTTATATAAGCTTATTATATAAGCCCGGTAAGTTTCACGATAAGCGAGAAGAAATGAGCTTATGAAACATAAGCCGGAATCACATAAGCCCATAAGCCAAAAAGTAAGCATAAAACACCTCCTTAGTGGATTTTACTGTTTAGTAATTTACGGGTTTCTAGTTTTATATAAACGGAAAAGTAGAAGTTTATTATGTTTTTGAATGTTTTATGGGAGGTTTTGCTTTTTTTTTTTTTTAATTCCATTTAGGTGTGGTTTAATGGCGTGATATAGGCATCTGATCATTTTGGGTAGGATTTGTTTATTGTTGGTTGGGAATGTCGGAGGTGAGGTTTGTTTCTAGGGACTTGATCCGGTTAGACCAACTCCATTTAGACTTTAGAATTTGCAAAATTAGCTTAGGTACCGCATTCTAAATGCATAAACCTGCTGTCTGCAAATTTAGGTACCGCATTTAGACTTTAGGATTTGTTTAATTATGCAGATATAGCCTGCAAATTTGCAATGAGAGGGTTTAGTTCTGCAATATTCTTAGTTTTGACAGACAGATGGTAAGTGGTGTTTTGTTACAGATCATTTTTCGGCGCAAATGTATTTGGAGGTTCCTTCGATTTCACTTGGGGTCAGAATTAGCTGCACATGATAGGTAAAGGGTCTTATGCGAGCTTTTGTTAGAGAGCACTATAGTGCTTGGGGTAATAACGAGTAGCCATGGCATGTGGGTGCAAAGTTAAGGTGTATATGGCTTCTAATCAGGTTGTAAGTATTGAAGGGTGATAATTATATATATTCATTGGTTTGATGACTGCATTACACGGCTTTTTTGAGTTTAAAATGAGTGAAAAGGAAAGGAAACGTCTCATTTTTGCCGCGGTTCTGAGTTACAGTTATTTCCCTCCTAACGAAGTAGTTGATAATTTCTAAGATTCTGAATAGGGGTATTTTTTCTATCACACAAATTGAGAAATAGGGGTACTTTTGTATTCAGTGCCTTGTTTCTAGGATATTGATCTGATTACAGATTTACAGCCTCATTTTTAGGCATTTGAATGTGCAAAATCAAATCAGGCACTGCAATTTTAAATGCTTATTCATGTAGAGTGTGTTGTTTTTACATGTCATACCCGTGTCTTAGGAGTTAAGTTGAGGGAGAATTAATTCCCTGGATATGTCTGATAAAGGTGGAAAGACGTATCTGTATCTGCATACAAAGTTATTGCTGTAGTATAAGCTCACAAGCAGGGAATGGTTCTTTTCGTTTTTTACATGTTATCAGCTTCGCTTGCTACTTGTACATGTTTGACAGTACTGGGACCTGATTTAGATTTTGAGAATATTCTTCTCTTGTTTTGGGTAACTGGCGTTAGGGTGTGCATTTGATTAGTTCACCAAACACAATATGGTCACTTAATTCTTGTTACTTGATAGTGCTACAGGCGGGCACACATATGTTAAAATTGGGGCAACTTCTGTGCATCATAGGGCCTCAGACTTGCATTGGTATTTTGGTGTTATCGTAAAGAGATTTATACCTCTTAACTCCTAAGAACTGCATAAGATGCACATAGTGAGTGTTGATATATGTAGATATAGCCTGCAAATTTTCAATAAAAAGTGATTAGGACTGCAATTTTCATAGGCTTGACATACAGATGGTAAGTGAGGTTGTGGCTTCTTGGATTGTTGCAGGTCATTTTGTGCCTGCAAATGAGTTGGGAGGTTGATGTTCCTTTGATTACCTCGGGGTGAGAATTAGTTGCAAACGAGAGGTAAAGGGTCCTGCACGAGGTTTTGCTTTAGAGCTAGTTCTTTGGGGAATTTCTAAGTAGTGGCCATTCCTCACGAGTTTTTTTTTTTTTTATTTCATTTTGGTGTTTAGGCTTGCTTTCCTTTATATATAGGCGTGGATGCCAGCCAAAGACCTCATGGTTGGTGATTTTGTGCAGGTAAATGGGTGTAAATTTGGTTAATGGATAATAGCAAGTTGGCGATGGTTGTATCCGTTAGAAATAAAAAGTGTGCCTTTAATCTTTAGTGATAGTTTAATTTTATAACGGAATAATGACCTTTAGTTAAAACATATAGGCTTGAAACTTCACTTATGGTAATCAAACCTTTTCCTAGTAATAGAAACAAGATAACTAGAGCAGGGGAGGAGGGGACTCACAAAAGTAAGTCAAATAAAATCAATTAGAAACCGTGCAGTGAGTACCTAGTTTAGCTTCCTATTTTTGGTAATTTTTTATACCAATCTCATCTAGTGACTAAGAAGAGATCCACAACAAAAGGATCAGTCAATTGCCTAACCTTAGAATATATTGTTGTAGAAATAGTCGAGCGCGATAGTGAAATTAATATGCTCCAGGAATAGTGTCCCATGAATGTTGCGGCCTTTTCTTGTTGGGGTATCTCATTAAAAAGACTTGTTTGGTCATCATCACAAATGAAGTGTTTTGATTTGGGTTCACACAAATATTCAAACAATTTTCTTAAACTAACTAATCAAAGATTGCAATTGCATGCACTAGATGAAGTACTTGTTTGAAAATTAGTGCTCGTCATATTTTTGGATATCACATATCATTATTCTTATGTTAGAAAAGTAATTTCCCCCAAATTATTGTATTGTCAAGAACCAAAATTATGTTTTTACAGAAACATAGAAGTTATATTTTCATTATGTGTGTGATTTTACAGGAACTTCACAACTCTTCAGAGGTTCAACTCGTTGTGTTCTTCATAACGCCATGCCTAAATTCGTGGAAGTTTGGGCATGAAGTTTTTTTTTTGGACAATTCTATACAATTCGTTGGTCTAAAGGAATTTGAGAGAGGTATGAACAACGAGCCCAAACCACATATATCTTTCATGTAAAAATTATGTGCAACAACACGTTTGTCACTGTCAGATTCAAAAGGAAACAAGAAAATGGGAGCCTCGATCTTCTGGATCTTAGCAATGAAGGAGGAAGGAAATTTCTAAGTATACTGCGGAAGAGTTACTAAAAGTATGGGACTGAAGTCGGTTGTGATAAAGGTCAATGGATTTACTCATTTCAAGAGAAAGAAGCATGTGATTTTGAGGTTTAGAGACATGTAAACAAATTGGACACCTGACCAAAACGCGATTGTGTAATTAAAGCCACTTAATGGGTGTCGACTGATAATTGTGTTTGTGCTTTTTTTTTTTTTTTGTGCTGTTGCAAAATACTAGTTGAAGTGTAGTAAGGAGACTTGCTTGATGTTGTTATGGTTTCACCATCAATATGTAGCTTTGTTTGATTGTGTTTTTCTATTTTTGGATATTGCTAGAAGCAAAAATTTACAACTTTTTGTTGAAGGGGTCGTTTAATAGAATATATCTTTTCAATTTCAGAAAATATCATCTAGCGCGTCTATGTTTTTCTCTTATGTTTGCAGACAGAAAGTGAAAATGATAAGTTCTTGCGTCTCCAAACAAGAAGAGCAGAACTGGATGAATCCACTTCTCATCCACTAAAAGATTTATATTTTTATTTTTATCTTTATTTTTTCTCGACATAAAAGGGAAAATGACTTTTTTCCATTTCAATCATATTCTTTTTTCTTGCATAGACAAAATACATGTAAGAAAACAAACAACGCCTTAGTTGCTTTTTGCTACATGTACAAAACTAAGAGCTTTCCTTCTTATATCATTCATCACTTTTTTTATTGGGAAAATTCCAAAAATACATCAAAAATTGAATTTGTGTCCACAATGTAGATAAGAATATTGCAAATTCCAATTTTGCTCATGTGCGACCGTGCTACTGCGCGACTCCATTAAAAAGTTGACACGTGGCATGACAAAAAGTACCATTCTAATCATTTGGTGACACACTTGTCACATTTTGAATGGGTCGCACAGTCGCACAGCCGCCGGTCGAGCAAGGCAAATGTGCGACCCCATTCAAAATGTGACAAGTGTGTCACCAAATGATCAGAATGGTACCTTTTGTCATGTCACATGTCCAATTATGAATGGGGTCGCGCAGTAGCACGGTCGCACATGACCAAAGTTGAAATTTGCAAAATTCTGACTCGATTGTGGACACAAATTCAATTTTTGGCATAGTTTGGAATTTTCCCTTTTTTATTTATATGTATTTCAAGATAAATGTCCATTTAAACCTAATCAAAAATATTTTAAAGAACAAAAATAAAACTATTGACGTTTTGCAAAGGGCTACTTAATGAGCAACACATAGATTATCTACTGATTTTATTTAGAAAACGTCTCTTGTATGCTAAGGTCAAAATAGTTCAGAACACTTGAACTAAACTACTTGCAGCGTAGAATACTTGATTAACTTCATGGCATGTATTTTAAGAAACAAAGAGAGCATTGCACTATCACCATTTTTTTTCCTCTACTTTAACGAAACATCAAAGAACGAAAATACGAGAGTAAATCCACATGAAATCATTGATAAACTTTAGCCTTAACTATCAGAGTGCTTCATAATACAAACGGCTCTATATGAGGTACACATAAAAGCCTATTCAACCTTACATCCAATAGATTAAAGAAGTGAAATCTTTCTTGTTTATATACTATAGAGAATGAGGATGGCACATGTCTAGAATATTGTAGTACTATGTTTTCAGATACATGTGCAGATGAAGTTGATTATAAAACTAAAAATATCAAACCTCAGATGAAGTTGATTGTAATACTCTTGACTTTTTTAGTATCTGTTGTCACTTTAAAATAACTAAATATTTTTAGTATCTGTTAGTCCAAAATCTTTATTTAAAAAGATTGTCCATATATATTTATATAACTAAATATTTAGTAATCTTTTATCTATCTATACCAGTCATTCTTAATTTCTATTCATCAATAGAAGCTGTTACCTAGAGATTTTCTTTAGAATATGTGATAATAGAAACGTTTCACGGGTCCACCTCAACTTACGTAACCCCGACCACACCTAAAATGCCATATTGATTCTGCAGTTACATGTTACGAAAATGAATGAAGGTGTAGCCCTCAAAGTTCTTTTGGATTCTGGAACCAGTGATCTTTAAACACCCTAACCCTAACGTACAATTCCTAGAGGCTAACTCAATCGGTCATACAAGAATGGCCAACAATTTTACTTTTTTAATCTCCTTCTAAAAAACTGGATTTTGAATAGTTCACAAGTATTTTTGTTAGCTAACCCAACAGTCCAATCATCGTTTGAAAACGGAAAAAGAAGCTAAACCATCTCATATACCAAAAGAAAACCATTCCACTACTCACACTAGAAATTCCCGGTATGACTTAGTACTTTAGGCTTGTACTCACTCATGCATAAGGTGCCATTCAAACTGATCCAAATGTTATCCATGTGACTAAGTAGTGAGGCGACTTGGGTACAACACAGGTGATTCGAGCCTCTCTTGGTTGCCTAAATTTCTAAAGATATCAAGAGAGGGACAACTTAGTCCTATACTCCTATCAATGTAAAACTTAATCAATCACAAGGCACCAATGAACATATGTCACCAGAATTATCCAAAATGGATAGATGTGTCACCCTAACGAGCCGTACGAAAAGACTCACCAAACCCACAGAGAGTTTTGAGTCATGTTCACCTAAACCAAACTATAATTGTTTCCAAAAGGATAACTTGATCAGTCGCATAAAAATAGCCTAGATGCTTAATGATCGCTTATATTAAGCAACAACAAAGGAAGTACACTTATAAAACTTCATAAAGATGAAGGCTATGGGTTTTGCTGGACTACGCAGGAGCCACGGTACATTCACTCATACCAATTCGATTGATGAAGAGGACAACGTAAATTACACTTTTTTATGGCCATCACATTGTCATTTTCTATCGATCATGGTTGGTTTATCGTGTAAACTCACATTTAAGGTACTACCATTGTCAAAGTGGTCAAAGATCGGTTACAAACTTTAGCTTTTGTATCCGTTGACAAAATGATCCCAGGTTTGCAGTAATCAGTTTTTTAACCCATAATACAAAGTGGATACCTCCCATCTAAGATACCTTGTTTAGAAATAATATTCTATCTTATGTGTCGAATACATAACCAACCTCAGCAAAGTGGAACTTTATCAACGCAAGAGCTCTTCCGCGATGTGAAATCTTGTTCTTTTCTTCCTTGGGCATTTCAGCATAACTATAACAGCAGAAATCATAAAATTAATTTGGTTTTATTGCCAGCAATCAGCATGCGATGATATGAAAGGTGCAGGGAGCTTAGAGATGGTGAGTCGAAATTAAATGGCTCAGGTTGAAACGGATCAAAATGGGTCTGGTTCATAACAATGTCAAATCTGATTCAGGTTCACTAGGTAAGAATGGGGACCTATAAATCTTCTTACTCCACAATTTATAAGTTTGCACTCTTAAAAGATAGACTCGACATGACTTTTAATCTGTTTGACCCATTTGATGTATTCCTATTTTAGCTAAACTTTCAGATATGAAAAAGCCTGGACCCATCTATAAATAATTTGGTCGAAATTGCCACCTATTATGGAGATGATCTCATCCAAAGTCATTCGGTCCTCTTTGCAGGAACAATCTTCCCGTGAAAGGGTACATTATGTGCAACATTATTTGAAATGCCAATCAATCAAAAACAAGTACGACCACTGATAGGTACATGCAAATCACATTTTAAAACACAAAAAGATCAATTAAACCATTTGATATAGTAGGAAACAAAGTGAATAGTATAAAGCATACCGGGGTCTTTCCCACAAACGTAACGGGTTCATGATTTTGCCCAATAGAGAGAGAAAATACACACACAACATAGGCAGATTTATCCTCATAATCCATCAACATATTGTTTAGACCTACAGCCGCAATTGAAGTGGTTAATTAGCATTAATTTTTTATAGTTTAACATCAAGGTAAATACGACATAAATATTATTCTATGTACCTTCATGACCAAGCTTCTGAAGAAACCACTTGCTATTGATCAGAAAAGACCAAATTTCACCTGTAACAAAGAGATTCATTTTGAGTTTATTCATAACTATTAAGTATTTACAACAAAAAATGTCAAAACAGTCAAGTTTTATATACTGAAGTTGCAAGTTATCAGAAAGTTTTTGCAATTCCGAATGTAAGTTCATCTATCATTCATGCTTAGTATTAGTGACTGACAGTAAGATGATCGTTGAAAATTGGTTAAAAGACATAAAAAAAACACTAGCAGTCCATTCACCGACAATATGTGATGGAAATTTTCGCTAATTTAAGAACCATTGTGACCAATAGCTAGCCGAAACCTAGAGAACTTCTTGCCAGAAAAGCGTCTACAACACTAATCCTATCATTACCGAAAGATAAAAACACATAATGCTTCCATTACATTAACCAAGATGCAAACAATGTGACATCCGAATTCACAATCTCACAAGCTAAGAGTTGTCTTAGTTTATGCTACAAGGTCTTGTTAACAATATAAATAGATTGAACAAGCAAATTAAGGAATTTGTTCAAATGTGCTGCAAACCTACAGTCCCAATAATCAGCTTTGCGGAGTTCAGATATCAGATTTGATAGAACATTCTGGGTAATATTAACAGATTATCTGAAACATATATGTAGTTTCTGTAGCAGAACTGATGTATTGGGTAAGTTTTATTATGTGTAACTTCAGTGACTCCGTTTTGGCCAAATCTGTCAAGTCTATAAGAAGATTAATGTGACCAGGATTCAGGTGAATATGTGAATTAAGTAACTTGTGACCAATGGTTTTATGATAGACAATTTGACTAAAAGCCATAAAACATCACCTTCAAGAGAAAAAAGAAAGTGCAGCTAGGGAGACTTACATGTTATCCTTTTAAAGACCATGGTGTTTTAAGGTATTTGATTTATTATGCGTTCAAAAAAATAATAATAACAGGTTATTGTGCAAGCTTTTTAAGAAGAAATAAGCTTGTTGGTGTTTGTCTTACTAGACTAATTCATTTAAAATCCTATAGCCTGAACATAAATAGACATGTCACAAACATTCACTAATAAAACTTCCGTTCATTTACTTACATCGTCTTTATGTAAGCTTGTTAACTACATATATAAACGAATTTTACGATGTAATACGAATAAGAATGTAAACCTTACAGAGCATTGAAACAAAGACAAGTATCTTCCACCAACACCGGCCCTTTCACCCACACACAAAACACAAAGACAAAAACACTTCCTCATCAAAACCTTAAACAAAAACATAAAACCTTAAAAAAAAACACTAAACCTTAAAAACACACAAAAAAGTAAATAAAAAAGTACCTAATTAGCAGCCAATCTTGCTTTTTCTATAGAAATATCCTCCGGATCACCTTGCAATTCCGGCACTGACAAATAAATAAACCAATCAATCAACAAAAACACAAAAAATAATCTGAACTATTATTATCAGGTTTTTGGTGATAGAATAAGTGATTGACGACATGTAGATAATTATCGAATCGAAAACTGGTACTCCGTATAAAAGACAATAATAGACAGTTGTGGCCAATAGCTAATCAAAATCTTGTATATTTCTTTCCCGTAAAAGTGTATACAACACTAACCCTTTCATCACTGATAGGTAATAACACATAATGCTTCGATTAAATTAACCAAGATGCAAAGAATGTGACATCCAAACGAATAATCTCATAAGGTCTTAATTTAAGCTACTGAAGTCTTGCTAACAATGTATGCAGGTTTCATATTAAGGAGATGTTTAGATGTCCCAAATATCTCAGCTATCCGATATTGAAAAAAAACTTTTAAGATGAGTAGTAGTTGTAACAGAACTAAAGTTTCAGGGGAATTTTTTAGCACATAGCTTTAGTGAATCAATTTGGCCAAATATGTCAAATATATATAAGAAGATTGATATAACCAACATTCGAATAGAAATATGGACGATTTAAACTTGTGACACAATGCTTTTATGCGAGACACATTGACAGGAAGCCATTAAACGTCACCTTCAAGAGATAATGAAAGTGCGGCGAGGGAGACTTACATGTAAGGCCCTGCAAACAAAACAAAATATGGAGAATGTACTTTAAAACAAATTAAACTACATTTTGCTATCTTATCAAGCTTTGTTAGATAAAATATGCCTTGGTATGTAATATGTGTGTTTGTGAAATTGATAACGCGCAAATAATATGTGTTTTTGATTCACTACAAAAAAGGGTCAAGAGATAATTGATTTACCAAGTGCAGTGAGTATTGCATCCATATTATATATGAAACTACTAATTGAGTTCAGGTCCTTAATTGATACATACATTCAAACCATTCACTACATTGAAACTACTAATTGGTCTTGGTCGGATATAACCTTAAAAGACAGAAAAAGAGTACCTTAGTGACTGAAATGGAATTGACTGTCTCAAAATAAGCTTAACTTCTTTGCATTCCCCTGTCCGGTCTCGGTCGGTCCGTTTGCTCAGCCCTAATTCAAACCATGTATACCAGCTCCACAGCGTTACAAGAACTATCCTGGTGATGTATTGGATACTTCAAACCTCTAAATTTATGTTATTACACGTTTTCTTCATATGTGTTTTATTAAAGATTCAGTCCAATTAATATCAAAGTAAAAAAAATTAACCAATCGATTTCTTTATTACCAATAACTTCATTAACCTTTAATTGATAACTAAACAAAAGTTAGAATAAAATATAAAAATGTAGCGACTTGTTCGAGGCCAAGATCAAAATCAAAGATTTGACAGGCACGGAGAATCGCTTAATTATGTTATTGCCAACCTTCAATGCAATTTTTCGTCATTATTTTTACTGGCGATATTGCTCTGCAAATTGGCTTTTGTTAACTTAAGAAAAAAACAAAAATGGTTCAAAGCATCGATTTAAAAAAGGAAACCTGGTTGAGTTGAAAAACATATACTCCTCGATCGACCAGGGTTTCCCTGTTTAAATTAATGATATGAACCAAATACAAAAGGAGGCAGAGATATGAGCAGAACATGTTTGTAATGATGTAGGGTTTGGGGGTATATATAAGGGAATGGGCTGGTGTTTTGGTTAAAGGGAAACCCTAATGGGCTGAAAAATTCGAATGTTGGGAAAAAGTCCAAGTGTCCAACGTTTGTGCTTGTGAAATATGCTTGTGAAATATGGTAAACAGAAGGATCCAGAAGTGTTGCGATTTATTTCTTTATCTCAAAGTTTTTATCTTTTTAGAACGGCTCCATCACACGACCTGAATAATAGTGAAGTATGAGATTTTTACAGTTTTGGCTCAAATGAGTGTGAAAATGAGTAACGGATAACGATTTGGTTTGTGATGTGTGTGTTTGATATGCTTAAAATGCTTAAAGTTCAAAAATAATATTATACATAATATTATCTTGTTTTTTATGTTGTTGATTCCATAATTATCATTTCCTCGAAAGTCGTTGAATTAATACGTTAAGCAAATCGTTGAAAATTCGTTATAAATATATAAACGTAACGAAGTTAAATATATTAAAACGAATGACGAGAATGCACATATTTAAATGAAAATGCATAAAACATGAAATAGAAATGTATATAAATAAATGTTACTGTTCAGTCCTTGGTCTTTTTCAGATTTTACACTATTGTTACCCCTATACACTTACTACCCCCTTTTACCTGATATATTGACAGAACAAGACAATTTTTTTTCCGTATATTTTGTCTTTTACTACTGTTGACGTGTCAAACTTTAGATTTTATGTTCCGTATTTTTTTCGTCAATTTTAGCCATTTTATTAAGATGACAGGACACTTATACTCATGGCTGCTGAGGAGACGACAGACCACTTCCGGCAGGAACTCTTTAACCACTCGGACACTCTCGATCTCAGTGTTGCCCATTCGAACCGCCAGATCCTCCCTTTCTTTCCTAAGCTCTCGAGTATCCCTCTGCTCTTCAGGCAATAACTCTTTGGTTCTGGCCAACTCGGCCTCTAAAGACTTGAGAATCTCCCCTCTGCCCTTCTTTCTCTTTCACAAGCTCAGAAACCCGGTCAGTCAGACTTTAAATGGTGACACCACAATCGGCATGCTCGGCTTTCAATTTTTCTAATTCCTCCGGATCCCGTCCGATACACTTTTGATGAACCACAGTAAGGTTGTTGAACTGATCAAGTAAAGTTTCAAACCGAATAAGGATGTCAGATTGAGCAACAGCATTCTTTCCAAGTAGCATCCAAGCACGATTACAAGCATCTTCATCACTTAAACCTTCCAAGTACTGCTCCTCGAGGGGAGTTGACAAATGAGCCATCATCTCTCAGCAGACGGAGGAACCCGTCAGATGGGCATCCGTTGTTATAGTCCACTTCGGCACAAAAATTTCCCCGGAAGTAAATTCATCTTCACCCATCTCATCAAAACCCTCCATATGTCTTTTATCTTTCCCCCGTCCATGAGAAACCAAAGGACTCCCTGTTAAAAAGATAACAGCCGAAGCATAAATATAATAAAAAAAAAGAAAAAAAATAGGGGAGAAAGACACACGACTTACCATCCTGACCAGCAACGAATTGGCTACTCGCTCCCTCTTCTCCTTCCGGCTGCCCCGCGGAACCGCCTGGACGAAAAGAACGGAAAGGAGCAGGAGCCGAGATGGGTCCGGAGGAATCCAACTCTATGATGGGAGTATCAACATTGGTTTTGTTTTTCTTTGTCGGCCGAGAGGTAGCACCTTCACCAGCCGAGCGCTTTCCCGAAACTTGGGGTCCTTTGCTTCCCCCAACACCCTCTCCTTTCGTCTTTTGGTTCAAACGTGCGGCAACCTCTTCTTTTCTTCTCTTTGCTTCCAAGACTTTCTCACTCGGTACTTCGACAGCTTTCATTGCAGCGGTTTTATCCGGGATCTCCACATTGGACCGAGCAGGCTCTGTCACGTGCAACGGCAAAGTTTCGCCTTCACGAATAGGGTCCCCTTTAACCATAACAGCTCCCTTTCGGCGTTCAGGCTTGTGTAGATATTCCGCCATTGTTAAAGCTACAAATAAACAAGTCAAAAATATATATATCACTCGGACGAAAATATGTGATAAATAACAAGTAAAAAAAAAAGAGAGGGGGGGGGGGGGCTATACCCTTCCCTTCGGCGTCCCTAAGTGCCGCCCGAAATCCGGGATGCTCCTAGTGAGATGTCAACCCAAGTGCATAATGAAACCCTCGGGGAATCTGGATGAGATCAATCACTTGCTCAGCGAGTCTATTAGCATCTTCGACGGAAAACTTTCCTTCCGGAAAGGGGTCTGAAATATCCGAGTAATGATGTCGCCACGGCATTGCGAAGGGAATAGCTCTCTTGTCTATCAAAAAGAATTTATTCTTCCATCCTTTTAAACCAGTCAGGATCTCGTTGAAGCAAACTCTCTTTTCCTTCCCGCCCCTCTTCTCGAATGAGAACCAATGACCCTGTTTACGTAGCTTATAAAACGCTCGAAAAAGGGGCGTCGTGGGAACGATGTGCAAACTCCTGCAATATACCTCAAACAGAGTGGCCCGGTGTAAACCCAACGACACCATTTGGGAAATATGGACTCGGCAATATTTGATAACATCCAGCAAGAACTCCGAGAATGGCACAGTGATGCCACCTTCGGCAAAATACTCTAGATACAGACTTATAACGTCGGAGGGTAATCGATCTATCCTCATGTCAGCCGGAGGGAGTCTCGGATTAAGTTCCTCCGGAATATCATTTTCCATCAACAGCATTGTCATATCTGTCTCATCCATTCGGCTGGTATACTTTTGCATATCGAACTTTGGAACAAAATTCTCAGATTCCGGAAAGTCATCCTCCCGAGAGGACGCAGACCGGCGGGACATCGCTTGACCGAAGGAGATATAGAGTATAGCCGGACAACAAAGATAAGAAGACAATGGAAGGGTTACGTACCTTTTGTTTCGGACGGTCGGCGCAATGAGCAAACGGAAAACGTTCGGAGAGGACGAACGAAGGATGTGTCAGAGATGTGTGAAAAATTACGGTGGTTAAAATGACGTGAGTAAGGCTATTTATAGGCAAAGAAGAAAGGGCGCGAAACGTCGCGTCGTGTCAGACGCTGACGTGGCACCCCCTTATCCATACGATGATGCATGTTCCACGTGTCACAATCTCAAAAGCACAGTAAAAACGGCGGCGCTCCAATAGACGAACACAATAATGACTTTTGGCGTCTTATACATGAATTGCAATAAGCAGACACTAGCGGATTAATTATGTCGGCAAACTGGAAGACAAAAAATCAAAGTATCACACTATCGCCATACGATACTGTGATACTGGGGGGGACATGTCGGCGTATATGGCCGACTGGCCCTAGCCGAACGACCAAACAGGTCGTTCGGATAAATGAATAACTCCAGAATAGGTCAAAACTTGGAACGTATGTTTCCGAAAGGTTTGATCCGAACGAACTCCCATTTCCGAACGACCCACACGCACCGTTCGGACCAACGGTTATCTCCAGATCAGAAAGTCAACCTCACTATTAGTAGTATGGGACAGAATTGCAGGAATCATGGCAGATCAGAAGAAAGACCCAAACAGGGCAAAGTCCCAGTTGCCGCGCAAAAAGGTCACCATCACACTTGGACGCATCCGATGGAGACAAAAATGGGTCTCCTATATAAAGCCCCAATTTCTACAGCAAGGTTAACTCACTTTTTACACACAGTACTTAACTCACTAATATACCTATTATCTTACCTTCCGATACTTACTCTCACGCCGGAGTTTGGTCCTGGGGTAACACCCGGGGCGAGACTAACGCGTTTACTTTCTTAGCAGTTTTCCGAAGGACTTGACGACCTCAAGGCCGAAGGACGTTTGGTAGAATTACTTAACCGGCAGAAAAATACTTAAACACCTACCGTACAATATCATATTGGTTCTGCTGTGACATGTTATGAAAATGAGTTAAGGTTTGGCCCTCCATGTAATGTCTCTATTGACCGGGTATAGCCAGGTCTTAGCCGGATATGACCGGGTCTAACCGGCTCAAGGCTGGATATAACTGGGTCAAGGCCAGATATAACCGGGTTAAGGCTGGGTATAGGCCATTTGGTAAATGTGTTGTACAATAACCAAAAGGTCCCCGATTCGATTCTCAAATGTGTTATACATCATTAGTTTCATTTTCACCTTTTTTAGAGTTTTTCTTATTTGAGTTTTTTTTTTTTTTTTTTTTTTTTTTACAAAATATATGAAACTAACAACGCGTTGTCTTTTGTAATTCATCTTCTTTTTTTTTTTTTTTTTTTTTTTTTTTTTTTTTTTCTTTTTTTCTTTTTTTTTTAATTATAAATAATAAAGAAAAAACTCTTGACATCTCTATAAAGTCAAGTTAACATATAATATTGTTTACTGTTAATTTAAAGTCAATGACTTTTCACCTTAACAAAACGAGAATATAATTTGTTTACTGTTTAGACTTGAATTATATATTTTGTTCGTTCTTTAACAGGTTAACGAGCATTATGAAGTAAAACAAACAAAATTAGATAGTGTATATTAGTGACTATGCTAGGTAAACCTTTAAGAGCACTCAAAAACTCAATAACACAAAACAAGATAATTATTAACAAAGTTTATAATTTAATAAATTAATAATAAAATATGGGTTAAGCCATACAACAGCTATATATATTTTCAAATATACAGTTATAGTATGTGTACTAAAAGAACTAATCATATTATACGTGAACTTTCAAGTCTGTGCTAATATAATCGTTTTATTATCAATCACCCGTTAAACTAACAAAAATGCACTTATTGTGTTTTCGAGGCCCCACATCACCCAAGCTCAAATCCAAACACCCCTATCACCCCAGCACCACCCTACACACCGCCACTCGACACCACACGTGCCACTGCCATTTTTCCGTTGGTTGACTTTTTTCTTATCACAGTGCAAATTTAAACTTGATGATTCATTTATCGGTTATTTTGTTGAAAGTTATTGGCCTGTTATCATTATTCTATTTTGTTAACAAAGACATTGTGTTAAGTAAACTTAAGGTACATACAAATCATGAAGCGGAAGAAAACGCGTAAGAAGCAACCCTATTAGCTACTTGAATATGTTCTCTTTTAATCCAGTTAAAAAAGGTTAATTTTCATATTCTTTGCCTATAATCAAATGTCATCTATCGGAGTCGCAAATCTTTGTAGTGAGTGCGCTTGTGAAAATGAAAAAAGGATAGCAAATGGAGAATAAGAGTCCACAATTGCATTTAATTATCCGTGATTAAATGCTTATTATTATAAGGGTCAAGCCTATTTTTAAAGTGTTTGTCTTGCATTAAACACATGATATGTTAATTTGTTAAATAGAGGTAGGAAGACGTGTATCATGTGATGGAGTGTAGGTCATTTGGTATGTGTGACGTACTGTAACCCAAAGGTTTGCGGTTCGAATCTCAAATGTCTCATAACCTCATCTTTTTTTTTTCGTTATTTTACTTGAGTTATTATTATTATTATTATTATTTTTTAATATACGAAACTAACATCTCAATCATTTAAAATTTAAAAATAAAGGTTAAAAAAAAAAAAAAAAAAAGAACCCTCTTGATGTCACTATAAAGTCGAGTGAACATGTTTTCAAACACTTGAACTTCTTCAAAATCGCCTTAGAATTGATTGTTCTAAAATCACTTCAACAATTTAACTTCAGTAAGCTTCTCTGCATTTCCCGTCATGAATGTCCATCAAGCTATCTATTAAGGCTAAACACACTAATGAGGGTCAATCCCTCCCATTTTCTCTGCTACGTCAGCTTTCTCTCTCCGGCGACCTACAGGCGATTGGGTGCCACAGTAAAACGACCTACACTACAAAAATACATACCCCAAAAAAATACTTTTTATATTTAATAAACACACACAAAAACACACGACAAAAGTGGCGAACTAATTCGCTTGGACGACCTTAATCCCAAAAAATTGCCAATCGATTGACTGATGGATTGATTGCCACAGTAAGGCGATCTAGATCGTTTGGTGGATTGATCGATTGAAAATCCCTTACTGTGGGTAGTCTTAAAGCACTCACTCATGCAAAAGTGCCTTTGAAACTCATCCAGATATCCAGTGACATCCACGTGACTATAAATTGAGGGCTTTGAGACCACTTTCTAATAAAGACAGGGTGACAACTTTGTCCTACCAATGTATAACTCAATCAATCACTAGGTACTTACGTACGCGATCCACCAAAATTATCCAAAACGGATAGATGTTTCACATTCACGAGTCATCACCAAACCCCACATAGTTTTGAGTCATGTTCACCTAAACCATTCTATTGAAGTTTCCGGCGAAAGGATAACTAAACAAGTCACTTGCAGAGTAGAACACTACAATTGCCATATTAACAAAGAAATTACACTTATATATCATTATAAGGATGAAGGGTTACGATTCTTCGAAGACTATATAGGAGTGATCAGTATATTCACTAACTCCATACAACTAACCAATTAATTTAAGGAAGATAACAATGTAAACATTTTTGTATGTTCAATTATATTGTAATTTTCCAACAGTTTAATTGGATTACTTTGTTCTTTCTCATTTTGGGTACTACTTGGCTAACTGACATAATTAAGGTTGGCTTTTGCACCATCCTTTATTTGTAACAATCGTTCTTGAACCCAAAATACGAAGTGGATATATCTTTGGGAGATCTAAAGAATTGTAAAAGTGAGAAAACACAACCACAAACTCCGAGCTATATAGTATCTTGTTTAGAAGTACAATATGATATGACCAATTGTTATGCAAGAAAGAGGTGAGATCGATGCAAAACAAGTATCACTTAAAAAACAAATAAATCAATCTCAACCATCTATCCACCTTTCATCTAATGGCTAAGATCAAATCAAAAAATAAAAAAAGGAGGGCAAAATTGATATTTTAACACATTTAATATAAAAACCCCACTTTCCACATTTTTTTTAAAACAACATATCTTGCAAACGGTAAATCTTCAAGCTACGAAAAATACACCGTCGCGACGAGAAAAAAATTATCTTTCTATAGATATGCATTGTTATATACTTTCGATGAACTTTTTTTTCAAAATTCCGTCCAGAAAAATCCCACAGGATTCGTAAAAAATCCCATGGGATTCGTAAAAAGACGATTTTTTTTCAAAATTTCCGTCCAAAAAAATCCTACGGGATTCGTAAAAATCCCATGGGATTCGTAAAAAGACGATTTTTTTTTTCAAAATTTCCGTCCAGAAAAATCCCACGGGATTCGTAAAGAAATCCCACAGGATTCGTAAAAAGATTATTTTTTTTTTTCAAAATTTTCGTCCAGAAATATCCCATGGGATTCGTAAAAATACGAATTTTTCTTTTCTTCAAAATTTCCGTCCAGAAAAATCCCACTGGATTCGTAAAAAGACGATAAATCACAAAGGATTCAGTATGAATCCCATGGGATTCTTTGGTGAATCACATGGGATTCATTGTGAATCCCATGGGATTCTTTGGTGCATCCCATGGGATTCTGTATGAATCCCATTGGATTCTTTGGTGCATCCCATGAGATTATGTATGAAATCACAAGTGAATATTTTTTTATGAATTTGCAGTGACAATTACATTAATCCAATCATCTCACATTACATTACTATCGAGGAAGTCAAACTTATACCCAATAAATATCTCTAAACAATGAAAAACATTAGAAAAAAGAAATCAATGACCATCAAATAGTCTTTCCTCTAGTTGAAATAAACTTCTAGCTTTAGTAATTATTGTTTATAAGGAATTCGATTTTTTTGTTATATTCCCGTAAAAAAGGACAACACCATAGCCATTATTTGCTGACCTTGATCTTCTATGTCTCTCAAACCGCCCTTTGACTCGTGGAGGACTTGTTGGTGGACTTTGACTTTGCAACATAAATAGCTCCAAAATGTTCAAAATTACATCAACGTCATATACCATCTCATTTGATAAACACGGGATCAACGAATCAAGAACCGTTGCTTCATCTAACTGAACACCAATTCTTCTTGCTAATTCAGTTTTTGAAGAAGATGAAGCTCGTAGAATATTGGCTGCTTTAAGTAATTTGAGTAAAAAGCTACAGGAAATTGCGGTTCGTTCCATGGGAAGCAAACCGTTGCTTTAAGTAATTATTCAATTATCTCTAAAGTAAATGAGAAAATAGGCTATGGTGTTTCGGGGATATGAGATAATTTGGGATCTGAAAGAGAGATGAGAGAGACGAGTGTGAGTGTGTGTACAATGTGTGTGTTCAGGGTTAGGTAGAAAGTATGAAATGACTAAAATGGCCCTCAGAATATTTGTTCAATTTAATCTAAACCATTAGATGGAAAAAATATGGATGGTTTAGATCTTGTTATTTGTTTTTTAGATAAAAGTTGTTTCGTATTGAACTTTTCTCATGCAAGAAATACAAAACGAGTTGCATATTCGTCAATTTTCCACGACCACAACCAAACAAAAAAGAACAAAAATATGAGAGTGAACCCATATGAGGATCTCTAAATCCAATAGCGTCGTCACTTAATAACAGTATTAAAGTGGCTTCAAAGTACAAACACTATATAAGTCTATAAGACCATAAGGTATCATGGCAAAACAAAATTACTCATTCGGCCCCTACGAGGTGCCACGTCACCATAACATACCTCCCTTTACAACCCCCTTCCCATAACATTCCACAACTTACTCATTTGGGCCCCACAACTATCTATTTTTATTTCTTTTATTCAAAAATCCAAATAAACTAAATTTATTTCATAAAAATAAAAATACATACAACATATTAAAACACATACGAAACTTAAAATAAAGTTACGAAAAAAAAATGATACGAAATTTATAAAAAAATTTCTGCTCAGGCCCAACACCCTTAACCCTTGACAAAACCCACTTTGTAGTTCTAGCCCATCAGGCCCAACACCCTTAACAAAACCCTTCTTCTTCCTCTTCATATCCCAGACACCTAAAAAAAAAAAAAGGCGAAAAGAAAAAAAAAAAGAAAAAAAGGAGGGAGGAAACGTTCGAATTGTCAGAAAATGAAGCTCGCCGTGCAGACGAGTTTCTCTTCGACGGCGACCGAAGGCGGTATCATGTCAAGGAACGGCGAGGGTTCCACGTTGGCACGGCGAGCCACAAGGAACCCACACCGGGTGCTCTAACGAACAGATAGATGTTATATATAAAAAAATGCAATAGTCAACATGTAGGTATGTACATTATTTGATCAAAACCTGTTTACATCCCACATAGGTTAAAGAAGTAAAATCTTTCTTGTTTATGTATTATAGTGAATGCGGATGATATGTATTTAGAATATTACTATGTTCTCGGATACGAGTGTTAATGAAGTTGATTACAAAATTTTAAAAATTTCAAACTTCATTATACTCGTGTCTTAGAAAATGAATATAAATTCTAGACTTTTTTTTAGTATGTGTTGTCCTTTAAAAACATAGTTAGTCTAAAATATTTATTTACAAATATTTCCATACGTTTACAGAATAAAAAATTATTAACGTGAGAAATTATGGAAAAAGAACATCACAAATGCATTTAGTTACGTTGATTCATGCTTTGTATGTATAAAAATAATTTCTTTGTAGGGATGAGCACGGTACCATTTGGTACCGTACCGGCACTGTTTCCGAAGTACCATATTTTTCCCGGACCAAAATATGTATTCTCAATCCTGGAATCGAGAGGTATATCGGTACCGACCTTTAAAAGAAAAAAGGGAGGTGCACCCAGGGAACTTACATGTAACGCCCTGCAAACAAAATAAAAGAGAACGTTATGTTAAAACAAAATAATTAAAGATTTGGCCATACAAAACTAGGATTGTCAACAAACACGAACAAGACTTGTTTCGCTCATTTAAACATCGAAGAGCATGTTTTTTTTTGTGTTCGTGTCTGTTATGTTTGTTCTTTAAGATAGCATAAACTAAAATGAACAAAGTTGTGCACTAACATGGTCAAAAATAGAACACGAACAGTGAGCCTTTATATAACATTGGAACATGATCAAACCTTGACAAAACTAGCGTAAGTCTTGGTCAAAATGTACAAACCGCGATGCACACTGTACAAACCCGCAATGCACAGGGCCCCACGAAACCCCCCCTATGGGAGGGTCCGTATAAACTCCTTTTTTTTTTTTTTTTTTGGTCATGTACGGTTATTTAAAAAAAAAAGAGATATATTGGGCCCACCCAGGTTTTGATGTTTATTTGTGAGGTGGATCTTTATGTTTTTCTAGGGAAAAACACGCCCCGTTTGTTTGGAAGGTTCTTTGGGGGTTGAAGTTTTAGAACCAACTTTCGTTTTCTCATCTTTTCTTTTGATGTTAGTGTATGAGTTTTAGTTGTAATTTCATTTGTTTTAGTTGTAGACGATAGTTTGGGTTATCACGTTTATTTTAGTTGTAGGGGATACTTTGGGTTATCCCTTTTGGTCAGGATACTTTGGTTTATCATGTTTGGTAAGGGATACTCTGGTTTATCCCATTTGGTCAAGATACTTTGGTTTATCATGTTTGGTACGGATGTTTTGGTTTATCCGGTTTGTTGTGTGTTTATGTCTGCTGCTACTTGAAGATTATGTGCTTCCGCTTGCTGTCGAATGTCTTCTTCAACAATTATTTATCAGGTTTACTTTTGTTTATTAGCTTTTAATCTCTAGTCCGAGCTTTCGCAATTTCGCCGCTCGGACTGCGGGGGAGTGTTAGCCGTATTATGTTAGTAACGGGCTCAAGCCCAAGTCTAGAATGTTCTGTAGTGTGCTATATATTTGTACCATGTAATCAATTATCGATCAATAAAATCATTCCCATCATATACCTCTTATAAGTGGTACCGGATTTTTTTTAGCGAATTTCATGGTACCGGTACCGTACCGGGTAGTGATAACCGGTACCGGTACGGTTCCGGCACCGTACCGTTTTTTCCGATACCCATGCTCATCCCTACCAACAGGTGATGCATTGAATTTGTAAATTAATTCAACACGTTAGCAAAATCACGTTCAAAGTATTTGCTAGAATATCCTTTGTAACACGTGAAAAACTATCCCAAAACATACACAAACATTTTGTGAGTAAAAAGTATTCATGATTTTTAAACCCGCCACAACCCGGGTGTTTACCCGCCAAAAACCGGTTGACCCGGCCGGGTTTCAAAAGAATTGGCCATTTTCGAGTTTTTGTCGTTGCAGATTTGCAATTGACTGTATTTATTTGTTGGTGTTATTTTTTATTTAAAGTTATGGGCCTATTATTATGGGCTAAGTCTATTTTTAAAGTACTATTAAAAAGGATAAAAGTTTTTGTCTTGTTATAATATTTGTATGGTAAATTAGATGATGTGGTGCATTGGTAAGTGAAGTGCATCTCTAGTAGGTTTGTGACTCAATTCTCAACAGTTCTATATCTTACACTTTTATTTTTCATTTTCATAAAACATTAATTTATTCCCAATTTTCTTTGGATTTTTCTCTAGCACTTTAAAATGTACAGACCTTTATTTAGGCTTGAGAATTTTTTTATCCAAACGAATTATACTAAGAGAGTAACAAAACGATTTATCATCAAATGTCAAGTTTATTCGGCTTTGTTGAAATCTGAAAACAATTTAAGTAAAGTATGCCTTGTCCAATACTTAAAGACAAGCTGGAAAAAAAAAAAAAAAAAAAAAAAAAAATCAACTATCACACAAACCATGTTGGTATTATGGTGTTAGACAATTGTATCGTGTATATTAACTTTCTAACACAATATTTTGATCATATTTGTTGAAATGAATATATTCACAAGAAAGACCAAATTGTGTTTACATAAACAAAAGTGAAAAGCCAAGATTTTTTTTTTTTTTTTTTTTTTTTTTTTTTTTTTTTTTATTTTTATGATCAATTTTTTTGATGAATAACTAGCGTTGGTAATCAAATTAACTTACGAGTGTGCGTTTTGAATCATCTAACCCATATTATATTTTAACTTGAAATTCTCTTTAATATTCAGGCAAATCACAATTATATAACATGATTGATGATGCTAAAATCACCAACAAAACACACTAATATTGTTTCAAGTTTTAACAGTTGCATTCATATTTTTAAACGAATATGGTCTCCAAAAATATTGAAAGTTATGGGTTTGTCATTACTATTATTTGGTCTAGGCGCATATACAGATTGCTGTGTCAGCATTTTGTGATAAATAAATGTAGTAGGAAATTAAATAATGTAGGGCGATACTATAGTTATTATATTGCGGGTTTATACCAACGTATGGCCCAGTAGTTAGTCATTTGACTTCCTTACAAGAGTTCAAAGATTCATTACTAAGTACATATTTGGGGTAGCCAATTCAGGGACGGAACTTGAATAATTTTAATGGGGGGCTGAAATGAGTAAAATCTTTATTCTAGCCAAGTATATCAAAAGATAAAATGGCATAATCTGATATATTAAAGAAAGTCACAAAATAAACGTTTAAAAATACATATTACAACTCGGCTTTACGGCCTTTTAGGTTTTTAATCTGGAACATGGGTTGTTTGATGTATCATCGGGCTTTCTTTTGTAATACGAAAAAAATGTCTAACTTTTGCTATGTAGTTCAAGAAACCCACAAACGAATAAGTGTCTTGACTTTTGCCATATGTCGTGTGCTACTAAAGTACTAATGTTTTAACTAATCACAGACTCACAGTTTGGTTTTCATCCGCCGATCTAAATTTCCCCTTTTTACTAATGTGACTTTCAGTAAACAAGATATTAGGGAGGGCCACACAAAATTTATCTAAAATTTACCCTTGCATATCAATATATTTACAATAATAACCCAAAATTTGTGGGGGCCACAGCCCTCCCTAGCCCCTTAATAGGTCGGTCCATCCTTGGTAGCCAGGGAAGATTCGAAAACAGTCACGTGATACCCCAATTTCGTTGCATACATTTGAGTCAAATTGTCGGACTCTCCGTAACTCGTAAGTAACCTGAGCAGAAAAAACTTAATGTTATTCAGAAAGCACAAAACGAGTTGTATTACCGCCATTTTTCTCATCGACCACAACCAAGCAAAAAATAACGAAAATGTGAGAGTAAACCCAAATGACGATTTCCGAATTCAATAGCACCGTCACTTAATAACCATATTAAAACTTCGCACTATTATCAAAGAAGCTTCAACGAACAACACCGTATAATGAACACATAAATGGTAAATAGAAATGTAGGAGTCAACATTTACATCCCACATAGGTTAGATAAGTGAAACCTTTCTTGTTTATATACTATAGTAAATTACCATATTTTCCATACACTTGATTGTGCCGTGACATGATACAAAAGTGAATCAGGCATGACCCTCCACGTAATGTCTTTATTGATCGAGCACATGTGATTTTGGTCAAGCTCTTATAATTGTTCAACTCAATCATGCAAAATGTATCATTCAAACTCACCTGGATGCCCATCGACATCCATGTGACTATTTGAGCCCTGTTGTGTGGATTTGTGTAAAAGGTTTCAAGACACCTGTTGGATATGAAGCAACTATGGTAAAACATTGGCTATTTGAGCCCTGTTGTGTGCATTTGTGTAAAAGGTTTCAAGACACCTGTTGGATATGAAGCAACTATGGTAAAACATTGGCTATTTGAGCCCTGTTGTGTGCATTTGTGTAAAAAGTTTCAAGACACCTGTGACAACTTTGTCCTAACAATGTAAAACCAAACATTTTAAAAGGTACCAACAAATGTGTGTCACCAGAATTATCCAACACGGATAGATGTGTCACCCTTATATAGTTCTTAATTACCAAAAAGCTCAGTAAACAACACGCTTTTAACAAAGGGCTACTTAATCAGTTAAACAAAGACTGCCCACTTATCATATCTGAAAAACTTCTCTTATACAATGTTTGAACTACACTACTTGCAACATAGAATACCTACTTATTTAACTTTCGGGGCATGTTTTCAAGAAACACATAATGAGTTGCATATGAGGATCTTCAAATCCAATTGAGCTGTCACTCAATAACCGTATTTAAACTTTCACACCATTGATAGTAGCTTCAAAGAACAACGATCTATAATATACATATAAATGGTATATGAAATGTAACATGCACTCTGTACATTATTTGATAAAAAACATTCCTTTACATCCCACATAGTTTAAAAGAAGTAAAGTCTTTCTTGTTTATATACTATAGTTAATCTGGATCATGCAAGTCATTAATATTACCATGTTTTCGTGTACACACTCGTAGGTAGAGTTGATTCTAAAACCAAAAAAAAAAAAAACATACTCTATCTCCAAACTTGTACAAGAAAATGAGTATATAATTCTTGACTTTTTTTTAGTAATGATGAATATAAAGATTTCTGACATTTCTAGTATGCATTATAAAAAAATGAATTAAGGTGTGGCCCTCCATGTAAGGTCGCTAGTGAGCACATCTGAGCTTGTTCCGTTTAAGTTCCCTTCAAACTGATCGAGATCCATTACCATCCATGTGACTATGATATTATTGAAATAAATACTTAAACAACCTTATGATACTTGAAGGGTCATTGTTTAATATTTCTTAGTCTGTTTTCTACTAATGCTAACTTTGGTTCTAGTTTGGTAATGTTTTATTTGTGGAGGGTTTAGTTTGTAACTTGGTGCTATATAAGCTCTTATCCGATCTAGGGTTTCTTAGTCTCCACATTATTGATACAAGTTTGCATCTCATTACTCTCTCAAAGTTTTCCCAGTTTTTCACCAGTTAGTTTCTTATTGTTTCTTGTGTTTGTTTCGGTGTAATAAGATCATCTTGATCTTGGTCTTGATTGGGTTTAGGCTGTTATAGTTTTAGCATTAGTGTGTGAGTATTGTATCTTTGTAGCAGTACCAAAGAGAGGGATTGTTACTAGTTTTCTTTGTATTTGTACTTGGATTGCATCCGTGTTGGGGACAATCATTCGGTGTATATTGTTATAATAAAAGATTGAATCACCAAGGGGTGGTTGGTTGGGTGATTAACTGATTGTGTTAGTAGTTTTGAAACCATTTTAACATGTTAGTAGTTTTTGCCCTTGTGCCTAGACCCAATGTGAATAACAATAATATGAGAAATTCTAATAATAACTGGTCTGGTAACAACTCTAATAATAACGGAGGAAATTATGATAGTTTGTTGTGTAAGAACTGTGGTTATCCTCCTGGTTTCAAGAAGAATCCTAATTTGAAGCCTGCAACTGGTTTTAATAATAATAAAAGTAATAATGTGAGGCTAAGTGTTTATCTGGGTCTAATGGTGATGGGAAGAATAGTGGAACATTGTCGTTTACTAATGAGTATGTTTTGAGGTTGATGAACCTTATGAATGATAAGACTGGTACTGCTGCCAATGCCACTATGGCAGGTAGTGCCTCATGTTCTTTCTTTAATTGTAATGTTTTCTTTAATCAAGACTTTTATAAGTTTTTCTATGCTAATATAAAAATAGGTTGAGTAAATTATCATCTCGGTTGGATAATTGACTCACGTGCTAACCAACATATGACTAATAACACTAATAAGATGTTTGGTGTTATTGATATAACTGATTTAAAACTTACTGTTCGTCATCCTAATGGTACTTTGACTAAAATAACACATGTTGGAAACTTAAGGTTAAATAAAAAGATAGTGCCTCATGTTCTTTCTTTAATTGTAATGTTTTCTTTAATCAACACTTTTATAAGTTTTTCTGTGCTAATATAAAAATAGGTGGAGTCAATTATCATCTGGGTTGGATAATTGACTCACGTGCTAACCAACATATGACTAATAACACTAATAAGATGTCAGGTGTTATTGATATAACTAATTTAAAACTTAATGTTCGTCATCCAAATGGTACTTTGGCTAAAATAACGCATGTTGGAAACTTACGGTTAAATAAAAATGTAGTTTTGTTTGATGTGTTAGTTGTGCCTGAGTATTCTGTGAGTTTGTTATTTGTTCATAAGATGATTAAGGATAGCAAGCTTACTGTTGGTTTTGATGAAATTACATGCTATATTTAGGATATGAAAAAGGAGAGTGTTCTGGGGACTGGTAGTGAGTTTGGTGGTCTATACATATTTGATAAGGATCCTACTTGTCTTGCTGTGACTAATCAGAGTGAGTTTTGTGTGTATCATGTGTGTCTAAAGAAGTCTGGCATAAATAGGTTGGGTCATCCGGCTAATCAGGCTTTGAAATTGTTAAAAGGTTCACCAAATCTTACAAATATGACTACTCAAGACATAGTCGGATTAGTTAAGACTGTAACATCACCATCACCAATACCAATGCAAAACGTTACTTTTTCTACAATAGTTTGATTTAACCCAAAAAAATGAGAGAATAGAGGTTGATATAAATTCTCTCCAAAACCGATACAAATCACCAATATCAACTCTAACAATAGACAACATAATCTCATATCCAGATGAATCGAATAATAATCATTTTAAATCTATGAACGAATATGGAAGCGCGTAAATAAAACCATTGACCAAACAAATTTGCCCCTGATTAATCTTTTATAACCCAACAGTGATGCGAACACCGATACAATCTCTAATGCAAATTCCTTAAAAGAGTATGGATCCGATTTTTATTCTGTACTTCATAGTTTCAACTTACTGAAACTTGGAGTCTTATAAGCATACTACACATGATGGCCTTGTAACTTGGCGACTTATTGCCTACACTGCTTATAATGAGTTGGCCTTTGTTAGGTGCTTATTACTGAAATGCTCTTATATCAGTCTTAGGTTAATATTGTCTACTATAAAGTAGGTTCCCATGTTGTGAAGGGTAACCTTGGTGGGACAGTGTATGATGCTAGGAATAGTGAGGAGTGAAAGATGAACCTACTTGGTCCTAACAATACACTGTCCATAGGAGGTTAGGTGTGTTCCCCTCAAGGTGAGTGTTTCTAATTTTTTGAAGCCATTTTAGAGATGGAAATGTAAGAACATTGGAAGAGCCCTTGACTGGTTGAGTGAATGGGTGGCTATAGCCCACAGAATGATGCCTTGACATCCTCTCCTTTTGGTCATTGTAGGTGCCGGTTGAATCATGGTTGGGAAATTTATATTGTGAGGCTATGGTCTTGGTGCAATTTATAGGTGAATTTGGAAGTATGCAATCATTGGTTGGTTGCCACTTTACTGCTAAAGAGGATTTTCAGGCTTCATAATATGCAGAAATCTGTGTTTTGTTGTATATGATATGGAATGCTTCTATCAGAGATAGTTTATTTGTTGTCTGATATCTGATAGGTCTGAATTGTTTATATGTTTTTCACTGAATGGGCATGTCCATTGCAGTTGAATTGTTGAGTGTAAATTGTTTGATGTTAATAATATATTGGGCAAAATCTTTGAAAAAGCATCATACTTGTCATAAATCTAAATTTCGCGTACCAAAGTAAAAAATTGATTTTTTGAGCATCAAACTAAACATTTTTGTCTCTTTTAAGTATTATGACCATTTTACCCTTCTAATTTACATAAATAGTCCCTGTAGGTTTGCGAAATTACATCCACCGTCCTTACGCTAAATTATATAAATGATCCCTGCCGTTTAGAGAAAATTGCGTCCAACGTCCCTTTCTATTTTTTTAATATTTTTTTTTCGAAAAAGAAATTCTAAAAAAAAATGGAAAAAAATTAATTTCGAAAAATAAAATTTATTTTTCTAAAAAAATTTCTGAATTTTTTTTTTTCGAAAAAAGATTCTAAAAAAATTATTTCAGAAAAAAATGGGAAAAAAATTAATTTCAAAAAAAATTATTTGTCTAAAAAAATTATTTCAGATAAAAATGGGACAAAAAATTATTTCGAAAAAAAAATTATTTCATAAAAAATTTCTAAAGTAAATTTTTGAAAAAAAATTCCTAAAAAAAATTGTATAAAAAAAATAAAAAAAAATAGGGACGGTGGACGTAATTTTCTCCAAACGACAGGGACCATTTATGTAATTCAGCCAAGGGACAGTAGATGGAATTTTCAAAATTCAAGGTAAAATGGTCATGACACAATTTATTTTTATCTTTAGTACTTAAAAAAGACAAAAATATCACGTTTGATGCTCAAAAAATCAATTTTTTGTTCGGTATGCGAAAGTTAGATTTGTGACAAGTATGATGTTTTTTTAAAGAATTTGTCCTAATATATTTCACCCTTTTGCACAAAAAAAAAAAAAAAAAAAAAAAAAAAAAAAAAAAAAAAAAAAGAGTTCCAACAAAGTTACTTTTCCCAAACATACCCGAAGCTTGTTTGTTTGTGAAAGTTTATGTTAAATTGATGGGGGGAGAGGAAATTTCTGTGAGGTGGTGTGGTAGACTATAAAGGGAAGTATGCCTTACTTGGTCTGCTTTTACACGAAAACGTGTAAACACGGACGTAAACGTGTAAAAACGGACGTAAACGTGTAAAAACGGACGAAAACGTGTAAAAATAGACGAAAACGTGTAAAAACGGACGAAAACGTGTCAACACGGACGAAAACGTGTAAACACGGACGAAAACATGTAAACACGGACGAAAAGGTGAAAAAACGGACGAAAACGTGTAAACATGGATGAAAACGTGTAAACACGGACGAAAACGTGTAAAAACGGACAAAAACGTGTAAAAATGAACGAAAACGTGTAAACACGGACGAAAACATGTAAAAACAGACGAAAACGTGTAAAAACGAACAAAAACGTGTAAAAACGGACGAAAATGTGTAAACACGGACGAAAACGTGTAAACACGGACGAAAACGTGTAAAAACGGACGAAAACGTGTAAAAACGAACAAAAACGTGTAAACACGGACGAAAACGTGTAAACACGGACGAAAAAGTGTAAAAACAGACGAAAACGTGTAAAAACGGACGAAAACGTGTAAAAACGGACGAAAACGTGTAAAAATGAACGAAAACGTGTAAACACGGACGAAAACATGTAAAAACAGACGAAAACGTGTAAAAATGAACGAAAACGTGTAAAAACGGACGAAAACGTGTAAACACGGACGAAAACGTGTAAAAACGAACGAAAACGTGTAAACACGGACGAAAACATGTAAAAACAGACGAAAACGTGTAAAAACGAACAAAAACGTGTAAACACGGACGAAAACGTGTAAAAACGGACGAAAACGTGCCGAAACGAACTTTACACGTGTAAACACGGACGAAAAAGTGAAAAAAAATCAAGGGACTAAAGGTGAAAGTTAACGCAAACCACAAGGACCATTATTGTAACTTTTATAACTGAAAAAAAAAGTATAAGGACGACCGGTGAAAACATACGCAAATCACAGGGACCAATAATGTCAGTTTTTATAAGTTTTAACCTGCAAACCGGTCAAACAGGTAACAAAACGGTCAACATTGCATATATTGTGCAAAATTTGAAAGTATCTTAGCGATATAAGTAATATCTTTAGTACATTACGTATTTCGGTATTTTTGAGAAAGTATGTTACGTATCTACAGACTTAGTCCTGGGCAAAACAGTAGCCATTTCACTTTACACTTTCGAAAATTTCAGATAAACGCAAAAATTATGACTCATTATTAACTAGCTTTATTCGACATTTGGCCAAATGCAATGGAAGATTAGTGGGCAAAAAAGTAGCCATTTCACTTTACACTTTTGAAATTTTCTGCAAGCTTTCTCGAGAGTCTTCTCCATTTGTTTTTAATCATCTAGAACTCAACCAACCTTCTTTGTTTGAAGTTTACTACTAAAAAATACTAACATCTTTGAGAACTGGTGACATCTTTCAAGTCTGTATTTCAAGGTACTCTTACATATTTTTGGCATAGAATTAAGTTACTAACTGTAGACACCAAATTAAGTTACTAAGGTTGTCTAAGTCTCAACCTCCCACATACATCATTCTCAATTTAACTAGTATCTAGAGATTTTTTATAATATGTGAGGAATGTTCGATAGAAACGTTTCACCAATCCACCTGAACTTGCCTAACCCAACCGTTTTTTATAGTACAATGTCATATTGATTATGCAGTTAAATGTAACGAAAATGAATGAATGAAGGTGTCGCTCTCTAAGTTCTTTTGCATTCTTGAACCAAATTATCCTTAAATTTGCATTAATCAAAAGACAGTTATTTTTAACTTATGTGTTGAATACATGGCCACCCTCAGCAAAGCGGGATGTTCCCATAGGCTAACTCAGTCGGTCACACAAGAACGACCAACAATTTAACTCTTTTAATTTCCTTAAAAAAACTGGATTTTGAATGTTGTACAAAGTACTTTTGTTGACTAATCCAACAGTTCAATGATTGTGTGAAAACGGCAAAAGAAGCTAAACCATCTCATATACAGCCTTTACAACAAACTAAGTTGTGCCTCCATGTAAGGGCTCTATTGAACACATATGACTTAGTACTTTAGGCTTCTAAATTGCACAACTCAGTTATTCACATATGTCAACCATGTGACTAACAAATGAGTTAACTAGGGTGATTCGAGATTCGAGACGACCATCTTGGTTGCCTATATTTTTAGAGAAGATATCAAGAGACAACATCTTCCTATACTCCTCTAAATTTAACACTCAATCAATCACAAGTATGATTGGAAGTTACGGGTCTCTTATTATTGTATGGAGCTATGAGCTAAGACCCCATTTATATAAAGCTTGGTAGGCCGGTAAAGTGAAGTATGCCTTACTTGGGAGGTTTACTTCACCATTGCATTTTATTTTTAAACGAGGCATTGTAAAGCCCGTGCGTTGCACGAATTGTGTCTAAGTGTTCATAGCTCAATGGTTGGTAGTCATTAGGTTTACACTATCTAAACTAATTAGTTTAAATATTGCCGGTTCTTCTAAATTGTATGATTGTATGCTTTTATGGTTTGTGCAACAGGCAGGTCAAGATTATGCACTTTCGAAATTACTTTTTTCTTGTTGTCAACATTTAAGGCGGATAATGGCGAAGAACCATACAATGATGGCGAACATGGAAGCTTTAGGTGCTCTTGGTGTTGCTTTGGAATTGCTAGATTCTTTGAGAAAGAGTTTGTTTTTTTTATTGAGAAGTTGGAGTAAATGGAATTTAGATATTTATTTTATGTATTTTATTTATGTTAGTTTTTTGTTTCTGTTTATTTTTTTTATGTTTTTTTGGCGTGTAATGTATGGATTTAATAATTAAGATGTTTAGTTTGGCAATGGTTATCATAATTGACAAACTTTGAGGGTTAGATATGCTTCCTTATGATAGTCAAGTGTTAAAAGTCAAGTGTTAAAAGTTCTATGCTCATTCCTTATGTTTTTCTTTTCTCGATTTATTATTTGCTTAGATAACATATGCCCTTTGAACCTCTGTATTGGAACTTGTATGTCATTAAGTCAATCATTTACCTTATTGTTTTTGCATTGTGTTTTCCAAATGTTTTAACATCATTCTACTTGTTACTTAAAAACTACAAATATATTTGTACTATATTGTTAATAAATATTACTAATACTAATAGGTATTGAACTAATATAATTATATTTACACCACCTTAAAAACACTACCTTAAAAGATGTAAATTAAAAACTACAATTCAAGATCTTGTATAATATCTAAGGGAGGTGTTTTATATGTTTTTTTCTTTTCTTAGAACAACAAAAATTATCCCAATATTACCAATAACCAACTTTCATTCTAAAACACTTGTCATATTCAGATAATTAGCAGACCCAACTTATTAATAACCAAAACACCAAGCCCATTCCTATTAAAGAAAATAATCTGAGATAATAGGAGTCCAACCCATTTTGCTCTTAGACCATTAAGACTAACATTTATTTCAAGGACAACAAACAATTCATATTCCTCTTCACTTCATCTTCCGGGCAATAATTGATGATTATGGCTTGAATACATTATTTTGTGCACAATTATTTTAGAGTTTAAGGTGTTGCTTTAAGCATGTTGTACCATACAAATTTTTATGCACAAATTCTCTTCCACATTACATTAAGCACTTGAACGATAAATTACAGAATATGCATGTGTATGTCGAGTAGAACACAATGTAAATATATAAGGATATTGATTTGGAGTTACGAATTGTATTAATACTTTATTTAGCAAGATTTTCACGAACATTTCATATATCGGATGCAAATGTTGAATATGATAATACCAAAGTAAATTGACGATTTTTTAAAGCAAGATGACTAAAACATCTTAATAATCATTCTAATGTCACATGTGCGAAACATATATGCAAAAAGAACAACAATAAAGCAACAACACACAGGCGCTTAAGAGCATCCCATAGCCTTTTATTTAGAAACAATACAGACAATTAAGCATAAAGTTATACTATACTTTAAAAATCCAAAGCAATCATAAGTCATAACAAACTTGTTGATACATTTAATTTAAAAAGTATCAAGACTCAATATTATATTAGTCAAGTGATAATGGTTACAAATGAAACCCACCAAATCATCATTAAAATCTTTAGCCCTACAATCCAACCCACTTTTTATATCTTTGTCAGGCCTTTTATATCTTGGCCTAAGTAGATTTAGATTTCACAGCCACACCATATACCCTTTAACCCTAAATTCCAACCATAGTACACACATTTAGAAGCCTCCTTTCATTTCATAAGCTGCCACAGGGAAAAAAAATTCGATCCTTTCTTCTTTACCTACACAAACCGAATCTCACAAACACAAATCACAAACCCTTTTTAACCATGAATATCTTTGACCCAACCACGGAAACCATTAACCCATCTTCTTTTAGTTATGAAATCGAAAAACAAAAGTAATATTGTTTATTCATCATATGTGAAAGGCACGAAGGTAGGTATGTCTTTGTGATTTTCGTTTTGTTTTTGGTCATGAACGAACCAAGAAAGAAAATAACATTATTGTTATCTTCTTCTCTTTTCGTTTGGATATTTAATGAAGAGGCTTAGCTTCGAATAGATCTATGGTAACATTGTTGTTTTGATTCGGTTCAAAGATACATTTGGGTTGAAAGTGCAAAATATTGGAATCAATTTTGGTTTTGTTATTTTCTTTAAAATATTCGAATATTAAAAGAAGCTATTTGTTTCTATAAATCGATGATGATTTCGTCATTTTGAATCTTTGAAGGTTTTGATATGATTCAAACGAATCTGAGATCTTTGCTTTTGTTCTTGTATGTGTCTTGCGGTGTTATGATGTAGATGAGAGTTGAGAAGTGATGGGTTTTGGTTTCGACCGATGATGTGTAAACCGAGGTTTATGTGGTTGTCATTTATAGGCTCCTGCTGGAAGGCCTAAAGTCTTCGTTAAGACAATTTATGACCATATGGTTTGTATACCATGTGGTTTAACTCCTGCATCCTCTTGACCTTCCGTAACACCATCCTTCACAGCATTCAATTATACGAATTGAATGATTTCAACCCACCGAATGTAGTTTATACACAATTGAGAGTATGCTTGAATGATGTTGTACCGTACTATTTGTTGTGCACAATTACTCTTGCACATTAAATTAAGCCATTGGATCTTTAGATAGTATAGATATCTTTAACATTTTTTATTTGTTTAAATCTTTTTTCACAAACATAGTATTACAAATGAAACAAAAATATCTAATTAAGAAGTCATGCACACAGATATGACTACTATCGCTAAACACAAATACATAAAAAAAAAAAAAAAAAAAAAAAAAATAATAATAATAATAATAATAATAATAATAATAATAATAATAAAAAATAAAAAATAAAAAATAAAATAAATTGCGTTGATGTATGGTTTTAGATAAAATTATGATCTAACGATGCTCATGTATAGTTCATGTATGGTTTTAGATAAAATTAAGTTGCGTTGTTTTTTCTATGCAATTTATTATTATTATTATTATTATTATTATTATTATTATTATTATTATTATTATTATTATTATTATTATTATTAGTGAGTAAGTGATTATTTTTTGTGTGGTTTTTTTGCGGAGCTCATATGTATGAATGTATCCATAAGTGTTATTGGTTTTTTATGAAGAAAAGTTTTTTAGTTATAATGTTATTGGAGAAGTGATGAGGTCGTGCCGAAATGACACACCAATAATTGCTATTCGTTCCCTCACTCCACCTAGCTCTCTTAGGGTGTTGGCAACCGAAGAATCCTCCCAGCGTCTTGGGGGGAGGACGCCGGTGAACACCGCCGCCAAACCCCAAGACTCCAGAATCATGGCATTCGGAATCCTCCCCAAGGCGCAGAAGCATGGAATTGTTAATGCTTAAAAATTAGAACGTTGGCCCCTTTATAGTATTTTTGGGCTTTTTTTTTTTTTTTTTTTTTTTTTTTTTTTTTTTTTTTTTTAATTCAAATACAAAGTAAAAAAACCTTGGGTGGGATATTTTTATATCCGTTTCAAATTTGAAATTCAAAGTTAAAATATAAAATTCAAATTTAAAAAACGTGTGGATTTCTGGCCTATAAATACACAGGCTTCTCAAACTCATCTCACACACAAACACATTCAAACTGCTAAAATATTTAACATCCAAACACATTCAAATGTCTTCCAGAAAAGATTTTGGGCAACAATTTCTTAGTCCACCTCGCCAAAAGGATTTTGGGCAACAATTTTCAAGCCCACCACATCAACAATTTCCGGTTTTCAGTCCACCACATGAAACATACCTTTCCGGTTTTCAGTCCACCACATGAACAAACCTTTCCGGTTTTCAGTCCACCACATGAACCGGTGAACAATCCATCGGAAAATGAACCGGTTAACAATCCTGTTAGACCCGTTTCCCGGGTATTGGGACCCCACCCTAGATGAAAATAGATTATGGCTTTATGTGATTGGCTAGTCAACATATGTTGTGTTTTAGTCAAACCCGATAGCCAATTAATAGTCAAAGTATGACTATGTAGTCATATAAAAGTGTTGAGTAACTTTAAGGGCTTAAGTTGCCAAGTGTTAAACATGTATTATAAGTTAGTGTGGCTAAAATGGAAGAAAGAGGACTTGAGGGGCCATTGTTGCCATCATCCCAAACTTATACCTAACTAGATATATGTAGCTAGTTCTAGACATTTCTCTATTTTTCTTGGGACTTTGAGAAGTCCGGTTTTAGTGAGATAAGAAAGGGAGGGAAAAGGCTAGTGATGGCTTAGGAGGAGAAGATGAAGACTCCATGATTATAGTCTTATTTAGTAATGATCTTACTCAAGTAAGTCTCCCCATTCTTGATGTAGTTAAGTGATAGTTTAATGGGTTTTCATTATATGATCAAGATATGATCATATGATGATATGGGTTAGAAGATGATTATGTTTTGATGGGTTTGATAACCCTTGTTTATGTATTTGAGTATTATGTGATTAGGTTTTGATTATTGAATGATGATGATGATCGATGATGATGATGATGATGGAAGCTTGTGCTGATGATGATGTTCTTGTTGTTATGTAGCTTGGTTTGAGGTAAGTAAAATGATGATAGCATATGTTATATGGATTTCTTCATTATGTGTTATGTATGTTTATGTTGAGAAGATGAGCTTGGATATGCTTATGTGATGCCATGTTTATGGCTTATGTGATGAGATGATGCTATGGAATATGTTGATGTTATATGCTAGATGAGACTTGAGTATGTAAGCCTTGATGTAAGTGTTTTATGTATATGATGCGTCATGTGGATTGAAGTATGATTTATGTTATAGTCGTTTTACTTACTAAGCGTTATCGCTTACGGTTTAGTTGTCTAACCGTTTTGTAGGTTGGCATGTTCTTAAGGTTGGCTTGGATATGTGAGATGAGGCTTGGATGTGTTGGTTAAGGCATGGTTATGCAAATGGGTAGATTTGGTAAGAATATAGAGCTTAGGTAGATACCGAGCTCTCGTGTATAAGTTTGTACCCCCGCGAGTCAAGTAATGATTTGAATTGAGTAAACAAGTGTTAGATTGTATGTCAAGTGTTTTGTAATGAATTGGAAGTCATTTGGTATGTTAAAGTATGTTTTATGTGTTTATGGGTTAAGTTAAGGGGTGTTTGGATTAGTGTCCATTTGTACCCATTTTGGGTAATGAACGGGTCAAACGTTAATGGAACATGTTTGATATGTTAAATGAATGATTTCTAGAAGATTTGGTGTAAAACGGAAGTGGTATAAGTAGTTTGATGTCATGAAATGGGTCAAAATGGGTTTTTAGTGGTGAAAACTGCAGATTTGTTCTTGATGGCCTTCTTGACGGCGTCCCCTTTTAATCGTCCAAAAATCTTCTGGCCCGTCAAGGTCTGACGGCGTCACCATTTTCTTGACGGCGTCACAGTTTGTTGGGCAGTTTTCGAAAAATCATATCTTTTAATCCGTAAGTCGAAATGGGTCGTATGACCTATCGTTTTGAAGCTATTTGAGTCTACTTTCATTTAAAAATAGTCTCAAGGTCTGAAAGTTTATAGATTTTTGTCAGTGGTTAAAAGAGTAAGCAGATGTCCGTAAAGGTGAGTCGTTTCCGCGTAAAAGTCAAAGTTTTTAGTATAAGCGGGCACGGGGTGTTACAAATCCAACGGTTGTCCATCAAGACCCAAATCCGTTTGGGTTAACAGAGGAAAACTCCGACAAATGGACGAAGATTTGCAAGTCTTCCTAGAGTTTGAGGCACGTGAACGGAAGAAGAAGCTTCCCGTTTGGAGCAGCAAGCAAGGGATGATGAAGAACGTAGGAATAACTGGGAAAGTGGTTGGTTCCCACCATCTTCCGAATCCGATGAAGATGATTGGCCAGACTCAGATGATAGCTTCTTTTAATTTGCGTATCGTAGTTTCGTTTGTAATTTCGTTTTAATTTCTATTTAACGTTTAATGTATTTCGTCTTGACGTTTAATGTAATTTTTATTATTTATAACATTAATTGTTTGTTTTTATATTTTATATATACATATAATTTTTATTATTTATAAACATTATATATAAATAATAAAAAAATAAAATGAGGCATGATTCCGAATCCTCCAAAATCCTCCCACTGCCAACAGTTTTGGCTTAAGATTTCTCCTGCTACATAGCACTCTGTGATTGGTCGGTGGGAATTATGAGAGGATTCCGAGTGTTGGCTTGCCAACACCCTTAATATCAGATAAACGCAAAAAATTATGACTCATTATTAACTAGCTTTATTTGACACTTGGCCAAATGTAATGGAAGATTAGTGGGCAAAAAAGTAGCCATTGCACTTTACACTTTTGAAAATTTCAGATAAACGCAAAAATTATGACTCATTATTAACTAGCTTTATTCGACATTTGGCCAAATGCAATGGAAGATTAGTGGGCAAAAAAGTAGCCATTTCACTTTACACTTTTGAAATTTTCTGTATGTTTTTTTGGAGTTAAAGGTTTTGTTGAGTTTGATTTAGAAGAAGACTAAAAGAAATCAAGAAAAATACTAGGTTGAAGATGAAGTGGGAAAAAGACGAAAAATACCCTTCATATAATTTGAATAGGAGTGAAGCTAACTGAAAGAAATTAGCGGAGTTAACAATAAATGGACCGAATCCGTAATATCCACAAACCACACTGATGTGACTGCCGAAAAAAAAGTATAGTGACTAAACCCGCAAGATCCGACATACCACAGTGACCATTTATGTAATTAACTCTACTTTAAATTTTCGAAAAGCTTTAAGATTGAAATTATGCAGGCGGAATGTGATACTGAAGGTAAAGAAGAAAACATATATTTCTGCTGGGAATTAATACGGAAATGTGTGAAGAGTTGTATACTTTTGGAGGGCATGTTTGGTTCAGTAAAACTATATCAAATAAATGAATATGGTTGAAATTCATGTTTGGTTCCTAAAATTTAAACGGTTTCCTACATTCAGGAGTTTCGGTGACCGGGAAGAAATTGGCACACAAGGACACAAGGTGATTTTTTGAAAAACTATTTGGCTTATATATATTCTCATCAGTAACTTAAAAGTTTGTTTTGTTTTCAATTGTGCTGTTATTCATGATTTCATAACAGAATTATACTAAAACTTTTCAACAAAAGTTCAAGTACTTTAAAAGATCAAAACATTCAATAAACAGTTTATCGCATGAATATCATCTACATTGGGTTAAATTCTTCAAATCTGTATACATTTGACTTTTGAGTCAAACTATTGATTTTCATCAAGTTCACTGAGTTTTTGTAAGGATAACTATAAAAGAACATATACGCTATAGTGTTCATTATTATTAATACAAGCTAATGATCTCTTTCAGGAATATGAAGTCATTAGAGAATTATTTTGGGAAAGTCCATCTTCGGACAGAGCGTGAAGCTGGAAACAGGGGATGGAGTTATCAAATAAAACGACGGAAAAAAGGGTGTAAGAATATAGGTGAAACTAGAAAAGTAGTATATAGTTTATGTTTCCTTTTCTATTTTTGCCGGCATGTTAGCCACTAATTTGACGTATCATATGTATGTTTGTTAAAACGGGTGAAAATCCTGCTACATGCCCATGTTATGCTCTGATTATTTCTACGACCAGAGTTTTAACCTCATATTATTCTCTTCAACCAACATGGAAAATAAAGATGATATATTTATCTTCAAATAATCTGTAGGAGAATCATGTATTCAATCAAACATGCTATACACAATTATTGGTTTGAGTAAACAATTAGAGATGAATTTGAAGATTAACTAGTGCAAAATTTGGAATATTTTTAGAACGTACACTGTCTTTATTGATTACACTTATTAGCAATATGTAATATCTTTATAGCAAATTACGAGTATTAAATTTTTTTCCTGTGTTTACTTAAATGACTAATCAATACTATTCTTTACATGTTTGGTCCCTTTTAAAGGCTTAAAGCTATCTACTCATTTGAAAGTTTACACAAGTTGATAAACTGTATAAAAAGGTAAGGAATAAATAAAAGGAAAGTATTGAAGGACCTACTATGTGGTTTGGCCAAATTGCACGTTTGGTCCCTGTGATTCATTAAGTGCAAAAATGGTCCGGATTTGACACTGTTTCATTCACTTTTGGTCCCCCATGCCAAACCACAAGGACCAAAAGTGAACATGGGGGACCAAAAGTGAATGAAACAGTGCATAATCCGGATCATTTTTGCCTTTAATGAATCACAGGGACCAAACGTGCAATTTGGCCAAACCACAAGGACGGTTTTTACAATTTACTCTTTCTAAAACAGAGGCTTAAAACTTTAAAACCCTAAAACAAGTTTGTAAAAATCCTTTGCCTCCTTGGTACAGCCATCAAATTTGTAAAAATCCTTTTCGGTGAGGACTTTTAGCGTCAACCGAAACAAACAAACATGTAGGTCCTTTGCCTCCTTGGTACAGCCATCAAATTTGAAAAAATGCTTTTCGGTGAGGACTTTTAGCGTCAACGGAAACAAACAAACATGTAGGTCCTTTACCTCTTTACCTCTTTGTTATATATACATCTTTTATATATGTTACTCTCTTAAACTCATTTTTCTTTGCAACTTTCATATCTCTATCAATCAAAGTTTCAACACTTGCTTTTGGAAAGGAGAGGATCATAATTCATAAAGAAAGCAATCTCTCAGGTATTGTTTTATGTATGTTATTTTACACATATATCGATCACCAGTTACGTTATGTTTGCTTACTTCTATACCATCTATTGTTTCGTGTTGCTTGTTTATATTTACTTTAATAGCAATTCTTAAATGATAAAAATACACTATGTCCCTTCACTATTGTACGAGTGAATTAAGTAAACCCAAACATGCAAGTTGATGACTTAACGAGAGTAGCGATGTTCCGGTTTAGTTGTGGCTGTTTATACGAAAAGAAATCATAGTAGCTAATTAATCTTGACTAACTCTTATCATTAATAGCAAAATCAGGATTAAGTGATCGGTTTAAAAATTATACTCTTAGTATAAGATTTTTTTTTTTTTTTTTTTAATGAAAAGATTGAGTTTAACATAAATTGAGTCCATTTTTCGCTTATAAAGAGATCATCTAAGCAAGTTTTAAAGTAATACAATTTCTTTTTGTCTGAATACTACTAAGATTTTTTGATTTGATTTTTTTTTTTTTTTTTTTTTTTGAAAAAATTAACACCACAAATTAAAATTTCATTGAGGTCTTGAAAAACAGTATGGGACTCACTAATTCCGTCACTAGATATCATAATTTATCTTGAGTTGCTTAGTGTTTGGTGTTTAAACTTGTGAAGAATAAAAATTAGAAAATACAGATATACTCCAGTAAGCTACTAAGTGTAGATTGACATATGGTTTATCATATTGTACCATCATACGTTTGGCAAATAAAAATACACAGTGCCTAAATAACTACTACGTATCTACATTTAACAAATAACAAAATAATTGCACGAGTAATCATTATTCGGCAAATACTTAAACACAATAAAATATTTGTTTAGGGTCAATTTCATATATACCCGACTAAAACATTATAATAGCATATTTATCCAAAACATATATAACAAATTTTCATATCCAGAGTATATATGGAATTATCCCTTGTTTAAAATAAGGCCACCATTAAAAATGATATTGAATTATGGCTAAAATAAAATGAATATTATGATAAATTTTATCGTACTATTATATTCTTTAGATAAATTAGTAAACTTTATTCAATATTTCAATATACACTCTTACTATCATCCATTATACTCATTTACTATGTATCCTTGTCAGTTTCTTTTATAATATCCGATCAAAATAGAATTTACATAGTGATGAAAGACAAATGAACAATAAGCTGTGCCGTTAACCTTTTTTGGATTACAAAATTAATTCTTTTAACAAGAACATTTGTGGATCCTAGTGTCATAGCATTATTGTTCATAACTCGTTGGACTCTGTTGAGTAGCTTCACCGCCTCAGGAGAAAGGAAACCACATATATCAAACGCAAAAGGAATAAACACGTGTTGGTTTTCAATGCATGTTTTCTCGTGTTCTGTCACTTTGCATGAGGCGGCTTTCAAAGCAGTCTATCCTACAGTAAAACCCCAAATACTCAAACCCACGAGAGGAGAAACCATAGTCAGATCCACATAAGCATGTTTCTCTCCAACCCATCCAAAGACCAAAACGTCAACCGATCTCAATGTGGATCTTCCATCTGACGGGTCAGCCAAAAGTTACGGTTCACATCACAGGTGCTTCATTATTGGCGAAGATCCCGACACTCCTACATACATAAAAATAGATGTCTCTAACCATATTGTGTCGGTACTTGAAGCCCAAGAGCTCTTTACAATGAACCGCATGTTCGCCAAAGGAATCAAGCATGCCTTGCGACAAGCAGGCAGTATCTCATCAACCGAAAACAATGGAATTATGAGGTGATACTTAAGGATATTACGATATTCCACCGGTGACATATGTTGAACTAACCCGTCTGTGGGGATAGCTAGTAGAAAATCTAGAGCATGTGGTGTGCGTATACACTAAAAAACAGCACTCATGTCAAAGTAGACTTGCATATCCTGGACCATTTCACTAAAATCAGAACTCGCTAGTGTTTACTGGACTTTAGAGGAGGCGATGTCGTTATGAAACCACTAAAATCAAAGCTTGAAATCGTATCACGAAGACAAGCCATAATGCAAACATAATCATCATCCGTACCACATATCTCATTGTCACGTAAGATACCACTAAATCGAACAGGTAAAGAAGCAATTCGCCACTGTAAATCTCCAATGAAAGCTCCTCCACAAACCACTACAAGTTAACAAGTCACTAAAAAGAGTTTGTAAATACCCATACATGATCGAAGCAAAAGGAGCTCACTCCGCGTGTCATGTAACCGTAGAAGAAGACTCGTCAAATAAACAACAATAGTGGCTCTCCTCATAGCTAACCCAATAATAAAATCCGTGTCTCTACTAACAGCTCACCCAAAAAGCTTCGCATCCAATGATGGCCTCCGAATATCGACATGAAATAAACCCTAACAAAGCTTCATACCATTACATGAGGCCCAAAATATCTCTATTTTGTTGATATTAAGTTCAAGACCGAAACCTGGACCACTCGCCCTTATAATGTCTAACACTCTGGCCACCTCTTCTGAGCCTCCAGTAAAGGTCCCATCATTAAGATACCTAACATGAAAGGAAAACTTGCAACTGTCTCTGATCTTACGTACTAACGGGTGCAATACAAGAGCAAAAAGAAGAGGTTCCAATGGGTCGGCTTGCTGCACCCCAGTGGTAGACCATATATGTGTGTCTCCTATATATAATCTCGTTGTATACCCATATAAGAAATCCACCCTCCAAGAAATAAAGAGACACCTCACCATATCCTCGTAGAGTAATGTCGATCTTTCCACAAGTTTAAATGCATTCGAGAAGTCCATAACAAGCATTGCAAGAGACCCATTATTGTGATATTCACTCAACACCCTATTGACGCTATGTAACACAGCCTCAGCGCCACCCGACACTCTGACGCCAAACTAAAAATCACTAAGGTACTTTGACATTTCTTTATCCACGCCATTTATAGAAACCTTGGAAACCAAATATCTCCATATAGTGCCTATTGCAGTAGGTCGAATCCCATTCTGGTTCAAGGAAGGTCGTGAGAAGAGCGGATGCAACAAACTCGGACAAAATAGGCGGACAACTTCCCGCTAACCACAAATTAACGATTGAGACTCCTTTCCACATAAAGTATCTAAAATATGTTGTGCCTTCAAACCATCTCTCCCATATGAAGTACCTTTATGGAACGCTTTAATACAACCAAAGACATTGTCGTCAATCTCTGCTACAAGAGGCTTAAAATGTGTTGCTTGACATGGATGGGGGTGGCTTGTAAGGATGCTTAGCCTCTAAGGCTTTAATGGTATCATCATCGTATGGAGCTACACCGAAAGAGGATAACACTTTCACAACTGTTATAAAGTGCCCATCTGTAACCTTGCGAAGGCACTGTCTAATGTTGGTGTTAACCGTTGTTCTCTTCTCTAGAAAATCACCTCCACCCTGGCCTAAGGACCCCAACCCATAAGCATCTAACATACTTTTAACTAACGTTATAATACAATCGTATTTCCCTCATGTAGCCAGTGACTTCATGATAGAACTTTGTTGCAATGCTTTTCTATTCCCGTAACTACTTTCTTGTCTATTCTTGTGCCTACACACCTGAAGCGTGAATTGTGAAAAAAGTGATAATCTAACCAAGCATCGGGCTGGACAACCACCTTGTAAAGAACTATCTTTAATGCCTAGTAGAAAGCACATGGACGATTTATGACATTTACTCTTATTATTATTTATTATGAAACGAATAATACTTTACTATACATAGATTCAGGGTCTTGTGAGTGAAAAGGAATAGATTGACTCAAAATAACTTTAACTTGTTCAAGTTTCTTTGCATTCCCATCACAAATGTTATTTTCACCTAGCAGATTTACTCATTTACACTTGACTATTTATTTGTTGGTGTTATACTATTATTTTTGAGTAAATTGTAAGAATCTTCCCTGTGGTTTGCTCAGATTGCAAATTTCGTCCCTGACATTCCATAAGTGTAGGCGGCCTCCCTGTGGTTTGCCAATTGCAAAAATCATCCCTCATCTTTCATAAGCAAAGTACCAAAACGGACCAAAGTTTTCCCTACAAGGAGGCCGCCTGCACTTATGATATGTCAGGGACGAAATTTGCAATCTAGGCAAACCACATAGACGATTTTTGCAATTTACTCGTTATTTTTTATTCAAAGTTATGGGCCTGTTACTATGGGTTAAACCTATTTTTAAAATAACAGAAACTGAATCCAATTTAAAAAGATAAAAGTTTTTGTCTTGTTATAAGTTTTGTTTGGTAAGTTATACGGTGTGGGTTGAGGGAGTCTCGTGGTAAGCGAATTGCATCTTATTATGAAGGTTTGTGGTTCAATTCCCTCCAGACTCTCTTGGTCACTCTTTTATTTTTCATTTTCATAAAACATCATTTATTTTCAATTCTCTTTTGTTTTCCTCTTGCACTTTTAAATGTATAGACATTTAGGTTTGAGAATGTCTTATCCAAATGAATAACATAGAGAGTAACAAAACGATTTATCATCAAATGTCAAGTTATTCGGCATGTTGAAATTTGAAAACAATTTAAGTAAAGAAGCTAAACCATTATTCATAAAAAAACTAAATGTTTGAAATATTATTAGAGCTGGTCAAAGATATCTCGCGAACTGTTGCTTAATCCAATTTCTTTCGTATTCTTCAGTCACATCCTCGATTGGAAGTACAATACGAATCTAACTCTAAATTGTTATGCACCACTAGAAATATCATCCAACGAGGCAAATACATTTATACATAGCCTCAGCAAACTGGGAGTTTCACGGAATCTCGATCAGTCACCTCAAAATGACTAGAAGATCAGCTAACAATCATTTATTTATTTGATATAGCTATACCGTCAATCTGGGTTTGATCAGTTAAAAAACTCCTCTCCTTTGGACACAAAGGTTGAGGGTTCGATCCTCTCCTCACTCTCTGCAAAAAGGTCGGAGGTCCTTCTAAAAGCAGCGTCACTACCTTTGGGGTAGGGGTAAGGCTTTCTACATCTCACCACCTCTATACCCCGTGGAAGACGGGATTGAGCTAACGTTGATCATTCATACATTCCAAAATAAAACCATATCGCATTTGTTGTTCGTTCCAAGCTCTAATAATTCCTATGCCATATGGAGTTTGCATTGAGAGGTTACAACAACAAACAAAAGTGTGGTCTGCCTCTACCGAACACATATGACTGGGTTCGTCGGCTCGTCATTAGCATCCTATAACTCATACATGCAAAAGGTATCATTAATGAGATAGAGTGACAACTTTTTCCTACTAACGTATAACTCGTTCAATTGCGACGTAACAACGAACGTGTGTCACCCTCACGAGTACTTCTAACAAAATAAACACAAGACCTTTGAGTCCGGTGCACCATATTAAAAAAAACTTGACGTTTTGATATCTTACAATTTTTATTCGCAAAACTCCACTTAATGAATCCATTTTAACAAAAAAAAAAAAAAAAAAAAAAAAAAAAAACAGCCAATCTAAACATGAAAATGTCATATATACTCAATATACATATTTTAAATGCATAATGTAGAATGTATTTAAAGCATGTATTGAGTAAATATGTCATAGTTGTGTTTTAGTTCGGTATATATGGAATTGACCCAAATAATATATGTGTAGTGAAATAATATGCTTTTGTGATAAATAGATTAAGTTGAAAGAAGAGTCCTGTATGGCAATGTGGTGTGTTGGTAACATGGTTCTAAAAGGTGCATCATGGCGGCGCCTAAGGGGTGAGGCGTGACCTCCACATTACGAAATAGACCAAGACGTCGACTCTGGGCGTGGCGTGAGATGAAGCGTGAAAAGACGAGATAAGGCGTAAGGCATGGCGGATTTTTTTTTTTTTTTTTTTTTTTTTTTTTTTTTTTTTTTTTTTTTAATTCAACTACTATAAAAAAAATTAATTAAATGAAGAATATTACATATCAGGATAATTTTTTAACCTTATTCATTATATACAACGGTTTTTGTAAACTCAATATATATGAAATATGATAGAAATATATAAATATTTTCGTATTTTGTGCTGCCTTATGTCATGCCTTAAAAACGCAAAAGTTTCGCCTTAGCCGCTAAGGCGTGAGGCTTGGTCATGCCGCCACGCCACACCTCACACTATTTATAACCTTGGTCGGTAACAACAGTTGCTTCTATACAGAAGGTCTTCTTGAGTTCAATTCCCAACACAGTACGTTGTCATTTGTTTTTATACAAATTAATGCTTGCTCGCTAATTAGATTCTTATCATTGTATCACTAGGTTTCATTCAAAACATGAAATTTTATTAACGAATGGTGTTTTTAGATATGCATTTTGAACGTAGACATCATTATTTGTATGTCAACGAATAAACTCAAAGGAACATAACTAAGCTAGAAATTAGTCTCTAATATTTGCTGGAAAACATGTTGTAACATGCAGAAAAGTTATCCATAGCCACACATGAGGATTCAATGAGAAACGTTTTTTTTTTTTTAATTTTTGAACTGGATTTACATAAAAAAGAAATAGAATTTTTACAAAATCGTACTATGCCGACCCCGAAATCCACCAGGATTTTGTCCTTTGCCGCACACGCGTTGCCACCATTTTTATCTTGGAGGGTTAAAAACTTATAGTTGTTGACAGTCCTCATTGTTTTTGTCTATAATTAATATATTTATGTTATCCCAACCGTCCGTGCAATGCCATTTTGATTTCACAATGACATGTTACGAAAAGGAATGAAGGTGTACGTAGCCCTCCAAGTTCTTTTGGATTCTTGAACCAAATGATCCTTAAGTTTGCATTAATTAATATACAAAGTGACATACACCAGAACGTACAAATATTCTTTTATCTTATGTGTCGAATACATGCCCAGCCTCAGCAAAGCGGGATGTTTCCATAGGCTAACTCGGTCGGACACACAAGAACGACCAACAATTTAACTTTTTTAATTTCCTTTTAAAAAACTGGATTTTGAATGTTGCCTCCATGTAAGGGCTCTATTGAACACATATGACTTAGTACTTTAGGCTTCTAAATTGCAGAAGTTAGTTATTCACATATGTCAACATGTGACTAACAAATGAGTCAACTAGGGTGATTCGAGATTCGAGACGACCCTCTTGGTTGCCTATATTTTTAGAGAAGATATCAAGAGACATCATCGTCCTATACTCCTGTAAATTTAACACTCAATCAATCACAAGTATGATTGGAAGTTACGGGTCTGTTATTATTGTATGGGGCTATGGGCTAAGACCATTTATATAAAGCTTGGTAGGCTGGTAAAGTGAAGTATGTCTTACTTGGGAGGTTTACGGATCGATTCTCAGCCTTCTACTTCACCATTGCATTTTATTTTTAAATATCTTTAACATTTTTTATTTGCTTAAATCTTTTTTCACAAACATAGTATTACAAATGAAACAAAAATATCTAATTAAGAAGTCATGCACACAGATATGACTACTATCGCTAAACACAAATACATAAAATAAAAATAAAAAATAGCATACAAAAATCAACGCAATTTAATTTTATCTAAAACCATACATGAACTCTACATGAGTATCGTTAGATCATAATCTAATAAGTTCATAAATTCTTTTAAAAAATTGTTTTGAAAAAAAAAAAAAAAAAAAAAAAAAAAAAAAAAAAAAAAAAAAAAAACATTTTAAACCGGAGATGGTGACTAGTGAGGCCCATCATTTAACTTACACCATCACTCTACGAAGCGTTGTATGACCATTATTTCAACGATGCACCATGTGATTGTAGGCCCCTTTTCTTATCACCTCTAAGCAATTAGGGCCCGCTTGGTTCAGTAGAGGGGAATGCAAAGAGAAAGGGAAAGGGAAAGGGAATGCGAAGGAATGAGCGATGGTGGGTAATCATTACCTTACCCCTCAATTTACTCTATAATGGTTGATTACCCAGTACTTGGTAATCATTATATTCCTTGCCACCTACCAAGCATCACCAATCAATCCTTTCCCATTCCCCACCCCCCTATCCCCCAACCAAGCAGCCCCTTAGGACTGCCACAAGTTGCTACGTCGATGTTTCACGATCACTCATTTAGCAATCTTTATTGACTTTTGCTATCAAAAAACAAACAACTAGGACTACTATTATTTGACCACTCCTTATTACCTAGAGTTTAATGGATTACTTTTTGTAATTACTCTAAAGTAAAAAATAAAAATGTCACACAAAATAATTATTAATTTTATTTAAATGGTTAATTGAAGTTAAGGGGCTGCTTGGATGAGTAGGGAGGAATGTAAAGGGAAAAGGAAAGGGAAAGGGAATGCAAAGGAATGTGTGAGGTGGGTAATCATTACCTTACCCCCCAATTTACTCTATAATGATTGATTACCCAAAACTGGGTAATCAATACCTTTCCTTACTCATACCAAGCACCATTAATAAAATAATGTGGGCCCATGTCATTTCCTTTCCCATTCCCCTCCCCCTTTAGTCCCCTACCAAGCACCCCTAAGAATTTAATGTTAAAGATCAATTATTAGAGAGCACAGTGCAGAGGGAGTTACCAGCCATTTGTCCATTAACAGCACCAACGGCGCCACCGTTGGCTGCCATCCTGCACCGTCACTTTGCGCATTTCGTCCTTTAACCCGCCCACCAACAGACGATGTTAGTATTTCTATTTTTTTTCTTTTTAGTGAGTAAGTGAGTATTTTTTGAGTGGTTTTTTTGCGGGGCTCATATGTATGAATGTATCCATAAGTGTTATTGGTTTTTTTATGAAGAAAAGTGTTTTAGTTATAACGTTTTCATACACACATTTTTATACACATATTTTTTATACACACGTTTTTATATACATGTTTTTATACACATTTTTATACATATTTTTATACTCACGTTTTATACACACATTTATGCACATACTTTTATACACGTTTTTATACACATGTTTTTATACACGTTTTTATATACATTTTTATACACATATTTTTATACATGTTTTTATACACATGTTTTTTATACACATGTTTTTATACACATGATTTTATACACATATTTTTATACACACATTTATACGCACATTTATACACATATTTTTATACACATATTTTTATACACACGTTTATACCCACACGTGTGTATAAAAACGTGTATAAAAATGTGTGTATAAAATGTGCCTATAAATGTGTGTATAAAAACGTGTGTATAAAAGTATGTGTATAAAAACATGTGTATAAAAACGTGTATAAATGTATGTAAAAAAATGTGTATAAAAACGTGTGTATGAAAACTTGTATAAAAACGTGTGTATAGAAATGTGTATAAAAACGTGTGTATAAAAATGTGTGTATAAAAGCGTGTATAAAAACATGTATATAAAAACGTGTGTATAAAAAATGTGTGTATAAAAATGTGTGTATGGAAACGTGTATAAATTTTAAAGATATTTAGAAAAAACAAATATAAGAAAACCATTTTTTTTAGAAGTAGGAAAAAAATAAAATAAAAATGAGTTAAAGTATAAACGCTCGTTAGTATAAAGGACTAACGGTGCAAATTTTTGTTGCAAACTGCCGTTAGCTAACGGAAAAAACTAATGACCGTTAGTCTCAGTGACCAAACCCGTTATGAGTCGCAACCACAAGGACTGAATCCGTTAGAAGAAAAGTTTAGAGTCTAAACCCGTTAAACTCGACAGAGACCATAAGTACGTTATGTAACGTTTATAAGTTTGATAGTATCAGTGACCAAACATTTAAATGAAACTTGGTGAAATAAATATGTTTATTTCTAGAAAAATGGATGTTGTATCTGCAATCCCGAAGTGCTTATTTCTAAGTAGCTTATCAGGACTTATGGATATACAGTAAAAAGAAAAAAGCAATCCCACGCAGCCCTTAATAAGTTAATATACAAAAGTATGGATACTGAAATACTACCCAAGCTTAACCTGTTTATTTTCGTGTCAGGAAAATGGAAGTTGTATCTGCAATCGTTGGTCCTGTTGTGAATGTTTTGACGGTTCATATTACGCAAAAGCTGAGATACCTCACTTCCTCCGCAGAACATGTTAACCACATGAAAATCAGAATGAAGGTTTTGGAGGGTCAAAGTGCGGATATCGAAGAGCACATGAAAGAAAACAATGTAAGCAATCGAAAGATACCTGCTCGTGTACCAGGGTGGTTGGAAGATGTTAAAAAGATCAAGGAAGAGGTCGACAAAATCTCAAGTAATGACATTGGATGCTTTAATGTCAAAAAGAAGTATCTAGCAGGAAGAAACGCGTTGAGGGTAACGGAGGATATCGAAGGTCTAATTAAAGAGAGTTCTGACATCATCATCTGGCGTGATGCTGAAATACCTCTTGGAAGAGTCGATACCAAACGCCTGGCATCAGCATCAGGTGGAGGTAACCAAAATCTGTTCAATTCAAGAGATAAGATGTTCAATGATGCATTGAAGCTCCTTCAACAAGATGATGATGATGCGGCTCGAGTGATAGCCTTGTGTGGAATGGGTGTGTGGGGAAAACCACACTGATGAACCAACTGAAAGAGGCTGCAGAAGATAACAAGATATTTAAGTGGATCTTGGTTGCAATTATTGGGAATACTCCCAACTTGTTTGCTATTCAGAAGGCCATAGCAGCACACATTGGCGAACCTCTAACTGAAACTGACGAAACACTAAGGGCAACTCTTCTTTCTAAAAGATTTAATAAACTTTCCGAGAATAAAGAAAGGTGTTTGGTGATATTGGACGATGTGTGGGAGAGGATTAATCTCGAATATATCGGATTAGGGAGTCCTTTGCCAAAGGGGGTCAAGTTGTTGCTCACATCACGAGATGAAAATATTTGCCAACAAATTGCAGTTCATGCTGATTCTGTTCTTAAAGTTGTTAGAGTTGATGTCTTGGAGGAAGGGGAAGCACGGGATTTCTTTTCTCGAATCGCAGGAGTTACAGAGGAGCATGATCATGATCTCTATCAAATAGGATGTGAGATTGTCAAAAAATGTGGTCGTTTGCCACTTGCCATCAAACTCATTGCTGCAACTCTTAAATGTCAGAAGAAATTTGTATGGAGGCATACACTCAAGCGTTTGAAGAAAAATGATCTTGACACGAACGTGCAAAAAATAATTAAGATAAGCTACGATAGTTTAGTGCATGATGATAAAGTGATTTTTCTGCTTTGTGGCATGTTCCCCGAGGACTATAATATTCCGATAGAAGATCTGACAAGATATGCATGGGGATTAAAACTTTTAGAACGAGTTTCTACTATGGAAGATGCTAGAGACAGCACACAAACAAGTGTGAGCAATCTAAAAAATACATATTTGTTGATGGATGGTGATAGTCGTCACTGTGAGTGTGTGAAAATGCATGATCTTGTGCTTGCATTTGTGGTGGGTACTGTTTCCAAAGGTGATGAGGACGGATGTTGGATCATTCACCATGATGATTTCTCAAAGTGGAGTGAAGCTGATATTAAGAGCCATTCTTGCAAGCAAATTTCGTTAGCATGCAAGGGTATGTCGGAGTTTCCCATTGACTTTAAGTTTCCAAACCTTACAGTTTTGAAACTTATGCAAGGAGATGAGTCGCTAAGGTTCCCTCAAGACTTTTATGCAGGAATGGAAAAGCTTCAAGTTATAGCATTTGAGAAGTTGGAGTACCCATTAGTTCCCACATCTGTTCAGTTCTCCGCCAACCTTCGAACTCTTTGTCTCCATGAATGCTCATTGATGTTTGATCTAAATTGTATAGGAAATCTTTCGAATCTGGAAGTGCTTAGCTTTGCTAATTCTGGCATTACAATCCTACCTTCCACATTCGAAAATTTGAAGAAGCTAAGACTACTGGATGTAACAGGTTGTTACAATCTTGTTATAGATGAGGGTGTCTTGAAAAGGTTAGTGAAGCTTGAAGAGCTTTATATGAGAAGTTTTGAAGGATGTGTTCTCTGCCAATTCACAGACAACAATAGTAGTGAACTTGCAGAACGTTCAGAGAACCTTCGTGCATTAGAATTAGAATTTATTGGTGACAATGCTCATATGAAGAACATGTCTTATGAGAATCTTAAAAGATTCAAGCTCTCGGTGGGATGTTCTTTTACAGAAGTTCGCGGGATGCACAGGTCTCAATTTGAATTGCGCTCATATGATAACAGCTTGAAGCTAGTCACCAACAAAGAAGAACTGCTGAAATCTAAAATCAACCAGCTGTTTAAGATCACAGATGCACTTTATCTACAAGTGAATGATATGAATACTCTTGAAGATGTTGACGTGGAATTCCCGCATCCTCCTCGAAACTCTTCGTTTTACAATTTGAGATCCCTTGTAGTTTCAAAATGTGCAGAGTTGAAATACCTTTTCACACTGAGTGTTGCAACAACGTTGTCAAAGCTAGAAAATCTGAAAATTTCCAGATGCCCTTTAATGGAAGCAGTCATACATTCTGAGAATGAAGATTTAATTACGTTTTCCAACTTAAAGTATCTCAGGTTGGCTGACCTACCAAAGCTATCGAGTTTCAGCAATAAGGTCAATGTAATGAAGCTGCCAAGTCTCATGGAGTTGCAACTTGATGGGCTTCAGAGTTTTACAAGCATTTATCCCGATAGTAATATATCCCCCACGCAATCTTTCTTGAACGCACAGGTAAATATATGTTTTGTATTAATATACTGATATTAACAATCTTTTCAACTAAAAGTGTTTTAATAACAGGCGGGTATCTAATAAATGAACAAATCTTTTTTCACTTTGCAGGATGTGGCTCCTAAGATGGAGAAGCTGGTTGTTTCTAATATGAAGAATTTGGAGAAGATATGGCCTCCTCAGTTTAGTATTAGTAATCTTTGCCCATTGAGAGAGCTTACGGTCGAGGGTTGTGGTTCCATTGAAGTCTTGTTCAACATGGATTTTGGTGAAATCGAGCAACTTAGCAGCAGCTTGAGAAGCATTGAAGTGAAGAGATGTGATAGTCTTGTGAAGCTTTTTTCATGCAATCCATTTCCGTTCCTGAATAATCTACAAGAGCTTAAAGTTGAAAGGTGTGATTCTGTTGAAGTGATATTCGACATCGACATGGGATGTGTTGGTGAAATGGATAAAGTTAGCAGCAGCAGGTTGAGAAGCATTAAGTTGGAGGGATTAGGGAAGCTTAGAGAGGTGTGGAGGATAAAAGATGCTGGAAATAACTTGATTCATGGCTTTGAAGCTGTTGAAAGCATACGTATTGTAGATTGTGAGAGGTTTGAAAAACTAATCACACCTGCCACAACCACTTTTGATATGAGAGCACTCAAAGAAGTTGAAATTAGTAGATGCGGCAGAGAAAATGGGAGAAACAATGAATTGGCTGAGAGTAACCAAGATCAAGAGGTACGACTCCTAAATTAAATGTTTAAAACAATGAATTGTTAGATACTCCGTATTTTTGAACTAGATAAAATAATAATATTTGAAATAAAGTTTTCTAGACATTTTGAATAAAAACCATTTTACATGATTTTTTTTTTCTACCTTAGACATTTTGGATAAAGAAATTCATTTATACAAATATTTCTAATTTGTTCTTTTAGTAATGTACAGCTATGATTTGCCAAAAATTACTTATTTTGTCTCTAAGTATTAAATAATGGCAACTATAGTCTTTACTTTTGAAATTAGTTACGCTTTTGGTCCATTCGTTAACATATAAGAAGGTGCATGTGTAGGAATGTAGAATTTTCAAAGTACGCTAAATGTACATGGCAAAACATTATTGATGCTACACAAAATATTTAGTTTACTTAAACATTAAAGCAACCATTCATAAGTGAAATACTACAATTTTAGAGCCAAACTTGGAAAATGGCAAAGTATTGGATTATTGATGCTAGGGACTAAATCCGTAATTTTTACTACAATATTCCTTGGATTTAACTTTTTCTTTTTTGAACACGGATTTTACTTTTTCAAAAGTCAAAGTTTGTTGCAGTTATGAACTCTACCCAGTTTTAGTCCATGGAATTTATTACTAAATGATGATGCAGATTGATGTTGTATCTATATCGAAAGTGACACTCCCAATCTCTCTATTATCCACTTTCCATCACCTTCATAACCTTTCATTGTGGGACTATAAAGATCATGTGGAGGTGGTCTTTGAGATAACGACTCCTAGTAGAGAATCACCTCAACAACCACCAATACTCCCCTATCTTGAAGAATTACGGTTAAGCTGTATGTGGAGGATGAGTCATGTGTGGAAGTGCGATTGGAATAAATTCTTAATTCTTCAAAAACCACAGTCACAGTCCTCATTCCATAACCTCACAACCATATATATGTACCGGTGCATCAGCATCAAGTACTTGTTTTCACCTCTCATGGCGAAATTTCTTTCCAACCTAAAGAAAGTTGATATATGGGACTGTTATGCTATTGAAGAGGTTGTTTCAAACAGAGATGATGAAGATGCGTCTATATATTCCCACACAACCACCACTTTCTTCCCTCATTTAGACCTTCTTAAGTTTAGAGGACTCAGAAGTTTCAAGTGTATTGGTGGTGGTGCCAATGGTATATCTACTGATAATCATGACCAGTTTAAGGTATTTTTCATATATATTAAGTGACTAAATAAAGGTTGGTTAATTTTGTTAATATTATTAGCTCTGTTGATTATATAATCAAATTCTCGTTTTTTTTTTTTTCCTTCCAGTTATCTCAAGCATCTTGGTCCTTATGCCAATACTCTAGAGAGATAAGTATAACACATTGTGATGCATTGTCAAGTGTGATTCCATGGTATGCTGTAGGACAAATGCAAAAGCTTCAGGTGCTGGAAATAAGTGATTGCAAATCGATGACAGAGGTGTTTGAAACTAAAGAGATCAACTACAAGAGTGGTACTGATACTGGAAAGTCACTTCCAAGGCTAGAATATATTACGATGCTCAAACTTCCAAAACTAAAGATCTTGAAAATTCAAGGGTGCAACCTTTTGAAACATGTATTCACATTTTCCACTCTTGTAAGCCTCGCGGAACTCGAAAAGTTAGAGATAAAGGATTGCAAGGCAATGGAAGTCATTGTTACGGAAGAAAATGAAGAGCAAAAAATGGCATCTGATGTTGTTGTCTCTCATAATTTGAAGTTGATTGCATTAGTCAATCTTCCAAACATTGTGGGCTTCTTCTTGGGGAAGAATGAATTCAGATGGCCAGCATTGGAAAAGGTTGTGATCGGTGAATGCCCACAAATAACGGTGTTCAATTCTGGGCGGTCTACAGCTCCGAAACTTAACTTCATCAATACAAGCTTAGGCAAACATAGTGTTGAATGCGGCCTTAACTTTCGTGTGACCACCACCTCGCATCAGGTACTTAAATTTTCTAGACTCAGGCCTTGTGTGTAACAGTGCATAAACTTCCAGTATTAGAGTCAATTAACCTTATTAATAGTTGTATTCTTCATCAAAATTACAGTGTAATTATTGGATCAAAAGTAATATGATTAGGAAATATCAACGGTTTAGTTATGTATGTGATCCTCAAAACCCAACGGTTGTTCAATCATGTAGAGCCTTTTGGCTTATTTTACTCTCATCTGAATCTTTTTTTATCATTGAACCAACTGATATGTACAATTATCTCTAACATAAGCTTGTGTTTTTTTGTTTTTTTACATTGTAGGCCCGATTACCGAGTTATGAAAGTACAAGCTCATACAGCCCTACTACTATGGAACGGTTGCCTTGGTCTTATCATAATTTGATCGAAGTGGATATGGCTATGAATCATAACACCGGTGATGGACAGGCTCTTTTTTCATCTGATGAAGTGTCACAACTGCAAAAGCTTGAAACTGTCCATTGTAGTAGATGTCGGGACATTGAGGAGATATTTGATTCAAAAACTGTTGCTGAGATTCCAAACTTGAGACAAGTGGACTTGGAGAGGTTAGATAGTCTCAAGTATATATGGAAGAGCAAGCAGGGGACAGTATTAAAGTTTCCAAACCTAACAAGACTGTCTATTGATAATTGTAATAGTTTAGAATATGTATTTACATGTCCCATGGTTGGTAGTCTATTGCAACTCCAGGAACTACATATAAATTGGTGCGAGAATATGAAGGTAATTGTGAAGGGAGAAGAAGAAGAATGTGATGCCATAGTGAATGCTATTGTGGTGTTCCCTTGTCTAAAGTCCTTAAAACTTTATGCTCTTCTGAGTCTCGAGGGATTTTGCTTAGGAAAGGAAGCTTTTGAATTTCCATCATTGGATACCTTGGAAATTGGTTGGTGTGGAAAAATGACGGTTTTCACCAAGGGAGATTTGTCTGCTCCAAAGCTATATGCAATTAGTAAGAGGCGGGGTAAAAGTTCTTGTTCTTATGCTTCACAACTCCTTCATTTCAGAACCAACGAATCTCTCAAATGACTCAAACAGGAAATCTGTTTTCAGGCAAGTTGTTCGGTTTATGTTTGTATCTGCGTAATTAGGAATTTTGAATTTTAAGTTATTAATTTAGGGTTTATGTTATAGCCTGCTTGAATTGTGTGTGTGTATTAGATTAATTGGTGTTACCTGAATGTTTTTATTAAAGGTAGCAAAATAGGTGGGTCGGGTCGGGTTGGGTTTGGGTCTCGGGTCTGGATGGGTTTGGGTCTAGAATTTGTGGATTTGAAGACAAGTTAATGTGAATTAGTTGAAGTTGTTGTTTTAAGTATCTTGACTGTGATTAGTCGTTGTTTTTAGTTGTTCCTTGTGTTCAAAATTTTGGATTAAGTTTTGATTGTGAATGGGTTTATGTTATAGCCTGCTTGAATTGTGTGTGTGTGTGTATTAGATTAATTGGTGTTACCTGAATGTTTTTATTAAAGGTAGCAAAATAGGTACTTTTGGTGTTGTTCATAATTAGCTATAACCTCTGTTTTTATTGGCTACTTATTTACATATGGATGAATACTCAGCATATCAATCTCGGCTCGACTTGTTTTGTATGAAAATTAAGTAAATATATGTGTATAAAAGGGTAAAAAGTGTAATTTAATTGAAGCTCGATAAGGCTCGTGAGCTTCACGAGCCGAGTATTTTGGAGCTCGAACTCGTCTCGTCTACACCCCCAAGATAAACGAAAGGGGGGAGGAGGGGACTTAACGAATTAAGTGGACTAACTGCAAAGAAAACATGTAGTTAGCACCTGCTTTAGCGTCCTATATTAGGGAATGTTCTGTGTCAACCTCGTCTACTGATTTGATTATAGTGATCTAGTGAATCAAGGTGTGATTAAGAAGAGATCAACATCAAAAGGAAAAATCAACTGCCTTATCTTAGAAATTTTCCAGTTGTATTAGACTTGAGATGTTAGAGACGTAACTTATTATGGTGTATAAAACTGTTGTGCTGTTAATAAGTATGTAATGCTTTGATCACTGGATACGGAAATGAAACTGGATTACTGTCTTTATTGTTTTACTACAATTGCTTGGCAAACTTATTTGCTCGAAGAAACATATATTAATTGCTGGACTATTCAGTTGGATTCCGATCGTATTTCTTATTATGTTGTGTTCTTTAGTTTCTGATTTTGGGTTGTTTGTTCAGATTCGATTCCGCGTTTGATCCTTGAGCGGAGGAGGAGACCGAGGAGGAGCATACCATGTAGAAGATGCAAGTGAGTTGTTCTTTTCTTTGTCTTTTGATGTTTACTATTAAAAGTGGATATGTATTGATGCTTAAATACTTCGCAAATTGGTTTCTAGCAGAACTATAGAGTCGCCATTTTGAGGGATCATTATTAGTGATTTGATGCTTAAATAATTCGCAAATTGGTTTCTAGCAACAATGAATTTCACTATAGGAATAGGAAACTGATTTTTGACTGTAATATTGTTTAACTTCCTGTAGTCCACACAAAATCTCCACACAAAAGAAATCAGACTCAAATTCTACCCCATTAGTACGCCACTTCAAACTCTTAATGATGAAATGAATTGGCAGTTTGAGTCCATTGGCTACTGAAACTCTATTTGTTGGAATAGCAATGAGTGGACCTAGTCTTCTAGCCACAGAAATGTTAATGAAATTATGAGAACTTCCGCTATCTATCAACATGCTAACAATTTGTTTTTTTGATTACACTACTTACTGAAGTGTTTGTAAACCCGAAGAACCAATCAGTGCATGAATAGATAAGGTCAAACCATCATGTCCTTCTACTTTCACTCCCGGTACTAACATCAACCTCTCCAATATCTTCAATTTCGGGACTCAATATCATATACAACTTACTGTTTTTACAAACATGACCAGGAGAATACTTCTCATTACAAGAAAAACACTGCTTGTTCCTCCTCTTTTCATCATATTCCCGTTTCGAGAGAGTTTTGAAAGGTGTTATTGGTGGCAGGATACTGAGTGGTTTATGTACAGGGGCGCTTACCGAGGAGAATCTTCTGTTTCTCGAGGCATGGAGAACAATTGACCGTGCATATGTTGATAAGGGCTTTAATGGTCAAAGTTGGTTTCGGTACAGAGAAAATGCACTGCGCAATGAACCAATGATCAACCATGAACTGACATGTATGCTTTTACATTTTCTTTATCTCAACCCTTTCAAGCTGTTGATATCATGTTCTATTCAGTCTTCTATGAAAATAATCTTTTAGCCATATATAGTCGAGAGAGTTGTTTATGTAAGTCATTGTTTCTTTATTTCAAAATATCAATCGTCTAAAACATTGTGTAATTTCTTCATCCAGATGCAGCAATAAAGAAGATGCTTGCCACCCCTAGATGACCCTTTCACCCATTTTTTGGAGCCTGATAAATTCAAAAGTTTGAGGGTATGAAGCTGACTTTATTTTCATGCCGCATTTATTTTAAGTATGAGTTTTATTAGTTGGTTTTTTCTTAATATGCAAATATGTTTGATGAAGGCAGTCGGGAACACAGGGAGCTCTTACTGGAGTAGGGTTGTCAATTGGCTACCCGACTCGAAATGATGGAGCTTTATCTGGAATTATGGTTATTTCAGCTTCTCCAGGGGGTCTCGTCAGTAGGGCTGCCATTTCCCCCGGTGATCTGATTATGGCTATTGATAATACGAGTACAGAAACGATGGATATTTATGATGCAGCAGAACGCCTGCAGTAAGTTATAATTGACTATGTTTCCAGTTGTTTGTCAGATAATAATACTCCCCTTGAACCTTAAAATAAAGTATAGACTTTTAACTGACTTTCAGGGGCCTCGAAGGAACTGAAGTACATCTAAAAGTACGAAGCGGATCCGAGATAAAGCAGCTATCGTTAACGTACGTTCATTTGGTTCAATTCCTTCCATTTAAATTTGCTGCAATCTTCATATGTGTGTATCGTTTGTGTAAATTTGAATTTTTTGTGTTGCTATTCTGCTGTTTAGCGGATACATACTCTAAACGGACTGTAAATTAAAAATCATGTGGTGTGCAGGCGGGAAAACATTTCATTAAATCTGGCGAAGTCAAGAGTCTGCGAGACACCTGGTCTGGGAAAGGGTACCTCTAAGATTGGATACATAAAGTTAACATCATTCAACCAAAATGCATCTGGTATGGTAACTACTTACTGCTATTGGGTGATGTTGACTGATATATTTCATACACCACTTAATATGTATTTTTTATATACCTGTTATAAATTTGTTACGGGAAGACACTTTAGAATACAAGATGATGCAATATTTCTAATTTTATAACCTGTAGCTTTATTTGTAAATAATCATTCTAAGTTCTAACAAAAAAGCCGTTCCAGCTGCTGTCAAGGAAGCAATTGAAACTTTAAGGAGAGAAATTGTTGACGGTTTTGTATTGGACCTCCGCAATAATAGGTAATATTCTTATAAGTTATAACGATCAGTGTTTTTGGGATTCATTTTAAGTTGTTATTGTAATGCTTTCTAAAAGATGATTAAATTGTGATGCAGTGGTGGTCTTTTTCCCGAAGGAATTGAGATCGCTAAGATTTGGTAAGTCTGCAGTAACTTATAACTTTTTGCTGGCTTTTTAGAGTGGTATCTGGCTTTTATGTTTGAAATCATGGTTTAACGAAAAATGTTGGGTAAAAATTTTGACCCATTTGCTTCTGAATGTGCTATACGTGTTTAAGTTTTTATCTTTAACGGGTCAAACAAGTAAATTAGTATTGCTTTTATTGGAAATAGCTTAAATGGGTTGAAATTTTTCTAAAATTGTTATCATATTAGTTCAAAGTTCTTATGGTATAACTGATGCAAACCAGGTTGGATAAAGGTGTGATTGTGTACATCTGTGATAGCCGTGGTGTTCGAGATATATATGACACTGATGGAACCAATGCAATAGCTGCTTCAGAACCTCTAGCTGTGCTGGTAATGCCATCTATACCAATCTTTTCATTAATGTGCTGTAATGGCTTTCATTCTTAAGTCACGGTTGCGATTTAGATTGCTGCAATAAGTAAATGGGTTGAAATGGCCACCTGTAAAAAGTTTTTTTGTTCTTGTAGGTGAACAAAGGAACTGCAAGTGCAAGCGAGATCTTGGCTGGTGCGTTAAAGGATAACAAGCGTGCAGTGCTTCTTGGAGAACCCACTTTCGGCAAAGGGTAAACAATTTTTACAATACTTATACTTTTAATAGCATTTTATTTTCGATAAAATGCCCTAAAACGTTCTTTATTCACAGAAAAATTCAATCGGTATTTGAAATGTCTGATGGATCTGGCTTGGCTGTTACTGTTGCTCGTTATGAAACCCCTGATCACATCGACATCAATAAGGTTCTCTATCTTCTTATCCCTCTCTACACACAGAGGCTATCGATCTCTTTGGTTTTTGACAGACCTGGTATTTTTGAGTTTTGACCCATTTGCTTATATGAATGAGTCAGTTGGGAATATGTATTATCATAAACGACCCAAACGGTCAAATTTTAAGAACTTTAGACAAACACGTGCTTGGGGGTCAACTAGGCCCCAGTCATTCAACCTGCATTAAAAGTTACCCATTTGACCCGTTACAAGCCCGTTATACTTTGCCTTCGTTAAAATTTAACTTCTGTATAACTGCCTTCCCATTGCAGGTTAGGATAATTCCTGATCATCCGTTGCCGGCATCATTTGCTAAGGACGATGATGGTTTTTGTGGCTGCATTGGAGATCCTGCTTCTGGCTGTTTTCTAAACAAAGTTGGATTATTTTCAAGATGATACACTTGTATAATAGACTCGAATTACCATTTATTCAACTGTTGGTTATATGTTCAAAAGTCCGTGACTGGCATTTGTATAGTGTTGAAGGAAATTGGATAAGAGTGGTTAATCTCTTGTTGCAACTGTAAATTACTAACGTGTAACGAGTTCCAAATCTATAATGTGGCTTGTGACTGAGCTGATACTTACCTACAGTCAGTATCCAACTGGTAGTCTGCTACCAGGTATATTTGATTCTGATCTCGCATCTGTAGTTATTAGAGAACTGATCTCGGTTCAAACTTTTTCCATATGTTGGTTTAATTCTTTATTTGGGGAAATTTATGATCTTCAAACTTGCTGTTAGTAATTTACAGCAAAATGAGATAATCAAATTAAACCTCGAGTTTGTAATTGTTTTGGGATAGCCATTAGAACTGGTTTGTAACCTCGAGTTTGTAATTGTTTAAGACAAGTGTTTAATTTACATATTTAAACCTCGAGTTTGTAATTGTTTTGGGATAGTCATTAGAACCGGTTGTAATGTTCTCTTTTCTATACAGTAGGCATGATAGATCTGTTGGCGGTCATTTGTTATTAAACCATCACAATAACATTGATAACCTACCTCAACTACCTTCTTATCTTGTTAAACCATCACAATCTTCATTGTTTGATTCAAGTAACTTGCTAATAAACACCATGCAAAACACGACCATGTTGCCTTCTAAAACCCGTTTTTTATAAGTAAATTGGTCAAAATTGCCACCTATTATGGAGATGACCATATAGAAACAAAGATGGGCTTACGTTTGATTATAACCATCAGGTTGGAAGACTGGATCCCATCCAAAGTCATTTGGTCCCCTTGTAGGAACGATCTTCCCATGAAAGGGTACATTGTGTGTAAATTCAAACATACATGCAAATCAAATTTTAGACTACAAAGATCAGTTAAACCGTTTGATATCTTACGAAACAAAGTGAATAGTATAAAGCATACCGGGGTCTTTCCCACAAATGTAATGGGTTCATTATTTGGCCCAATAGCAAGAGAAAATATACACAGAGCATAGGCAGATTTGTCCTCATAAGCCATCAACATATTGTTTAGACCTACAAACTGATGCGGAAGCATCTAGATTGATGTGGAAGCACCTATGACTCTTTAGTTCCCTAAGCATCTACGACTCTTTATTTTCCTCTGTTTAATTTAGTTTATTAAATGTTTCGGTTTCTTTATCATAAATCCCATCTATAAATTGGGATCAAGTTTTTGTTATTCATTAGTTCTTTTTTGATGATGAAATTTATGAAAAGTTTTTTCCTCCCTATCACATGTGAGTGTTAGTGTGTGTGATATTACCCTGATTATCGGTATTCTTTTTGAATCAACGATAGTTAGAAGAATTGTTCCTGGTATTCTTGTGAATCAACAGGTTCAATTGTTTATCCCATTTTCGCGCTGCATCAGTTGGTACCAGAGACAAATTTCCTGTTCAGGATGCCTTCTAATGACGATATTATTTTTGAATATCCATCCGTTTATGATGAATACAAGGATGAGGATTGGTATCTTTGGTTCGGGTCTGATGATTGTCCATATGATGAGAAGATTGATGAAGAAGATTACGTGCCAATTCGAAAAATACCCAAAAATCCGTTTATGTTCGTCCAGGTTTGCGCAGTTGCGGGAAAACAGGCAGCACGGATTCGTTCACCGTTGGATCGCTCTGGTTTTTGGATATGTGATCCAAGACTCATCGGCGCACGATCTGACCGTTGGGATTTTCGATTGGAGGTTTCTACAAGGAGTTATGGTTTTCCGAAGTTGCTGCAGTTTGTGTTTGATTCTGAAAAACATGTGAGTCTTGATAATAATGATGAGTGCAAGATAGTTCCATTTGATCCTGTCCTAAAAGAGATTCTCAACATCTCAATTGATGACCTCACGAGATCTTTAGAAAAGCTTGATAATGTTGACGTGGCAAAGATGGTAGAATATATTGATGGTCTTAAGATATGGCTCAGTGATTCATTAATGTATCAAGAAATTTGTCATCAAGGATTTAAGAATACGAAGGGTGAAACAGATAAGAAATTGAAGAGAGTTATTGGAAAGTTTAAATATATAGAAGATGGTGGAATAAATGGTATTTTAAAGGATATTAATCATCAAATATATTCCAACAATAAAGTGTGTATTGGATGTTATTGTTTGGTCACCACTTCAAACTCGAAGTCCGATATTTTTGGGGTTCCGTTCGATCGTGGTCGTTTTGATAATACGAAAACTCGATGACGAGTTTGTTCAAAGAAGGGGAGAATGATGCGGAAGCATCTAGATTGATGTGGAAGCACCTATGACTCTTTAGTTCCCTAAGCATCTACGACTCTTTATTTTCCTCTGTTTAATTTAGTTTATTAAATGTTTCGGTTTCTTTATCATAAATCCCATCTATAAATTGGGATCAAGTTTTTGTTATTCATTAGTTCTTTTTTGATGATGAAATTTATGAAAAGTTTTTTCCTCCCTATCACATGTGAGTGTTAGTGTGTGTGATATTACCCTGATTATCGGTATTCTTTTTGAATCAACGATAGTTAGAAGAATTGTTCCTGGTATTCTTGTGAATCAATAGGTTCAATTATTTATCCCATTTTCGCGCTGCATCACAAACACAATTGAAGTGGTTGATTAACTTTATTTTTTATAGTTTAACATCAAGTTATATACGCATAAGCTTCATGAAACATAGGCAGATTCTCTGTACCTTCATGACCAAGCTTCTGAGGAAACCACTTGCTATAGATCAACATTTGTCATCCAGTAACAGCCATGTCAAAGTGAAATCAATAATGTCAGAACATGCCAAATATCACTCGCGAAAAAAGAGACTCGTTTTGGGTTTATTCGTTACTATTTACCACGAAAAATGTCATAATAGTCCTATTTTATGTACAGCGAGGTATATAAATCACAAACAATAAACTAAAAAACATGCCGAACATATGTGCCTACACCACTAAGTGTATCATTGCCGAACGGTCGAAAGACATAATGATTCCATAATTACATTAGCTAAGAAGTAAATGAAGTTCTGTCTTCTGTGTGACATCCGAATTCCCAATCTCAAAAACAGATGTCTTAAGACATCATACCGTAATTTGCTGACAATGTAAACAGATTGCACAAGCATACTAAGGATGTATGAACTTGGTGCCAACCTAAAGTCCCAATAATCAGCTTTGCAGTGTTCAACTATCAAATTTTAACACAAGTTTGAGGGGTAATATAATCAGCATCTTAGAAGCAGAAGCCGATAAGTTTCTGGGGTAAGATAATCAGATTTGTACATAACTTTACAGACACAATTTCAGCTAATCATTATGAGTCTCTAACTCTCTAAGAAGCTTGATATAACCAACATTTAAATAAAATTACGAGTGATTTTAAGTTGTGACGCAATGCTTTTATTATAGATATTTCTCCATGGTTGCCTAGATGTTAGCATGTAGTTGCTAAGTCTAGAAGAATGGTGATTTTTGAATCAGCTAAAGTCCGTGAATGTTTTGTACTGTATGTTACTGAAATCTTGTATTAGCCATATGAGCATGTTCATATAAGGCTGTTGTTGAATTCCATATAATTTGTTGATTCTAAAGTTAATAAAATTCACCATTTCAGGGAAAAAAGTGCGGCTAGGGAGACTTACATGTAATTAAGGCCCTGCAAACAAAACAAAGTACGGAGAATGTAATTTGAGTTCAGGTCCTTAATTGATGCATACATTCAAACCATGCACTACAACGAAACAAGAAAAGACAACCTGACAATGGGTCTTATCCGGATATGAACGGGTCTTGGCCGGATATAGCCGGTTCTAACCGGGTTATGGCCAGATTTATCCGGGGTCATGGCCGGATATAACCTTAAAAAAAAACAAAAAAATAAATACCCAACTTCTTCAAGATTCTTTGTATTCCCAGTCACAAATAGCACCGGTCGTAACTTTTTTAAACTCGCCGTCGCCATTTTTGTTGACTTTTTATTATAGATTTACTAACAGTTGACTATTTATTTGTTTGTTGGTGTCCCTTTCTTTTATTGAAAGCTATGGGCCTGTTGTCTTTTATAAAAATTGTATGGTGAGTTTAGTATAGTGGGGAGTGTGGGTCTGTTCGTAAGTGAACTTTAACTTGTTTGTAAGGTCTGAGTTTCATCACTGGTATGTTCCAAGATAATAAAAGTTAAAAATTAAATTATGTTGATGCCACCCTATAATTTGCACTTGTAGCTCAACTTCTCTTAACTGACTTTAGGAATCATAACAAAATAAACACCAGACCGGAGTTTGAGCTCGGTGCACTATTAATGAATAATAATTATACTCTAAATCTTAAATTAAACATAATTAGAAGGTTGTATGAATTGAGAACACACTTTGGACGATTTTTAAACCAAGTGACCAGTTCGACCCGTTCGTCATTTAGTTAATAATGATTTGACTCATTGTACATGTTCATCATTAACATGAAAATGAAAAATAAACCAATCAAATAATAGAAATAATGAGCTTTATAAAAAAATTTAATCTAAATAACAAATAACTTCAATTTAATTGAAAGAAATAACTTACGAATGCCACCGCGGTGGTAAATTGTATCGTAATTTTAATAGTGTGGAGGGCGGGTCTATTGGTAAGTGACCTATAACTTGTTTACAAAGTCTATGGTTCGATTCTCAAAAGAGTTGGGCTTCATTTTTTTATTTTTTATTTTAATGAAACATCAATTTTGAGTTGTATTTTCGCTAAGTGTACAAACCTGTTTTCAGACCATTTTCCATTTTTTTTCATCATTGGTATGTTACAAGAATAAAAGTTAAAAAGGAAAGTATATTGATGTTAAAGTATAATATAAATATATGCATAATTTGCATTTGTATTCTGGGGTGGATCGAAGGGGTCTCGAGGGTGCACGAGAACCTCAGTGATTTATCCCGCGTGGTGTAAAAATTGTCGAAAACATTAATTTTTGTAAAATGCATAGTCTTAAAAATCTTCTTTACTCCTATGAAATAGACTTCATGACTTCTAATGATGGATCCGCCAGTGTTTGTAGGTCATTTTCATATGTAGACAATAATTTTTAAAAGAAAAAAGTGAAGGTATTAAATATATTGTTCTATGTATTTAACATGCAAGCATTCTATCTTGAAATAATTTTGACGAATCCAAAAGGCTATAAATGAGGGTTAAGTTGGTTTCATGACATACTAATTTACCCATTACAACGCCCTTACAAATGTCATCTCTAGGATATTTGACAAAATATTCATAAACATACACGATAGTTTCATTTGCGATAAAAAAATATCGTATTTGACTGCTGCAATCAAGGTTTGCAAAAATCGTGAATCGATAGTCGGACGGTCGACCTTTTGTAGCTTGTAATCGGTCTAGACGGGATTAATCGGTAATTAATCGAATTGGCATTTTTTGGCAAGTTTTGGGTATTTTCAGGGTGTTTTAAGTATTCCTGGCAAGATTTTTCTTAAGATACATTTTGTAATATATATAAACGGCGACTATAAGTGATTAAAACTAGTTTACGGCGAGTTTTGGGTATTTCCGGCAAGATTTGCAAGTTTTCGGCAAGTTTGGCCGTCGTTGACCACGCTTGACCGTTGGTGGCCCAATAGGATTAATCGGTCTTGTAGCCTTTTTTTATTTTTATTTTTATTATTATTTATATTTTTATTTTTTTTGCAACAATGGTTATAACCTAAGGATTTATATATGTTTGGGAATAAAAATGTATATGTTTTAAAACAGATAATACAAATTGTGTTACGTGATAGAAAAGATAGTTAATTAGTTCAAAATGTTTCCAAATTGTCGCAAAAGTTTTTAGTGTGTTCAATATACGAAAATTGCTAATCGTTATGTGTGTGTAGTAAATTACTTGGTTACATAGTCACCTTAAACATGTTCCCAAACATCCCTCTAACACACCCACACCACAAAAGCATGCTCCAAATCACCTTGCCCAATAAATATATACAGCGGGAAAAGAAGACTAGTGTGATAGCATGTCATGTTGGTAAGTGCATTGTCATGTATTCGAAAGGTCCATTGTTCGATCCCCAACGGATCTAGCTATCCCATTTTATGAAATAGTAAATTTTATTTTTATGTTGTGATTTAATGTTCATTTCTGAAAGGTTAAAGTGATAAGTTATTAATGATTGAAGTTTTCCGAAAATATAACATTGACATCTAACTTGAGAGACTATCTATGAGTATAAAAGGCACAAATTTCAAGGTGACAAGTCATTTAACGTATTTGAAAAATGATTTTTGTGCTTAATAACAATGTATTCTTAGATACTTGAAATAATTGGTTAATCTTAAAAAATTATTAGTGGGAATTTGAAAAAAATAAATAAATACATTTTGTTTTATGTACTAAGATTGATTTCTTCAGGATTACGTCAATCTTTTCTGGACACTTAAATGGGCCGGGTCAAATACGTTAAATGGTCCTGTCAAATTTCAGGGTGACATGTCATTTAGGTCGTGCACCCCTTGATAAACCTACCAACAGCTTTTAAGCATTCAAAGATCTTATCTGAACCAGTCCAGAAATCAAGATCTAATTAGAAGAATCAAACCGGTTCAAATGGAGAAATCTACATAATTTCCTTTTATGTTTTTCTTACCTTAATTTATGATTTGTCGATGAAAATTTGTTATCATCATGACTGTTTGATACTTTGATTGTTTGTTGTAGTCAATGTTTTTTTTATGATGATTGGATTTGATTATGTGTTGTATCTTACTATAATGAACTGTTTTTTTCCACGTGTTTTGAATCTTTTAAAAAATATCATTATATTGTGGCTTTCAGAAATAGTTTAAAACAATCACCAACAGATTGTTCCTACAATTTATGCAGAAAACGATTTTACATTAACCCATTTCTCTTTGATATTTTAAGATCGAATAATCCTACGATCAAGACTACGACTTTAATAACCTTGGTTCTGTTGTTTTTGATCATCTATCAATAAAAAGTGTTGCGATAGATTTGAAACAATAAACTTGTGATTTATTCCAATTTGCAATGAGTGATATGATGTATCTTCTAATCTTCAAGACTTGTTGATTAATCATTGTGAATTGTAGTACTTTAGGAAGGGTCGCTGAATAAGCTTAATGCAATAAGCTATTTGGTTTTACAATCAACCTATGTATAACTAGCTCAGTTCTTAAAGTAGGAATATCATTTAATCTACATTTGACCTCTCACATACACCGCTCTGGCTAGGTATTGTTATTGTCGTTTTCTTTTAATAAGCTAACCAAACGACCCCTTGTTCTATTTAAGACTAATTAGGGGTATCATAATGCACATATGACACAACATCCCTCACCCTCGTAACCTTTCTATATATAAGTTGTAGTTAAATTTGTGTCATCTTTCAATCAGCTTTACGTTAGGTTCATAAATACTTTATGGATCACTTATTCTTTTGTTTAACCCATTAACATTGTCTAGTACCCTAATACGTTCAAATTCCTCTATACATACTTGGGTCGCCTAGGTGATGCTACATGTCTGGAAAAAAGTTGAGAGCAAAACGCAATTCGCGATTGCAAATATATAATCATTGGAAAAAATTGAAGTTCATAATTGCCTTGATTTCATCTCATTTAAGAGATGTAGTGCAATGTACCAAACCAATGCCTAGGCGTAACATCACAGATAAATTGCACCAGCCTAGAATCGAACCCGGGTCTGTACCGTGATAAGGTACTATTTTACCACCAGACCGCTAATGCTTTGATGTTAACTTATTGGATTTTACATTAATTATACTACCTTTTACGAAAGTGTCATATTCATCTGAATTTTCTTACAATGTCTATTTGACAACGAAAGAAAACACATTTTGTGGTGAAGTTGCTTTGTTTTTTGTAAACGTGAGATGATGATTTATAAAAAAAGGAACAAGTAGAACTATGTTTTGAAATATATTAGATAACATCATCAAATAAGCTACTTGTTTTGAAAACCGGTTTACTCCAAAACAAAGATTTGCATTAATTTAGCTTGCCAAACAACTAAAAAATCTGTAAAGTTTATTACCACACATGTAATACCTAATAAATTCAATATCGAACACATAACAAGTTAAACATATAATCAAATATCAAACGCATACAGTTGAACAAGAATACAAGTTTCAAATTATAAAAGACGTTATGATTCAAAATTCGAACAACAATTGTCCGTTATCATGATAAATTTAACCATGTCACAAATCATTCTAATTACCACAACAAACATTACCCATATTTTTCCCTACTATGCTAAGAGCATCCACAAAGGTGGACATTTTAAAAGGTCTAAATATTTATTAAATCATTAATTTATAATTCTTTTGATTTTATAAACCTTGTTGCACTATGTATAAACTTTTTCAAGTTTATAAAATATTTAACAATGGCACATGCATTGACTTATGAAAAAATTGAAGATTTCAAATCTCTTCATTCTTCATGGACATGAAATATCAACTCACTATGATTAAAACAAATTATAAATATTTTCATGTGTTTTAAACCTTTTCTTCACAACACCATAATGGATGCCCTAAAAGTTAAATTTAGACGTAGTAAAATAATTTCACATCATTATATGACGCAAACCCAGTTATGAAACTTGGTTGATTATAATAACTCTTTCTATATGTTTACTAAACCCAGTTCGCTACATCCTTGTTCTCACCCACTCAGTACTACTTTCTTTGCATTCCCGCCACTATCTCTGTCAACATTATCACTAACAAAAATGAAAACATAGAACCGGACAGTTTTGATGAACCGGTTTGACCCGGGTTAGCTGAAACTCAAGGGTTCAATCTGGTTCTTAAACGAGCAAAAAACCGGTCACATCCGGCCTGGTCTCCGATCTGGTTCCTGGTTCAACCGGCTGGGTCGACCTGTTTCTTAAAACATTGGCCAAATCATTTTGTAGATATAATTTTGTAATTTTTTTGTGGACGTATCATTTCTTTTAATTTTAAGGGTCAATATACAAATATGTTACTAAACTTTTCAAAAAAATGTGCCTAATTTACCGAACTTTCATTATATAACATGACATTTTGAGGTCACTGAACTTATACAAATATACGTAAACATCACTCAACTTGTAAAATCACGAATTTATGTTACTTAACTTATAAAAAAATATACGTTCAACTAACTTCTATTAACACTGAAATTATAGAAGAGTATGCTTCCTGTAAGTTCAGTAACTCAAGTGAACAAAATGAAAGTTCAATATCTTAGTCGCACTTTTGTAAAAAGTTGAGTGACATCTTTGTCTATTAACCCTAATTTTAACATATAAACATTGTATGTTGAAACAGTTTCATCAAATCCAAATGGGTATAAATGAGGGTTCAGCGTGGTTTCATCCCCCAAAAAAATAATAATAAATAAACATAAGAATTAACCCCACTTAAATTAACGTTTTGGGACTCTAATGTTTAGTCGGGCTAAGCACGTGTATAATTTACTAGCTTCATAACCCGGCCGATGGCTGGGTACGCTTCATTCAATTGTTTTACGTGATTATTTTTATGATAATGAAATATTGATAATCGGAATATTATGTTTAACAAAAATAACTTCAATGAATTTATTAATAGATTATATTTACTCATAATTGATCCTTATATACGACTCCATATATAGCTCAAGGTAATTAATTGGGTAAAAGTTTCAAAAAAAATATTGATTAAGTTTGACCCGCCCGATGGGCGGGTTCGCTTCATAATATTGTTTGACAAAATTATATGCATGTAAAATAAATAATGAATAACGGCAAATATGTTAAACAAAATAATGGTTCACAAAAATAGTTCTCATGTATTATATGTAAAAAGAACAATGATAAGTATCATAGAAAATAAATTTATACATGTTAAAAAATTGAAGAACAATTTTATCTTGATACAAATCATGGAATCCATTATTAGAATGAAGTTTATTTGCAAAACATAACTTTAATGGTAGTTTGTTTGAGAGCAAGTGCTCCATCTCCATCATCGGGTTAATAAAATACATAATATTCACAAATAACAAATAAAAGAAGGTTTACAACTAAACATCCAATTCTAATCAGCTTTTGAATTATGTGTCATTACCGCGAGTAATGTTCTGAATGGACAAACAAAGCTATAATATTGTACTTTGTCAGCGCCAACACAGCCAAGTTCAAGTAGTTTATGGAAACTTAGAAGAACCTGCGTTCACATCATGTTATGAGTTAAGCTGAAACAAACATAAACCTATTAAGTCACGGACATGTTGGATGCTCTTTTCTTGAGCTTCTTTATGAACAAAAATTGCTTCAGTCTTCCTTTAACAATTTCATCTAATGTAACATTTGGTGTCGTCTTGGCGTTTTGGATCCACGGATGATCTGCAATAAGTGAAACAAAATACATAAGTTAAAAATGTCAAACACTACTATATATTTCATGCAAAAATGCAAAATAGTAAAGTGTGAATATAAAAATAAAAGCTACTACACTAATGCTAACATGAGAAATAAATATGTGGCCATTGAAATCTCATGTATGCATGTAATGGGCTTTCTTCACCCGTAAATAAGCAACCATTTTTTAGTTGTAGAATCCTTGCGACAATTTTGATAAAAGCCCTTTCCTTTGTCTCGTTTATACAACTAAGTTTCATGGTGGGTGATCGATTTACTCCCATGTGTCAAAACTCGTTCTAAAATTAACAAACCTCATCGGCCAATCCATATGATCTGCAAAAGAAAATAGAATCATAGTTCAAGTTACTTTTTCAAAATAGAAGCATATTGAGGACTTGAGATGTATTCATTAGGGCGTTATCAAAAATAAGAACTAAAATTTATCATATGTATTCCAGAACATAGGCCCTTCATTAAATTTGAATGGATTTTATACACACTTGTTTTTCATTTGAATAGATTTCCTACACATTTTTTTGTTCATTTATTTTTAAAGCTAAAAAAGTAATTGTATATAAGATTATATATCAATAAGTTATCACAATTCTTTGTGTACACAAACTGTCCTAACCATTCGTTAATGTCCATTCCTACTTCTAAATTTTGTATCCTATGTGCATGATCCTAACTCTTCCCATTGTCATTTGTAAAAACCCTATGATGCTTTTTGTCATCAAGAAATCCTACCAAATTCCAGAATCCGTTTTTGATGATTAAAAGAGTCATTTAGTCGCATATAAACATACGGTGTTTTGGATTAGAAGATACATATTATCAACAGCTCCACTTTGTTGTGTCTCAAGAGTCAAGGCACATGAAGCTTGTACAGTTGTACTGGACCATCACCTTCGCTAATCAGACTCTTTTGTTCGATAAAACATCATCCCCACCTACAGATCAAAGAAAAATAAGTGCATAAACTACTTAGTTTTAGCTAATATATAATATCTATTATGTTTAATTGTGATCTACCAAAAAATTTAGTTGACCTATGTACTCCTAACTATATCTTGACCTATCTAACATAGAACCTAGTGTTTGCTTGTGACTTATTCGTTTTTTGTTTTTTAAACTTACTGCAATTTACCGTTTGGCAAAAGTTGGAAACTGGTGTGATGCATAATCACACACAAAGTATTTACCAGCCTCTTACCTCAATAAGGGTATCACGCTTGTGGAGTTCTTCAAGTTTCTTGGCAACAGCACCAGCCTCTGTGTGCTTTCTCCTGTTGAGTCTGAGCTCGTTTTGGACGTATTCTCACTGGACTGGAGACCTGCATTTGGCTGTGCCTCAATGCTTTTCCATTTATTGCTACAACCTATCAGCAAAATAGTCCATATTTTAGGAAACATAAATACGTGCATATGATGAATCTAGTTTCAAGGTTAGAGGGAGCGAAGCATATAAGTGTCTATGACACATGACTTGTTAATACCTGTAAGTTCAAGTGAACGGACTAATCAGTTCAATATATGATAAGGTTAATAATTTACTTAACATCACATGTAAGTAACTTCACCTCTCCACTACCATCATCACCAAAAAAACATCGGAAGGTCAAGTGCATGCCTCACTGCTACTCACTCACTTGCATCATGACAATCTTACATATCAGTAGGCTTGTTATATACAATGATAACAGAACACTTCATACTTGTTCGACGATCATGATGCTACTTTATCACAAAGAAGAATATCTATTGGTAAACTGTGTATATTAGGAAGTGCAGTTAGTATTCTATTAGACATACACGAATTGCAATACTCGGTTTAAAAACTTTCTGATAATAAGCTTAAAAAGGCGCACACCAAATTTATGTTTGACAAATGCAACCCATAACCAGATCCCTTTTTATCCACCCTTCACCAACATGTAAACTCTTCACCCTTGACAAACAGTAGCATACATTCGAGTAAGAAAAAAACATACCCTCTGAACCATACCACCCTACATTATATGTTGTTTATGGAAATTTTATAATGCTCATTACATACTATGCTTTCCAACAAAGAAACTCTCATGCTGATGCTGATTATTCAGAACTTGTACCTTTATCCGTATTTAATCAGATAAGCAATTTTGAAAGATATTTTAAATATCGAAAAAACTGCTTAAATGCACTGTAACACGATTACCAAATACACAATTTTAAAAAATATCCCAAGTACCAATTATATAAGTAGATGAATAGCATGAAAAAAAGTAGCTAATCATACAAAAATTAGCCAAACATGTAGAAAAAAGTAAACTTACTTAAGAGCATCACCAATCACTTATTAATGCGAAAATTTTTAACATGTTTACCTTGGAGGCGAGCCATGGCTTTATTCCTGGAAATTAGACATTGTAGTGACTGGCTGTAGGCAACAAAATCAAAAGAATTGCAGTTAGGACTAGAATTGTTTGAATAACGATAAAACGAACACGACACTTACAATAGAGACATTTAACTGCCGTTAAAAAGCTAAGTTAACGATATACAACATTACTTACCCGCGGCTGGTTCCACTGCGCCGCATAAACACCCTCCTCAATACGGCTTCCATTTGATATTACAAAGTGCAATAAATCTGCACAATTGATCAAGTGGTACCCTTGTTAACCGTTAGTCGATTAAGGGGGTGTTTGGGATTATTATTTAAAAATGTTTATCTGCTTAAAATAAGCATGTAACACCTCATTGGTTTGAGTACTTATTCCAGTCTATATACCTTGGTTAGTTTATCGTTTCAATGTTACCCATTTTGACCTACTCCTTTATCCATGACCGCAGCCGGAGTAACTGAACCAAGCGTCGTACCACTTCCAGCCGACTCTGCTATTTTAAAACAAAGAAGTCGAACTTACCAAGCGAGCATTAGTATCGCATATTAGGTGATGAGCCTGCAAACCAGAACACGGGCAGTTAGTAAACAAAATTGAACAGCTACATGATTCACTCAAATTGACCCGAGATGGCACCTCATTAGGCCATGAGTATGCTTAAATAAGCATACCAAAATAAACCACGTCAAATCAAGGGTATGAGTATGGTTACATATGACTCTTTTAATGCAAACATAATCCAATTTAGCTATTCATAAATGCAAGTATCAAGCTTAAAACTTTAATACGGGTCAAAATGGTTTGGGTCGGTTTAGTCCGACCCAATATTTTTTTTCTCCAATTTTCTGTAAGAAAAACAAAAGTGTGATGTCTTCTTATGCTTCTGATTCAACCTCAAAACAACAAATGAAAAGTGTCATACTGAGTTGTGACTAAAAATTGGAACAGAACAAATTTCTATTTCATTGCAACATCAGTTATTTTGAACTCAAAAGAGGATAGATTGAAAAATGAATACAAACATCTGAACTTGGATCTCGTAAGGTGGACCATTCGATAGGATTGCAATTACCAGCTTTATTAGGATGTGGACCGTCTTTCTTGACCCCGCCGGAATCCTTACATACACATAAGCGGGTACCAATAGTTCGATCTTCCTTCTTTGTGCTGCACCACCAATGAACAGCCTAAGAGTGTACGACTACATGAGTCTGCACAATTCAAAATACATGACCCCATCAAATTCAAAAACCATGGCATGTGATTCTAGCATCTCAACAAATACCAAATACCCATCCAATTGGCTGCAAGCTTAGTACTTTAAACTTTATCCTAAAAAACAGATGCTTGAGTAAACTATGGAGATGGAAACATACTTGGGTTTCTATAAGTTTTCCACTAACAATTCTAGAACTCCTATTAGCCCTGCTCATCTCTTTTACTGTAACCTCAGCTGCATTTTCCAACATCCATGGCAGCCAACAGATACAAATGATTCTTAAACCATGATCAAAACCTGTGAAAGTAGGCAGTTTCAAATTCAGGATTCATTTGACCTTGCATATTAAAAACGAAACTAACACAATGCTACTCACTCACTTGCATTGCATCACATGTAAGTAAGTTCACCTCTCTACTACCATCATCACCAAAAAAACATCGGAAGGTCAAGTGCACGTCTCACTGCTACTCACTCACTTGCATCATGACAATCTTACATATCAGTAGGCTTGTTATATACAATGATAACAGGTATTTGTGCTTAAATGGGTCAGATGGGTCTTTGTAACAATAGTAACATGGAGGTTTTCAGAGATCTATAAAGATCATGAGATTTTCAAAGATCAAATGGGGAGATCCGAACCATCCATTTCATTTTCATCCGATGGCTCTAATTAAATCTAAAATTTACACAGGAGGGCCATTTTCGTCAAATATAAAATTCATTTTTCCCTCTTTTCCACTCTTTCTTCAACAAATGTCGATCTAACTCTCCACATACACACACGAACATACCACGCAATCATCAATCAAATCCACATTTATCATTAAATTCGTTCGAAAATCATTTAATTGCACTCAAATTCATCACAAAATCTTCGTAATAGGACACAATTACGAAAAATCACAGCTCGAATTCATCAAAATTACTAAAACTATGAACAATGATGATTTGGAACGAGTTTGGAGTGTTGGATAAGGTCTAGAAGGTACGAATATTCAAGAAGTTGAACGAGTTCAGCAAGGTCTTGAGGGTATGAATATTTTATACTCTTGAAGAAACAGATGTAGATCCCTGTTAAATGTAAATAACCTCTGATTAGCTTTAAATCTTTTTGTTTATGATTATGAATGTGTTATTATGAATCATATAGTGAATTTGGGTTAGTGGCATGTGGCTTCAGGTTTAAGATTGTCGCAATGTGGGACAACTTTTGTCTACCAATTTTGTCGTTTGGCAATGTCTGATGCATCAACATTGAGTGGCAAGTGGATATTGCAAGATGACAAAGTGGGATGTCTGTGGGATGTGTCTGCAAATATGGCAATTGTTTAATATCATAGGGATCCAGTAGTGGTTTTAAAGTCATTTGTATGGGGTTAGTACTGGGTGTGTCCGACACCATATGAAGGCTCCTTTTTGCCCTCGACTGTATTTCCATGCCTGCAGTATGTTTTAGTGGTCCATTGTCTGGTCTTGTGTGGTTGTCGAATGTGTTGTGACACAAGTATTTTAGTTATAGTCATAGTTGTTTGTTAGTTAGCTTAGTTCATGCTTTTGTTAAAATGCATCTTAGAGTTTAGTATCCAGTGGTAATGTGGTTTTCTGTAGTTCGTTTGTCCGATCTTTGGGCTCATTCTTTTTAATTGTCTTGTTAAGAAGGTGGGTGCCATGTCATTGTATGTTGTACCTGTTTTCTTTCGATTAATAAATGTTGCCTTTCAAAAAAAATCATATAGTGAAATCACATGTGATATTGTTTATATTTACAGATGAGTAAACCATTTGTGTTTCACACAGGTTTAAAGTTTATAAATGAGTATGCAAGTATCAGAAGTCACATGTTATTGAACAAGTAAGTATCAAGAATCAAAAAAGGTATTACTTATCATAAACATTTTATTCTACCTACAACTGCAAGAGATTTTGCATAAATCACAAGTGATTTTCGGTAAATCACAAGTGATTTACACACGAATCACAAAAAAAAAAAAAAAAAAAAAAAAAAAAAAAAAGGAATCACGTGTGATTTACTTCTTGTTTGTGTAATATCTCCATGCTTTCATGTGTTTGGAGGGCCCACCGTTTGGAACTTTATGATGATAATATACTGCCCATGAACTTGCATAACCTTTAGTCTCTTAACACTTACAGGCAGATGAGAATCTGAAAGCTGAATTAGCAGCAAATGTTCAAGAGGAATGTGCAAAGATTGGTGCAGCTGAATGAGTGAAGGTAGCATGAGTTTCTTGTTGTGACTTGAAATCCTACTTTATCATACCCTTTAACCTTTGAATCGAATGGCAGTTAAAGAACAATATGGAAGAGGATAATATAGATGGGAATATTAGAAAGATAGAATAAGATAAGGTGATGGATGAGGTGAGATGGTGGCAGTTGAGAAAACCTGGAAATGGTGTATATTAGATTAGAGAGAAATACAAAGAACAAGTATACACACACACTCTCTCAAAGCACCCCTTTGCTAAATGAGAGAGTGTTATACTTATATGTTGACTGCCATCAAGCAAGGCTTGATGGGCTTTCATTTGGACCAATTGTGTGGGCTAATATATGCACTACACATATATACTTAGGCTACTAACAATACTAATGCTACTAGCCCACACTTTAAAATACATATTATACATGACACTTTTAGTTCAAAACTACAAATGACCATCACTTCCAAAATAGCATAAATTCAATGCTAACAATCTCCCCCTAAGGGATGGTCATTTCAATGATGCTCCCGTGAATGGTCTTTTGCTTTTGATGTCTTGAACTTTGTGTGTCAATGTATAATAGACTTGATTCATTGTTCCTTCATGCTCAGTGAACTTCAAAGTATTGACTTTGAATGTTCTTGCCTTGATCTACTTCTTCTGATCAGATGCGTCTACGTTGTAGATGATGATGGTGAATGGACTTCCGTCGGTACCTGCATAAGACAGTTAGCAATAAATCGTCCAGTGGCCATCATGACATAAGGCAAGATCCTTAGATCTCATAAAGACTCATACAGCTTGTGTCCTTTGAGGTGAACACAAGTGTATCTTCTGGAAGTGTTCCTAAGAGATCTTTGATGAATCTCATGGCTCTAGACTCAATAATGTGCGTTTTGGTTTTAGTCGTCGGAGGCATGGAGCAGAGTGCCACCTTTTCAATATCAACACTTCTCGGAGTGAGAGGTCGATAGATTATGCAGTGTTCTCCGTGAGAAATGAAACAAATATCTTTTAAGAGATATCTGAGTGGCTAGGAGGGGTGGTGCAATGCGTCACTGGGTCCATGACGTCTTGTCTTCAATACCAGTATCACCTTAGTGAATACCGATAGCAGATGTATTGACCCGGTTTCTGACCTAAGTTTTCATGGAGGGCTATTTCTTTTCACCCTTACAAAAACTTTTCTTTTTCATTCTTCAACCCCTTCTTTCTCCTTTCTCATTTACTCCTTTTTTCAATCTTACCTAAGGACTTCTAATTCTAGACTATTGGAATTGTCCTTGGGAAGATCCCTCCGGCTCTGGCGGATCATAGGACATAACCTAACCATAATCACCTTATAACTCCATGATTATCCTAGGTTTGTTAATCACTTGCCATAAAACCATTTGAGAAGATCTCTCAAAGTGTTTATGAATAAACACATTTTGGATAACACTTAGAGAGTTTTGCATTTTCTGAAATACTCCCCCTTCACATGTGCATATGAGATTTAAGAAAGAATTGCACATGATGGGTAGAGTTCGCACTTTTTGAACTGATCGATTTTCAATTAATATGACCATTGCGAGACACGTTTACATCACTAGATAGGCTAGCTTGAAGTTATTACCCGTCCCGGTCATATCAAAAGATCATCTCTCGAATTGGTACATTCTACTCAGACAAGTCCTTTGCGAGACACGTTTACATCAATGGATAACCATCTTGAAATTATTACCCGTCCCGGACTAGTCTTTTCGATTACTGACATTTATCTTTCGTCAATTCGAGGGTTCATGCTGAGTCTTTTTGAAGAACTCTTTTTGAGATTCGCTTTTCGATCACATTTTAATCACATCTTCTCCCCCTCAAAAATAGCATGCAGTGATATTTTTGATATCAACTGATTAAAATGAAACTTTTTGGAGAGATAGACGGATTTGAGCATGAAATTGGAACATTTTTGTTTTTCTACTCCCCCTTAAACAAAGCATATGGTTAAACATTTTAGTTTAAAAGCAGTTTTAAGGGTTTAGGAGGGAGTTATCTTGAGCACTTTATGAAAGATTTGGAAAAATCTTATTGAAAAATCTTGAAGAAAAATGTGCTCAAGATAGAGAAGATTTTGAAAATCTTTGAAGATATGTAAGGAGAAATATCTTCATTTGTTTTTAGGATAAGTGTTAGAAAAAGAAATTGGTTTTGCACAACACTTTCCTTTATTTGAAGATCGGGTTGTAAGCTGAAATGCTTACAAGCCATCGGATTAAGCTCGGGTTCTGGAGTGAGTCTCTCAGAAGCCATTTAAGAAAAAAGTTTGAGAAAACGACATGTTTTGAAAACATTTAAAGAACTCTCGCTCAAGCATCTGTACATGCCCGTATCATTGTTGAATGATATTTCTAAGTACGTACAGAATATCGATTATACGAGAGACATGTCGGAGAAGAATATTTTTGGATTTTTGTGATTTTATATTGTTTTTGTATTTTTTGAAAATTTTCCATTTTTGTATATTCTTTTTGATGTTTTCAAAAAATGTATATTCACAAAGAATGATTAAGTATGAACAAGTAAAAGTGGAGTTAAGAGTGGATGTAGACCAGGATTTCCAAATGCGATGTTGGCATAAAGGTCTTCTCTTCCACATTCAGCGTATGAACTTTCAACACTTTCACAAGTACCTGCAATCACAGAATCCACAAAAGAAGAATATGCACAAATAACAGTGTTAGAAGAACATGAATCATCACATTGAGGGTGTCTACTATCAACGGTTGTAGTGGTTTCGACATCCTTATCCTGATGATTTTCACTATTGCTTGTTGTGGTGCAGCTATCAAGAATCTTTCCTGTGGGAATCCATCTAAGACCAACTGTTTTAAAAACTTTTCCCGTGGGAATCCACCTAGGGCAAGATCTAGGAGTTGTTTCCTTTTCAGATGCAGCGGAAGTCTCATTTTGAGAAACACTACGTCCTGTAGAGATCCACCTAGTTGGTTTCTTAGCCTTTTGCTTCTTAGCAACGGGTTTGTTGCTATTTGGTGTCTTAGAGGATTGTGCCTTAGCACTTGCATTTGCTTTCTTGATATATTGTGCAACACATGCATCATGATTAGCTGAAAAGACACATTTTTTACATGTAGGACAAACAAATTCAACATTCTTGTTTAAAACAGCAACCTTAACTTTGTCACTACAGTCAGTTGAAGCTTGTTTCTGGTTCGAAGAGGAATTTGAGTTCATAGTGTTTGATTCTACGTGGGTAACATTTTCTTTTGCGCAACTACTCTTAGATGCAAGCCAATCCCTAGTCTTTAGTTGAATGATCCTAGGTAGTGGTTTACTACTACTAGCAGTGCTTTGTAATGTTGTAGAATTCATCACTATAGGTTTTGTACCTAAAATTCCGTCTTGTCGAACCTGTGCCTTTTGCCTCGCATTTTCTAGGTAATGATTGTGGACCTTGTTGTTTGAACCAACTGATTCCTTAACTGTTTGTGTGGTCACATTCGGTGTACTATCCCTAGAAAGGCCAGGTGCTTTCACATTGGGATTTAGCTTGTTGTCCTTTGACTTTGTAGTAGCATTCCTAGTCTCTTTTGGATTATCTTTTGCACATTTGTCTAACGCCCTATATGGTTTAGATGTAGAGGCAGACGCATTAGTGGGACTAATCCTATCAAGGCCAGGCGCTATTACATTCGATGTTTTTGTTTTGACAACAGCTTTCCCTTGTTGTTTCTCACTAGGCAAGGGGGTTAATGGTGCACTACCCTTTGGTTCCTCACCCTTCCCTGGTTGACTTGCAAGCTGAGACTTCAAAAACTGAATTTGTTCTTGCATTTGTTTGTAAGAACGCTCATACGACAATTTGTCATACTTGCATTCTTCCTTTTTGGTATCAAGTTGTTTAAAATATGTGCAATTTTGTTTTTCAAGTTTCAAAAGCGCCTTTTCATATTTTTCAACAATTTGAGAAATCTCAGCTCGAAGTGTCTCATCATCCTCAACAGAATATGTTTGGTATATAATGGACATGATATCAGTCGATAGAGCTTCGAAAGAGAGAGAGTCATTTTGATGTTCCAAAACCTTTATTCGTTCCAAGTATTCATTTGCTTCCTTCACTAAGGATTTGTGATCCTTAACGAATTCTGCAGACTCTTTTAAAAGATTATTTTCCACATTTTGAACAACCGCATAGATTGCAGCAACATGTGGATTAATTTCCTTTTCAAAAATCTTTTTGAGTTCATCCTGAACACCCGGAAACCATTCAAACTTGTTATTGTTAATTTTGGAAGCCACAATACGTTGAAGTTTCTCAATTCTCTGCTTAAGATCAACCAAATATAGTCTAGCTGCACTTGAATCATAAGTGTTTTTAGATGCCATTTGTTCGATGTTAGGCAGATGTTTTGAGACAGCCTTTTGTCTTGTGAAGACCACTGGTTTTTGAAAAAACAGAGGTGACTCCTTTTTAACAATATGAACCCCAGCAAGTTTGTTTGCTTCATTATAGTCAATGGGTTTTATTTCTGGGTTCTTTTGCCTCATTTTCTTTCTACTCTCTTCTGAAAGCTCAATCGTTTCATCAGAATCATGAACCGAAGGAGGGTCATGAATAGCATTTATTAAATTACCATTAAAAAGCACATTCTGTTCTTTCTGAGCTTTCTTGAGAATATAAGGGTTTTCATAACCGATAGCCACCTTTTTTAATGTATGTAAAATCGGGTTTGGATCGTTTATTAACAAGTTAACTGTTTGAGCAGAATGACCCGTTTTTACAAGCAAATCATCCAACTTTGCAATGGTTTCCTTTTTGTCATTGATCTCTTTAAGAAGATCCTTTTCACGTTTTGAAAACCTTTCAATCAACTCCTTCTTTTCTTTTTCAAGATTGGAATAAGTTGATTTTTGTTTTGAAAGCTGGTTGGTTAGTTCAGAAATTTCCTTGTTTAAAGATTTGATTTTGTTGTTCAAATTGACATCTAGAGTGTCAAATTTGATTTGCAAACGTTTTTCTCTTAAAACAGAATCTCTTAAACTATTTTCAAGTTCTGACTGTCGATTAGTGTGAAAATCATAAGCTCGTGCATTCACCTTATAACTCTCAAGCTCAGTGGTCAATTTTTCATTCGCGGCTTTTACCTCGCGATTGATCTTTTTGACCTTTTCAATCTCTATCTGACAATTATGAAGTAATGATTCAAATAGAGCACGGGTTTCCTCATCATTAGCATCATTTTGTGCAACTTGAACTTCATTAGGATCCATATCTGGATTTGTCAAATTAGTATTGCTACAACTTGGCGTGTCCATGTATGTATCATAATTAGGTTCGAGAGGCACAGAATGTGGCTTTTCATGAGCAAACAGTGATGGTACCTCATGGAGTGGTTCTGTGTCATAGGACGGAGGAGTTTCAGAATCACTGCATGATGTAGGTTCTTGCAGATCAGGCATAGGATCGGAGACTCCTGTGACTTCTGTGGAATTATCATTGATTCTGGTCATAAGCAGGAAGTCTGATTCCTCAGCAGTCAACGGTATTCCCGAATGTTCCTTGTTGGCTAGCATCAGCATGTACTGGAGCTTTTCTACTTTCGTCATTGCAGGAACATTACCTATTCTGCCTATATCACTCCTTTGGCTTTCAGATGAAGTCATGAAACAATAGTACTCATTCGGATGGACCCCATTCTGAAGCATTTGATTCCCCGTCTGTATACCCATAGCATTTCCTTGCTGATTCCCGATAACCTCAACCATTTGACCTTTTTGTCCCATATTTATCTGCGTATTGTCAGTGTACGGTGAATTCCAATGGTTGTTGTTATGTGGTTCGATGTTTAATGCCCTGGAGAACAAAGCAAAACCATTTGCCAAAGCAGTTGAGAATTCGTCTTGGTGAGATGCCATTGATGATGATTGGTACGATAAAATGGATACAGGATCGTTGCAACAAAGTAGGAGATGTTGTTGTTGAAGGTTAAACTTGGTTGTTGTTGTGAAGCTTTGGTTTGTTGATGATGATCGTTGAAGTTGTAGGTGGAATTTTGGTCTGGAAACTTAAAACCTCAATAACTTCATTCTGGAGCGTTTTCAGGCCTCGAAACTTGGGTTGAATGAATAAATTAATTCAACGTGTCCTTCTCCTCGGTCTCACGGTCGTTTTGACAGGTAATTCGCTGAAAACGGAGTTACGGTTCAAAAGTTATGGCCGTTTGAAGTTTCACAGAAGTACGAGGGCCAAAACTGCCAAATTTGAAAGTTTCCTAAGGCTGCTGGAAAGTACAGGGACTAAAAATGACAATTCTGAAAATTGCTGAAAATTCTTCTTTGTCCGATATCGCAATTACTTCTTTGTCCGATATCGCAGTTGGTGGAAGATATCGAACAGAACTGCGATAGAGATCTCGGATGACACTACCACTAGCCCAATTGCGATAAGTCTGAAAAGGTCAATTGCGATAGTTATCGTTGTTGCAATTGCGATAAGATGGCTCAAATGCGATAAAACGCTGATAGTGGCCAATTGCGATAAAGCCTTAAGACAGCCTGAATTGCGATAGACCCTTTTAGCTCCAATTGCGATAAAACAAGTGAATTGCGATAAATCGCTAGATTTCACAGAATTGCGATAATACGCAACTTTTGAAGCCAAATGCGATAAATTGCACTTTTCAACCACTTTCTTGACTGTTGTGTCACTTGCCCATGCTTTTCCTTACTTTAAGGGATATCTATGACAACTTTTCACCAACTTGGACCAAAAATATATTAAACAAACCTTTTTCACTTAAATAATCAAAAGAATTCTTATACAAGAATTTTTTGATTCATACGATCAAAAAGATGAAGAACAAACCCAGATACAAACTTCCACAACAATATACAAGTGAAGAACTTAGTATATTTTACGGAAGCTAAGTTGAATAAACACAAAACAACCACAACTTTCTTGATTTTTTGTGTGGATCGAAGATAAAAAAACAAAACTCACGTTTTTAAGAGGAAAAAAAACGTGGGTTATGGTTTCTTGTAAGCACAAACCGAACACACTAATCTTCCTACCTCGTTGTATGGCTCTGATACCACTTGTTATAACTTGAAATCCTACTTTATCATACCCTTTAACCTTTGAATCGAATGGCAGTTAAAGAACAATATGGAAGAGGATAATATAGATGGGAATATTAGAAAGATAGAATAAGATAAGGTGATGGATGAGGTGAGATGGTGGCAGTTGAGAAAACCTGGAAATGGTGTATATTAGATTAGAGAGAAATGAAGAAATACACACACACTCTCTCACAGCCCCTTTGCTAAATGAGAGAGTGTTATACTTATATGTTGACTGCCATCAAGCAAGGCTTGATGGGCTTTCATTTGGACCAATTGTGTGGGCTAATATATGCACTACACATATATACTTAGGCTACTAACAATACTAATGCTACTAGCCCACACTTTAAAATACATATTATACATGACACTTTTAGTTCAAAACTACAAATGATCATCACTTCCAAAATAGCATAAATTCAATGCTAACATTTCTTATTTATGATCTTGTCTCTGTCAAATTTGCTGTTGTGGCATGTCACACATGGCTTTGGGTCAATCCATTGGCTTATAATCATGTGCTACAAAGCTTATTTGGTTCCTATTAGCTAGAATTCTTAGATTATATTTTGGGACTGAATAGATTTGAATAATGGTTGTCTTTGCAGGTCTGTGAGAACCATCCTCAAAGGGTTGTGTTGGTAATATTTAAGGACAGACAAGAAGCCCGGAGGTGCATTGAATTGATGGATGGCAGATGGTATATTACTAAATTCTCCAGTTCCTTTTATATTTATAAAGAAAGGGAAACCCATTAGCTTGTAATATAGTTGCTAAATCTCAAAAGTATCGACCCATTTACAATCACATGTGATTCAAGATAATCACATGTGATTTTAGATAAATCACATGTGATTTCAGATAAATCACATGTGATTTCAGATAAATCAAATCATGTTGCTTGTCAGTGGTTGATATGTTACTTACATTAGGTTGATATGTAGATCAAATGTGATTCAATCTCAAATCTCAAATGTGATTCAATCTCAAATCACATGGAGTCGAAAGGCGGAGCCTGAGCCAAAGGCGGAGCCCCGTGAATATTTTGAGGAAGATAAACATGGAATCAAAAGTAATTTGCACCCCCATGACTTCGGCGAAGCTGCAGTCTAAGTACCTTGTTTGGAAGGAACGAAGACCATCAAGAATGCTATACGGGACTAGAAGGAATGTGCTTATGATTTCTCTAGGATGGAACGTGTTTAGGATATTGCTTGGAAGTAGTATGTATTTGTAACTAACAACTTGTCTACTTATGTTAAGATGTTTTATGTTTTACTGCAAGTATCAGTTGACATTTTGGACAAGTGACTTTTCAGATTTTGTTTGTATAGGAAAATTCTAGTGTAGTTATGGATAAGTAACTATTTAGTGTGTATTACTAAATGGAAATATGATGTTTATTTCGTATCTTTAAATGTGTGTTGGAATAGATTTGTTTATATTACTAACTTTTAGGATGTGAATGTTTTAAGTACATTTGTTTCACTGCTTCAGGATAGTACTTACTTTGAATATACAAAATGTGAATCACATGTGATTGTATCTGAAATCATGTGTGATTTGTAAAACAATCATATGTGATTTAATTAACGAATCACAAGTGATTTAGCATGAAAATCACAAGTAATTTGGCATGAAAATCACATGTGATTTACTTGTGTACCTAATTTTATAAATTTTTTTAAAACAAACTTGTAATTGTAACAGAAAACCTTAAACCTTAAAGTGATTCATCTCAAAATCACATGTGATTGATGTCAAAATCACATGTGATTCATCTCAAAATCAAATGTGATTCGTGTCAAAAACTCATACGATTTTCATTACAAAATTACATGTGATTCATGTGAAAATAACATATGATTTTCTCATGAATCACATGTGATCTTGATGTATAACTTTACCAAGCTACGACCATCGATTTTCATATTTACCAAAATTAAGAAAATTTTTTAGCAAAACACCGGTTAATAAACATACGAATTCTTCAAAGATCATTACATACTTCTAATAAGATCATTACAACTTGTCCAGAATACGATAAACAAACTACTACAATAAACATGTACTATCTTATTTTTATCCCTCTCTTCTTCGGATTCGCTCTCAGACTCAGAAACCTCTTTTTTCTTTCCATTCAAACTCATTCACTTCACAGGCCGATGTACTATCTTACATTCAAACTCATTGTAAGCTTTTTTGGGTTGCGAGATTATAAATAACCCCCTGGAGGGATTAGGTTTGTTGTTGTTGTGAGATTATAAATAACAGTTTAAGCAGCTCAAGTTTTGGTTCACCATCAAATGATATTTCAAACTTATCAATTTGTTGGCTTAGAAATTCAGATTGACATAGTATTCTCCATAATGAAAGACGACTTCTATTGTGCCGAGATGAAAATATAGATGAACTCCATTCAAGTACCAACTTCATGTCTATATTCACAATATAAACTGATGTTCAACCATAAACTGATATACCATAAACAATTACATTGTACTCCCCAGATTGTGTTTCAAAAACAGTTTCACTATATGAAAAAAAAAAAAAAAAAAAAACCAAAACAAAACAAAAATGTGAATACCTAAAGACTTCGCTTACATTAACATATAATAGACAAAATAATCACATGTGATTTCAGAGTGAATCACATGTGATTCAGAGTGAATCACATGTGATTTCTAAAAATTATGCTTAGACCGTACAACACTAGTCGAAGCCTTAGACCGTACAATATCAGCCATCGCCTTATCCTTCACAACAATGCCAGTTTGAATCTTGTAACAGTTTCATCTTGTAAAACAAATCGACACCTTTTTTCTGCTTACCCGCATCCTTATGACAATTTTAGTTTATGGCAGTTAAACCAAGAATCACCTGTTTCAGCAACCACAATTGTGTCACAAGACAACATCTTTTGAATTTGTTCGAATAGAACGTTAACCCTCAACAGCTCCTTATGAGAACTTTTCAGTGGATGTCCTTCAGGAACAAAAATCCTGGAAGTTAACCTTTGCGTACCTGGTTGACCTACATAAAGAAACAATAAATACTTTTTTGAGTAATCAATTATAGATATATGTTTAAGAATCACATGTGATTTACAATCTAAAATATATACTCATATTTGTTAAATCATGTGTGATTATCACAAATGCATTTCATCAAATACATGGTGTGCATCAAAAATCATAACAACAAAAAACCACAACAACAATAATCTCAACACACAAATAACATATAAAAACTACAAACACAAAAAAAGAAAGAAAAAAAAATCAGCAAAATAACTAACTAACAATATCATCATCACCAAAACAAATAATTGATTACTCACCAATAACATGAAAATAACAACACATCAAAACAATAAAAAAAAACGAAAAAACAAACAAAGCTACATGAATCTACTGGTTATATTTTAAATAAAATAAGATGAACAAACAACTCACCAATATTGTCATTAGCGAGAGCCGATGAAGATGATTAGAGCAACGATTCACCTTTAGATAGTGCTATTTCATCTCGCACGTCCATTGAATAGCAGTGATTTAGATCAACTTGAGATGAATTTGGGGTTAGGGTTTGAGAGATAATTGGGGAATAATTATTGAGAGAGAAATGGGGGAAACCAGTTTGGTGTAAATGAATGAATGACGTGGATGAGTAAATAAGAGGGGTGTAGTTAATTTACAAAACTACCCCTCCACTTAATTTAAATGATGGGATGATGGGATCTCTGCCGTCAAATGATATAAGAATGAAGGGTCAAAATTTGTTGTATCGATCTTTAGATAAATATTGTTCTGCATTGAACTTTTGTCACAATAGTAACATGATGTTTTTCAAAGTTTCTCCTTGCACATCACATGTTTTTTATATGGTGTGCATAATTATTTCATAGACGACATAAATCCATATAAAAAACAATTCAACAATTCTAATATATATTTGAGTTTTTACCTTGGGTTAATGTAAATCGATCATTTTCTTTAATTCATAACCATGTTGATCGTCCTGAAAAAAAATAAATAAATAAATAAAATAAAATCAAACGCACGAAATCCACCTATGACTTAAACTATGATTCAATTCCAACATAAAACTAAAATAGAATCAAATGAAAACGCTGATTCATTTACAATAAAAGAGAAACAATAATAGTATTTGCTCGAAATCGAAAATACATACCTGGTTGATCGATATTTTACGAAGATTAGGTTCTATAGTATGTTAAGGATCTGTAACAAATTTGATTGTCAACCGTCAATTTGACCTATGAATCATCAAACATGTTACGGGACGAAAATTAACTACAGATGATTGAAAAAGATAAAAAACACATACCTCTTAGTAGTTTGAGTGAATCGTTCATTAGAATTGGTGATTGGTAAATCAAATACTGATCGTATTTTGTTAGGATTATTTGGTGTGATTTCATTGAATAGGTGATAATTTTGAATGAGTTTTGATTGCATTTGTTAGCTGTGAATGAGAAAGGAATTAATTGTGCCTATAAAACTGCTATGATTAGCTCCATATTTTTAGCTTATTCAAATTTCGGTCAAACAAAATTACACCATATTCAAATTGCAAATGGATGATATTGGAGGATAATGATTGACTGTATTTTAGGGAGATAATTAAGGAGTGAGTTAATGCAGGTGTTGATTGTACGCATGTAGTATTTGTTTTGAAAGCTTTAAACAAAAATCATTAAGTGATCTAGTGGTAGGCAGGTTTGTTTCATTCTGCAAAGATCATGGGTTCGATTCCTACAAATGGACAATTTTTAAACTACCGAATTTTAGTGCATGATTAGTGTGTGCCATGTCATCATTGAGGTGGCATTTCTACGCTTATGTGTCGCTGTAATGTTAGACAAATATATAGTTAAAGATTGTGTATCCAAAAAAAAAAAAAGGGTCCATGCTTACCCAAATATTGGGTAATGAAATGATATGCTTTTGTGATAAATAGATTAAGTTGGAAACATAAGTTTATATGGTAACTTGGTTTACTGGTATGAACAGTATCTTTTATACAAAAGGTCTTAAGTTCAATTCCCAGTAACCCTGTTACTGTTTTTATACTATTTGATGCTTGCTCACTAATACATTGCATGTTTCCTAAATTAGATTTTTATCATTGTATTTTGGTTTCATCTAAAACAAGTATTTCACTAGTGAATTACAACTAACTATATTTGCTTCAAAAGTAAACATGAAGTTTTACTAACGTATAAAATTCTCAAGAGTAATTTCATGTTTTCAGATAGATATTTGTCCTTGGTGATTGAAAAACCAAAAAAATAAAACTTCAATGACATGTGTATCTGCAAATTGATATAAAATTCTTGACTTTTTTTTAATACCTTCGTCACTTAGAAAAACATTTTTTATTATCTATTGTTACTTAAAAAATGGCACCGTAGACTTTTTATTAACGAAGATTGTCTCTACATGTTTATGCAACTAAATACATAGTTCTATGTATATCCAATGGCTGTTGTTGTTCTTTTCGATCTATAGATGTTTCACCAAATCCACTTGAACTTACATAACCAAACCGTGCAATGCTATATTGATTCCGCGATAACATGCTACAAAAATGAACCAAGGCATGCACCATTCTAGAGTTCAATCATGCAAAATGTACCATTATTCAAACTAATTGAGATGACCCGGAACTGAAGCATTGTGGTACCGTACAACATTGGTGATTTGGTCCCTCTTTGTTGCCTACATTTCTAGTTAAGATATCGTGAGAGCACCATTCAAACTAATCCTTTAAGGTCTCTTAACACTAATGGGGATCGTCCATGTAGTATGCTTGAGGCTTTTTTACCTTTTGTGATTATCTATAATACTTTATTAGTTTACCTTTCACCAAAAAAAATTATTTCTATTTTTAAAAACCACGTAAAACAAAGTAAATTAGATAGCATGAAATAGCCATGTAAATCCTTAATAACATGATTCAAATAGTTTATAAACAATACTAACACTTTCTTGAATCTGATTTTGCTTTTAATTTCTTAAATATCATTTGAGTTGTAGCATGAGTCAACATCATGTACGTTACATCCTACTTATGTTAGAGAAGTGAAATGTTTCTTGTTTATATAATATAGTGAATGAGAATGATACATGTTTGTTGCCTACGTTTCTATAGAAAGTATCAAGAGACATATTAGCAACTTTTCCCTATAACTCAATCGGACGGGTACAACACATGTTATTCAAGAAACACAATACAAGTTTGCATTATCGCCAATTCAGTCCACGACCACAACCAAACAAAAATGAACGGAAATTTAAGAGTAAACCTATATGAGGATCACTTATTAACCGCATTTAAAACAATGGCACAGCTTTAAAGTACAAACACTCTATAATGAACAAATAATTGGTTTACAGAAATGCAAGAGTCAACATGTAGATATGCAGATTATTTGATCAAAAACCATTCTAATTAAGTTTACATCCCACATAGGTTGAAGAAGTGAAATTTATCTTGTTTGTATACTACATTGAATGAGGATCATAGGTGTCTAGAATATTACAATGTTTTCTGATACATGTATTCGCCAAGTTGATTGTAAAACTAAAAATTTCAAACTTAACTTGTACTTTACTGCATCTAAAAACGAATATAATATTCATGACTTTTGTTAGTATCTGTAGTCCATGGAGAAATATGGGTAATCAAAATTTTTATTCACAAATATTTTTAATTCTGCTGTGACATGTTATAGAAATGAGTTAAGGCAGGTCCCTCCATGTAAGGTCTCTATTGAGCACACATGAGCTTGTATCTCTAAGCTCTTAACACTCTTCAACTCAATCATGCACAACGTATCATTAAACTGATCCAGATGACTAAGATACGAAGCAACTATCGTATAACATTGGTGATTTGAGCCCTCTTGGTTGTTTATATTTCTACTGAAGGTATCAAGAGAAAAAGTGACAACTTTGTCCTACCAGTGTACACAATCAATCACTAGTTACTAACGAACGTGGGTCACCAAAATTTTGCAAAATGGATATATGTGTCTAGCCTCGCAATTCCTATCAAAAAATATTCACCATACGACAGAGTTTGAGTCCGGTTTACTTAATCAAACTATTGATGTGATGCAAAGGATAACTTAATCGGTCACACAAAGATTGCCTAAAGAAAGTATATTTAACAAATAAAACGCTTGAATTAAACAACTTGCAGCGTAGAATACTGCAATTGACACCAGAACAATGTACACTGATATATCAATACATAGATGAGAGGTTATGGATCTTTCAAGCCTAGAGTCTCCACCCTCCGTATGTTCACTCATACAATACAACAAACCATCAAGAAAAACTGACATTGGAATTGCAAATGAATGTAGTTTTGCATTAATCAGTTTCTGAACCCAAAATACAAAGTGGACACCTCATTGGGGAATCAAAAGCAATGCAAAGTGGGAAAATCACAACCACAAACTCCCATCTAAAACACCTTTCTAAAAGTTCAATATGAATCTATAGTGTTATACACCAATATCTTATGTGTCAAATGCATACCCAGCCTCAGCAAAGTGGGATTGTACCAGTGCAAGAGCTCTTCCGTGATGACAAATCTTGTTCTTTTCTTCCTTGGGCATTTCAGCATAACTATAACAGCACAAATCATGTAATTAGTTTTGTTTTAATTCAAGCATGCGATTATATGAAAGGATCAGGGAGATAAGAGTTGGCAAGATGGTGAGTCAAAATGGGTCGTGTTAAAATGGATCAAAATGGGTTTGGTTCATAACAATGTCAAATCTGATTCAGGTTCAAACAGGTGGCTAGGTCAGAATGGGGAACAAAAACTTCTTTCTCCACAATTTATAAGATTGTACTCTTAAAAGATACTCTTGACGTGACTTTCAACCTGTTTGACCCATTCGACCCATTTGATGTGTTCCTCTTTTAGCTAAACTTGCTTAGAACCATAGGACCCATTTCAGATATGAAAAAGCCAAGGCCCGTTTATAAGTAAACTAGCTTCATAACCCGGCCGATGGCCGGGTACGCTTCATTCAATTGTTTTACGTGATTATTTTTATGATAATGAAATATTGATAATCGGAATATTATGTTTAACAAAAATAACTTCAATGACTTTATTAATAGATTATATTTACTCATAATTGATCCTTATATACGACTCCATATATAGCTCAAGGTAATTAATTGGGTAAAAGTTTCAAAAAAAATATTGATTAAGTTTGTACATTAATACCTAATATTAAAAATTGATAAAGTGGTTATGATTTCCCTATTATTAGTGCATATATTCCTATTATTAGTGCTAGATAATTATTTCAGTTCTAGCCCATAAACCCATTTGACAAAACATTTAGGAACATTAGGTTTAAAAAGTTTTTCTACAATAAATATTTAACTATTAAAAATTGATAAAGTGGAAATATTTTACATCATGCATTTTTATATAAAATGTAGTAAAGGATTTGATCGATTTTTAAAGCTTAAGAACTAACCATTTAAGTTGCATATTGTATATGACATAGGCAAACATTGCTCAACTACGATCCTCAATCAATATCCATACCTTCACAAAACACACATACCAAACTAACACAACATACACTTGGTGTGCAATGACTTATGTTAGACGGCTGTTGCATATTCGAATTTATTCAGAATAAATAGAACGTAAATTTGATTGGTGGACTAAGATAAGAAACGAACACTCACCCAAGAAAATGATACATATTGTTTCAATTCCCTTATTGCAGTAGCCAATCTCTCCTCTTCCTGCAAATATTCAAGTGAGTTTGTTAAGATCTCATATTTTCACATTATGTTTGGTAAGTGGCATCAACCGTGCCACAGTCTCGATCCATACACTACAAAATTAAACCCTTATAATGCAATATTAAAAAATCAGCATCAATTACTGTCCAGTTTTCATAGTACACCACAGTCGATTAACTGCTTAACAAAAAGAACCAAACACTGATCTGTACATGAAGCCATACACTCAAAATAGTATTGTTTTTTCTATTCAACTTGCTAGAAATAACCATAAACTAAGTAGATTTAGTGTCTAAGTTATACATAAACGGTTTAAAATAGTCTGACTTATATGTATGAATGATTAATACTATTTATTAAAGAGATGAATGAAATTGTGTTGGTTGATCGCTCATTTTTATCATCCCAATATTTTTATTGAGGCGTGATCTAAACCCCAGTCCCCCCCAACCAATTGCATCACTTATGAAAATGTGAACTTTACATATTATTAAAACTATATGAAATTTAAAGTTGTCCATACTTTGCAGAATTTGTAAATTATTGCTTCTTAAATTTGTGAGATTGTCATATAAACATGAAGTAGTTAGCAATTCTCGATTAAAGATCATACTTTGCTAAATGATCCAACACTTTGATATCATCTACCTAATCAAAATTCTATTATTTACGAAGTAATAGAATAAAATATAACTTATGCATCAAAACATAAAATATCATTTCTTTCGAGGCATAAAATTTATGAAACTTTACTTCAATATGCATCATAAATTTATATTCAGACCACCTACTTTTGTGAGTCAAACGCATATCCAAAATATTCAGCAAACATCGAGTAACAGATGATTTAGTTTACTCTTAAACTTCATACCAATGTGATCATTTCAAATCTGAAAGTCACAAACCTACGCGACAATAAATTGTGTGGATCATGCCGAGGAAGGTTTCGCCTCTTTGTAAACATCATTCCTTCTTGTCAACATCATTCTTGAAGGATCTTATAATTGGTTGTGCGACAAATCACACCTGTCAATATACACCTGTCAGTAAGAACGTCGTGTAGCTGTTATAAGGGCCACACTTTTGCAATAAGACTATTTTAACTTATATTCAAAAACAAATTGCTAAGCAAGAGCCTCTGGAGTCACTTGTATGGGCTACGGGAGTGTTCAGGTAGGGTGTTTATCTTGTATACTGTATAGAACAGTCTCTGAATAGTATGGCGTAAAAACACTGGAAATTTAAAACTTCAATCAGTACAGAGTTGGTGTTTTTCATTGCTTAAATTCAAAATAAAAAAATCAAATAGAAGTCCAATAAGTATATGTAACGTTAAGAAGCTTGATGTCCTACACTACTTTGCTTGTTGTTGCACAAACAAATTGCATTTAAACTACTGTGTAAAAATGAAAATCACATACCAAAATCTCTAAAAACCAAAGAGGCAAGGTGAAGTGTGCTTGTGTTTCTTCATTCTTGGAAGCTCAAGAACTTTCTTAATTGTAGAAGTATCTGTTTGATGACAACTGCATCATCAATATTAGTCATACACATACACAACACACACGCACAGGCCTGCACGCTTGCACATACACACGTATACATAATCAAATATAGATATATATAACTGGAAGTAATGACTAATGGGTACTGACCTTCGGTGTCAGGCATAGTACATTGCGACATTTGTGAATTTTGTGCAGCAGGTGTACTAACGGAATGGCGTTGAGCTATGGTAGACGAACGGGGAACACTGCTTTTACAGGCATGGTGTTCACCAAAAGATGCTGATGCCAATTGAAAAAAATAGCAAACATTTAGTATAAGTGATTATTGAAAAAATATATCAAGCTTACCATATCCCATATTATCGAGTACTAATAGCAGCAATAGTTGCATAAAAAAAGTGTAAAGAAAATGTAAAAAACCATTTACAGTTAATGGTAGTTCAAAAGATACTAATAAAATGAAGGCGTATTTCATCAATTGTTTGTGCATTCCACCAGTATTGTTAGAACTAACAATCACCAAAACACAGAACTTCAGCAAGTATATTTAACCAAAATTAGTAGCATATGTACTTGTAGTTTGCGATATTTCACTTACACCATGATCCAAAATAGCATTAGTTTCCAGGCCTCTGCGTAATTTTTCATCTTGAACATGTAGAACACACAATATTTGTTATGGTTTAATTCATTTGTGAATCAAAAATGAAAAGGATAAAGATGGAATGGATTGTGAATATTGCAACTTTTTAGGAGAGAATGTTGACTAATTTTTAATGAAGGCCGAGTGAATTGGGGAATGAGTTAATGTGCAGTTTCAAAACATGCATGCGACTTTGATAGGAGATGAGTTAATTACAATATCAGTTTGGGAAAGAAGAGTTTGTACCATAAAATGTGGATTGCTCTACTGGTTGAGGCACATGTAAGTGGATGTCTAAACCCGGGTTCGAATCTTGAAAGCCACAATTGTTTTTTAGATATGTAGCCGGATGTTGTGCCATGTAAGCATTTCCATGTCATCATTAGTGACGTGCCATGCCTAGTCCCTAAACTTCACTTGCTTGATGTGTGGTATTGAAACACCTTCAAATACACCTGGAAACCACACCCTAAACAAACCAAAAAAATATTTGAATCAGAAGTAGAAATAGTGATGGCTTTGAACTGTGATTGAACTCTTGAAAGAAATAGAATGGTTTGAACTGGAAAAACTCACATACAAAGGTCCCGATCCAAAATGTACTCAAGGACCATTTACACCCGTTATTTCCGTTGTTTGTCTTTAGTGTTCGTTAGATATGCAATATTCCCATAACAATATGTGTACGTAAGTTATTAAATCTGTCATTTTTAACAAAGAAAAATGCATACTTATGTTATTACACCTCATGAAAAACTAACAAATACCAATATATACTTACATTATTAGACCGCATTGCTAATAGATTCAAGATGACATTATCATATACCGCATATGATTGCTGTTACATATTAGCCACTGTGGATTACGGGTGATCGAATCCTATAACTGTGATTATCAAAAGAATTAATAAGGAAAAAAGAAGCAATCTCCATATATAGATAAATACAAATCAAGAAACATGATTACATACTAACATGGTATCTGCTGCAAAAGCTCAGCGGCAAACTCTTTAGGGGCAACTCTGAAAGTTGAAGCAGCCATGAAAATCAACTAATAGTGAGTCCTGAAATTGAGTAAAATTTTCTAGCTAACCTGTTCAAAATAACAATCATTCCCAAAGTATCAGGTTGCTAAGAAATTTAAAGACCTAAAAATAATAATAAGTGATCCTAACGGTGACAATTTAAGTATACTTTAGGACAAACGGGTGAGGTATACCTGTTCAATATGGGTAAAAACCAATTCCTCTGGATTGTCGGGCACGTCATAGGCTAATAGATAATGAGATTTTTCACGTGTATTGTACAATTTGTCCCTCACATCACAAAGAATAACACGGTATAGTTCAGTAGAATGAACCGATTTCCATAACAATGGAGAAAGAATGAACATTTAGCACCTACAATGGGGACAAAACTCATATTATCATAAGCATATCAGATGTCGCATATAAGAACACATTAGAATTTTGTTAAACATACCTCTTGCGGAAGCTCGTATGCAAGTAAAAAAAGCGTTCTTGACCACCCACCAACAGATCATATAAGAGAAAAGCACTTCCTAAAGCCATGCCATCAGTGAAATTATGCTGCCGTTCATAAGAACACATTAGAAGTTTGTTAAACATATATCGGATTACAATTTCACAATTATGTTTGTTGTATCCATTAGCAAATAGCAACATTTCGTTATCAGTTTAGCAAAAGTTAAAGCATATGCTATTGAAACTATTGAACAGAATAGTGCAAGTCTGCAAGATAAAAAAATAACAAAAGGTTAACACTTACAACACCATCAGAGAACAGATTAAGATAACCTAACACTGAGACTTGATGACTCTACTGGTACTTTTTCAACCATGGACTTCGTATTACTTTCGGGTCCATGTTCAGCAGTTGAATCGGTCTTGTATTCAACACCGTTAGTAACAGTGTTTCTCTGCACAATATTTATAAAGAATAGTAACGACGCTGTAATCTTAACCAGCAAAAAACGGGTCAGTAATCTGAAGGGAACACAGTTTAAATGTCTACAAATTGACACATTTATCCAACAAAAAACTGATAAGATGATGTACATAGAACACGACTTAACCAACATATGACATTATTTTGCTGAAATTGGCTGCACATTATTGTAAGCTCTTAAAGATTCAAACAGGTCTACAAATCTAACTTTGAGCCATTTTTAAAATACCAAAGCTCAGCTTGTGACAGCGAAGAAGCCAAGATATTTAAATAAGGACCACCAAACAGAACATGCACTGAGCTTCTGATGAGAAACTTATCAATTGCTTAACATATGATACAATCAGTTATACCTTGCGGAGAATGGAAGATTTACTTAATTTTTCTGTTATTAAAGATTCACCGGATGGTTCTGATGATTTTTCACCAGAAGTCATCTTCTCACTGTTCTCATCATCAGTGTTGACATCCTGCACTGGTTCGCTCTTCTTATGGTGATGGTGATGATGACCATGACCCCATGAATTATCTCCTGACCTTGCTTCTACATACCTCACAACCTTTTCCACAAAAAGAAATACAACAATTCCAACTGCAGTAAAAAATAAAAAAGTAGAATAATATCATGAATAGTCAAATCCTTTTAAACATATGATTTTAAATTAACCATGGCAACCTATTATGGATAATCATTTTATCAAACACATGTTATACATTGATTCAAATTACTAAATTATTAAACAGACATCATTTTAAATTAACCATAGCAACCTATTATGGATAATCAGATAACAATCTAACAATAAAAAGCACAACATAAAAATAATCATAGCAACATACAAAAATAAAACGCTCAATTATGATTGGTGCAGTCAAACAAAGATAAAAGAACCAATAATTAGATAAACCACCAATCAAACAAATAATCAATTTGTTTATGTAAAATGACGAATTCACAAAACTGGTTGATATGATCAGTCGAATCTGTGGCTAATAAGGTTTGATTTTGAAAATACATACCTGAGTTATGATAAAATGCCCACAATCATTCATGTTCCTGTAGAAAAACCAATCAAACCAACGAAATCCACCTTTAAATGAAACTATATTCAATTCCAACATAAACCTAAAATAAAATCAAATGAAAACAAATTGATTTGTTTAGTAAAAAAGAGAAACAATAATATTATTTGTTCAAAATCGAAAACACATACCTTATTCATCTCTGGAGATGATATTGATTGAGAAGAAAATGGTTGATTTAAAAAATGAATCATTACCTTCGGGAAGCAAAGAAATAAAGATTAGGATTGGTTGGAGTGATTGATTTAGGTTAGTTGCAGTGATTTTTTTGTGAATGTTGATTTTGAAATTTTAAAATACATTCATATGCTCCTTTCATTGAATGTGGTGTAAATGTTATTTGGAAATGCCAACAAAATAGGAGTTTCAGTTTTAATTGTGTTTTGGTGAATGAGGAGTTATTAAAGCATCTATATTTTGTTTTTAAAGCTTTTAACACAAACACCCAAGTGCTCTAGTGGTTGAGTGTTTATTATTTGGGCAAGAGGTCATGAGTTCGATTCTCATTAGTTGCAAATTTTTTAAATTTCCGGATTTTATTGCATGATTAGTGTGTGCCATGTCATCATTTAAATGCCATGTCATCATTGAGTCATCATTGAGGTGGCATTTCTACGCTTATGTGTCGCTGTAATGTTAGACAAATATATAGTTAAAGATAGGTTGAAATTGCCACAGATTATGGAGATGATCCTATAGAGACAGAGATGGCCTTACGTTTGATCATAATCATCAGGTTGGAAGACAGGATCCCATCCAAAGTCATGCAGTCCTCTTGCAGGAACGATCTTCCCCTGAAAAGGTTATTGTGTATAAAATTATTCGATATATCAATTAAACAAAACCTGGCATATTCATTCAAACGTACATGCAAATCACTTTTTAGATTACAAAAGATCATTTAAACTGTTTGATACCGTAAAAAACAAGTAAATAATATAAAGCATAACAGGGTCTTTCCCACAAAACTAATGGGTTCATGATTTGGCCCAATAGCAGATTTATCCTCATAAGCTCTTAACATATTGTTTAGACCTACAGCCGCAATTAAAGTGGTTAATTAAAATTATTTTTTTATAGTTTAACATCAAGGTAAATACGACATAAAGATTATTCTATGTACCTTCATGACCAAGCTTCTGAAGGAACCACTTGCTATTGATCGGCAATTGCCATCTGGTAACAGCCATGCCAAACTGAAGTCAATAATGTCAGAACATGCCAAATTCAAGATCGAGATATATGAATCACAAACAATATATTTAAAAAACATGCAAACAGCATCTAAGTTCATTGTAAATAGTTGCTCAACTACAATTTCCTACTTCCACCAATCAGGCACATTTCAATCTGATGCAACTTCTGAATAAAATACTAACGTTTACTGGACTTGTGGAGTGAGGAATTGAATGGAATGATTTCTCTCCCTTGGTTACATTCACTGCCCGTAAATCCCTTCTCTTTGTATGTTTTGTAGTTCCATAAATGACGTAAAATATACAGTATGTCTATGCTGGTTAAAACTAGCACATATGTATGTAATCATAAGGTCTTTGCATTTGGCACGTGAAATGTAAGTTCATCTAGAGGTGGCAAAACGGGCGGGCCCGAACGGGCACGGGCCAAACGGGCTCATGTTAGTAATTGATATTTAGGGAAAACAGGTCAAAAAGACAATAGATAAATGGAAATATATGCTGGCCACTCACCAGCAAAATTGATTAAAGCTTTTAGCTAATTTACGGATCATTGTGGCCAATAGCAAGCCAGAACACGGTGTACTTCTTGATCATAACCATCAGGTTGGAAGACTGGGTCCCATCCAAATTCGTTTGGTCCGACTGCAGGAACAATTTTCCCCTGAAAGCGTAAGTATTGTGTTAAAATATTTGTAATACCATTTGATGTGTGATTAGCACATACAGAATATGTCACGTGTAAAAAACAAAGTGGATAAGTTAACGCATACCAGGGTCTTTCCGACAAACGTAATGGGTTCAAGATCTGGCCCGATAGCAAAAGAAAATTATACACATATCATAGGCAGATTTATCCTCATACGCCATCAACATATTGTTCAGACCTACAAAAGCAATTTTAGTACTCAACAAACATTATATTTTTGGTTCTACATCAAGATAAGTTTGTAACAAAAAGTAATTCAAGTACCTTCATGACCAAACTTCTGAACAAACCACTTGCTATCGATCAACATTTGTCATCCCGTCACAAACATTACAAAGTAAAATCAATAATGTCAGAACAGACCAAATTTGACCCATGACAAAATTTAAGTTTATTCATTACTATCTACCACACTAAAATGTCACAGTGGTCGAGTTTGATGTACTAAAGTTGCAAGTGATCAGAAAGTCTTGACAGTTCGGAACGTGAAATGTCAGTTTTTCTATATAAGTGATTGACGAAATGTAGATAATTATCGAATCGAAAACTTGTATAAAAGACAATAATAGGCTGTTGTGACCAATAGCTAACCAAAACCTAGTATATTTCTTGCCCATAAAAGTGTATACAACACTAATCCTTTCATCACTGATAGGTAATAACACATAATGCTTCGATTAAATTAACCAAGATGCAAAGAATGTGACATCCAAACTAACAATCTCATAAGAGATGTCTTAATTTAAGCTACCGAAGTCTTGCTAACAATGTAAACAGGTTTCATATTATGGAGATATTTAAAATGTGCTGCAAACCTAAAGTCCCAAATATGTCAGCTATCCGATTTTGAAAAAAAACTTTTAAGATAAGTAGTTGCTGTAACAGAACTAAAGTTTCAGGGTAAATCTTTTTGCGCATAACTTTAGTGAATCCATTTGGCCAAATATGTCAAGTCTATAAGAAGATTGATGTAACCAACACTTGAATAGAAATATTAACGATTTTAACTTTGTGACACAATGCTTTTATGTGAGACAAATTGACAAGAAGCCATTAAACATCACCTTCAGGAGAAAAAAGAAAGTGCAGCTAATAAAATACGGAGAATGTAGTTTAAAACAAACTACATTTTGCTTTCGTATAAAGCTTTGTTAGATAACATATGCCTTGGTACGTAATATGTGTGTTTGTGAAATCGATAACGTGCAAATAATATGTGTTTTCGATTCACTGCAAAAAACGCTCAAGAGAAAACTGAATTACCAAGTGCAGTGAGTATTGCATGATCCATATTATGAAACTACTAATTAGTTCAGATCCTTAATTGATAGATACATTCAAACCATGCACTACAAGTCTACAACTAAACAAAGAAAAAAAAAAAAAAAACCCAATATAGCCGACAATGAGTCTTGGCCGGATATAGCCGGGTCTAACCAATGTAAACAGATTGCACAAGCATACTAAGGGATGTTCGAATGTGCTGCAAACCTAACGTCCCAATACAGAATCAGTAGTTTAGAAGTTTCAGGGGTTATATAATGAGATTTTTACTTAACTTTTAAAGATAACCAAGATTTGAAAGAAATTGCCCATGATTCAAGTTGTGACCCAATGCTTTTATGACATAAAACATCACCTTCATGAGGAAAAAGACAGTGCAGCAAAGGAGACTTACATGTAAGGCCCTGCAAACAAACAAAATAAGTACAGAAAATGTTACTTTTAAAAAAGATATACGAAAAGTAGGGCAGGTAAATGAACTGAACAAACACCCACAAGACTTGTCATCACGTCCTGTTGCCACTAATCGAACCTATGATACTGGAGCCAGAACATTACATGGCCTTTATGCAGGGACGGACCTACATGCAGAGGCGGAGCTATATGCAAGGTAGTGGGGGGCGTTGCCACCAACAAAGCTCTTACCGATACCCAAAAATACATAGAAAAAAAATGATATTGGTAACAAATAGGACTAGTGCCCTCTACACTCTCAAGGTTTTCGAAAATCAGAGCTCTTTAAGGCAGAAACTGTTTTTTGGGGCTGTGTTGTTGGTCGGAAACAATGGAAGTGAAAAGGTTAAGTGGGGAGAGAGAAGGTGAAGAGATGGGAATTGGGTTGTGGGGTCATAAATATAATATATATTTTTATCTCTTGCTTACTTACAAAGTAAATATAATATAAATATATTTCTCTCTCTAATATATTGCGCGAAAATTACTGCAGAGGCCTCTGCACTAATGAGTTGCCTTTTTTAGGGCGGGTTTTTTTTTTATTCTCAAAAAGGCCACATATTTCGCTGCAAATTAACCCAGAAATTCAAAACCAACACGTGTCAACATCTCGTATTTTTAGAATTAAAAAAAAAAAAAAAAAAACGTATTTCACATACCCTTTGCAGCGAAATACAATGCAAAGGGCCCCACCACTTACCTCACTTCTTTTTTGGGCCCACCCGAATATAAAAAAAATTAAATTTTCGTATTTCTTGTTTGCTTTGCAGCGAAATACCTTTTTTGGGACCCACTATTGTACCTCGTGTTTAGTTTGCAGCGAGATACAAATTAAATGAATTCAAAAAAAAAAAAAAAAACATGTAATTCACATAGATGTTGCAGCGAACAACAAAGCTTTCAACAAGTCCAAGTTACCTTTTCAACCCTAAACTTTTTAATATTTACAACTTTTTTATATAACAACTTTATTCGTCAAATATATAGCAAATATATAGCGAATTCGTTAATAAAAAAAATACCGTTGCGAAGAGCTCTAAATTACGAACAAAACGAGCCCAATATTGATATGCTTTTGACGTACGTACGATTTTATAAAAAATATTGAAGTTTAAAATAGAAAAATAAACTTACAAAAATTACCTTAAAATTACTAATATTTATAATTTTTTTATATAACAAACTTTATTCGTTAAATATTTAGTAAATTAAATATTTGACGAATAAAGTTTGTTATATAAAAAAGTTAAGATAGTACGTATGGCACTGTCATTTTACTTCAGCCACGAACGCACGATAAAAAAAAAATGTATTTCTATGCTGCATTGCAGCGAAATACAAGTTTCAAAAAAAGAATGTATGTAATTCTTCCATAAATTTATCCGAAATATGTTAAGTTTTTGTTAGGGTTATGTTTTGGTGTGTTGTTTGTAAGATTTTATGGTTTAGGTTTAGGGTTTAGGTTTATGGTTTAGGTTATATTTTTTTTTAGGCTTTTTAGGTTGTAAGAGCAATTACAATGGTAAATTGTAGTACGACAACATTTATATAATAATATTAAAAAAGAAGGAATTTATTACAGGATACGTAAATTACATTACATAGTAAATTGGAAATATTAAAAACACATAAACTGTTCTACCATCTTAAAAACCAAGGTGATTAAACCAACTATTTGAACGTTGCGTGTTGTGATCATCTATATGTTGAGAGGCATACTGCTGGGAATCGTATTGTTGAGACATGTTGAATGATGGTTGTGTGTGATTGTGATCATACGTTTGTGTAGCATTCCTGTTTTGATCATATTGTTGAGATGGGTATCCGTTTTGGTAGTAACTTTGAGACGCGTACTGGGTATGATCGAATGTTTGCGTGTACTGGTTTTGATCATACTGGTTTGTGGGGTATGTGTTTTGGCCATAGTCTTGGTAAGCGTACGAGTTTTGAGCATACGGTTGCTCATCCATTGCAAATTCTTGTTGCTTTTGTTTACCCTTGCGTACAGGCGGATCAGGGACAAATGATTTGTTGCAACGCCCACGAGTGTGCCCCACTTCATTGCACCTGCTACAATGTCTTGTAGTTGGTTCCTCACCTTGTGATGGTATACGGTTTGTATTTTTTGGACGACCTGGCTGAGGGTTGTTCATGTTTGGAGGAGTAACAGGATGTATATGGCTTGGATACTCCCATTCGTTAAAATTGCCAACAAATTGAATTGACTCTGCGTAGGTTGCTTGATATTTTTCCTTTTTGAACCAGTCCTGTACATATTGAACACAATTGGTTAGACCCAAAAACCTGCTAACAGCAATAACATGACCACAAGGTATCCCAGAAAGCTGCCATTTCCGACATTCACATTCATTGGTCATTAAGTTCACTTCACGGTTATATAGCCCATCAGAAACTTGATACTGAAATTGGTTAATTACGTATACAACCCATCTGACGCTTTTTCTTTTTCTTTTTTCCACCTTATCTGCTGCCCAATCAGTGATTTCGTACTTCATTGTTGCTACAAAAAAAAAACGTGAATATAAATGAGTTAATTAATTTATCATCAACTCACACGTTTAATATATACTTTATTTTGTAAGCAATAAATACCTGCAGCTTTGCGACGGTTAAAGTACCACTTCTGCACCATATCTCGGTACGTGTCGGTCAACATTGTGACTGGTAGGTTTCTGTACCTAACAGTACAAGAATTAAGAGACTCGACACTGTTGGATGTACAGTAATTGTAACGAGTACGTGGGCAATGCGCTCTAGACCAACGTGTAGGATCAGCCTCCATGAGTTTCTGGTACGCTTCTGGTTGAACAGACCAGAGTATGTTCATTTTTCTTTGCCACGCATCTGTTGTATACGCTTTGCATATGCCCCAGTATAGACCTTTAACTTTTTTATTTTTTAGTTTAAGGTTCATCATTAGATGACGGCAACATACACCATGAAACGCCGACGGAAACTCATTCCTTACTGATAAAGCTATCGAAGGATGCCTATCAGATATGATAACCATATTGGGGTTATCGCCTACACACTCTTTAAGTACTGACATCCACCACGACCATAAATCTCCAGTCTCTCCTCTACATATACCGTACGCAATTGGCACAATTTGGTTGTTTCCGTCCATACCTACAACTTGGAAATTGGTACCCTTGTAAACACCCTTTAAATGCGCCGCGTCCACTATTAGTATTGGGCGAAGATGGTTCCGAAACGTGCGCAACTGAATATAAACAAATTTTAGAAGCAAACGTGTTGTCATGTATCTAAAAAAAATGTATTAATAAAAAAATAAAATAATGACAAGACTTACCGATGCACCAATTGCAATGAATAAAATTTCGAAAACTCCTTCATCGTTTGTCTTGATTCGTGTCACAGTCCCTGGGTTTTTTTTCTCTAAGTTGTAACAGTAATAGGGTAGCATCTCAAACGATTCAAATGGTGAACCTCTTAACGTTTTTAACCCATAATCCTTACCTCTCCATGCTTGTTTGTAAGATATAGATGTTTTATATTGTGCCAAGATATCTTTTTGTATATCTCTCGGTTTCAAATCGCGGCTACCATCTTCTAATTTACCTTTCATAATGTGGGCAATAACTTTTTTGTTTGCATTTCGGTGGTTAGGAAATGTTTGAGTTCTATCACACGTGTGAACATCATTCATCTTTGTAATTTGAAAAACATCTGAATTTTTCCAACGTTTTGCATTAATAAACCATGCACATTTTCCATGTTGAACGCATTTAATGCTATGCGTATTCGGATTACTTTTTTTGGAAACAAATTCAAAACCATCTTCTATTGATTTCAATCTATATTCCATGTCTAACGTACCCCTATCTAAAAAAAGCTCGTTGACTTTTACTCTATTTTCTTTATTATAAACCTCTGTAGAAATTGGTTTTGACTTGTAAAGTGGTGTTTCAGGAACTTGGGGGATATTTTTAAAACAATTTGTCCAATTATGGTGAATGGGTTGCGGTTGTTTATTTAAATCCAAATAACTATTAATTGGCTCATCTTCTTGTTTGTTATCCGAACTGAAAGCACATGATGACCCTGGTTTTGTGAAATTGGCCTCATGATTATAACCAGATTCATTGTTTAGAAAATCATCTTCTTGTTCGTTATACGAACTGAAAGCACATGATGACCCTGGTTTTGTGAAATTGGCCTCATGATTATAACCAGAGTCATTGTTTAGAAAATTATCTTCTTGTTCGTTATTCGAATTGAAAGCAAATGATGAGCCCTTTTTTGTGAAATTGGCCTCATGTTTATAACCAGAGTCATTGTTTAGAAAATCATTTTTTTCGTCATACATAAATGGAACATCACTATGTGAGCCAATGTGTTCATCTACTCTTGATGAAAAAAAGTTATAAAACTCGGGCATTTGCTGGGTTGTACTGAAAGATTTTGTTTCTTCCAAATTTTTTGTTTGTGAAACAAACAATTCTACATTTTCACTAGGAGACTGTAAAGCACATTCAACAAAAAAATTTACCTCGTTGTCATCAGTAATATCGAGTAGAGAGTCAAGTGAATGCAGTTTAACCTTTAGATTGACCTGGTCATTCTGGTTCAAATTAAACTTACTCATCACCATTTTAACTAACCCGGAATACGTTACATCATCATAAATTATGACACCACGATCTAAATCATGATAATGTAACATGCATTTTATTTTTTTTAAACTCATTTCAATTTTTTTTAGTGTGAAGATGTGTATACACTTTAAGTTGTTGATGTGTTATATATAGGCGGCTTAGTAAGCGTGTGTTTTTATAAAGTTACTGTGTTGATTATCATATTTCGTGTAGAATTATATGTGATACAAAAAATTTCATTTACTAGTCACATCACTGATACTTTAATGTCATATTTCGTGTCAAATTTTATGTGTTCCAGAAAATTTCAGTTACTTGTCACATTAGTGGTCACATTTGTCACATCAGTGGTCACATCACTGGTCACATCTTGTCATATTTCGTGTAGATTTTTATGTGTAATATCGAGTAGAGAGTCAAGTGAATGCAGTTTAACCTTTAGATTGACCTGGTCATTCTGGTTCAAATTAAACTTACTCATCACCATTTTAACTAACCCGGAATACGTTACATCATCATAAATTATGACACCACGATCTAAATCATGATAATGTAACATGCATTTTATTTTTTTTAAACTCATTTCAATTTTTTTTAGTGTGAAGATGTGTATACACTTTAAGTTGTTGATGTGTTATATATAGTTGGCTTAGTAAGCGTGTGTTTATAATAAAGTTACTGTGTTGATTATCATATTTCGTGTAGAATTATATGTGATACAAAAAATTTCATTTACTAGTCGCATCACTGATACTTTAATGTCATATTTCGTGTCAAATTTTATGTGTTCCAGAAAATTTCAGTTACTTGTCACATCAGTGGTCACATTTGTCACATCAGTGGTCACATCACTGGTCACATCTTGTCATATTTCGTGTAGATTTTTATGTGTAAAAAAAAAATCCGTGTCTAGTCAAATCACTTTTGGGTAACTGTGTGACTGTGTGTCATATTTCGTGTAAAATTGTATTGTGTTACTGACATTGATGTGTATATATATATGTGTATGTGTGTGTCATCCACAACATCCGTCGGCTAAACAAACACTTACCACATTATAATAAATAGCAACAAACATAATTCCAACAAACATACTAATGGCTGAATCTTTCAAGAAATTCAAATGTATGCTACATTTCAATGATGTTGAGAGTGGTGTGATTATGTACACCGACATGACATACTCATTGTTGGTTGAAATGTTGGTTAACAAATTCGAGTTGAATCCTAATATACAACTCAGTTTGTTATGTAAGCTAAGTCCACCGGATACTATGGTGGCGCTTAACAACGACGATGATGTTTGTTTATTTGTTATGTGTGCTTATGAATCCCCTAATTCTATTGCACATGTGTACATTTATGAACACGTAGTAACCCAAGCTACTATTGGTGAAACACGGATAATACCCGGTCCAGCCGGTATTCTTCAGGCGGCGCGGCTCCGAAAATCGAGACACATTGCAGACGTTGGCCCTTCATCTGTAATGCCAACACAAGAATATGTCAGAAAAATAATGGAGGATGCGTCTAAAGATGATCATTTTACGCGTGGCCCATGGCTAAGCGCCCTTGCATATTGTGATGCTTTTGGGATCGAGGTAGAGGGATGTCTAGGTGATATTGAGAAATTTATTAAAAAAGGGAAGGTTGAACTTGTTGTTGCTGTTGTCAAGAGTTGTTCAAAAAATATTCTAGGTGATTTAACAGTCACACTCAAGGATCCATCGGGAACAATGTCTGGTACAATCCATCACAAAGTCCTTGCTGAGGAAAAGGGTTATGTAAAGCTTATCAACGTCGGTGCTGTTTTGATACTAAAGAATGTGTCAGTGTTTACACCAAAACCACATAACCATTACCTAAACATCACTTTGAAAAACATGGAGGGGGTCATCGAGAAAGATACCATTTTTTAATTAATAAGTATGTAGTAAATGTTTGAGTGATGTTGTAATTTAACTTTTGTTATGATATTTTATGTAATAAAATTTTTACTATTTTGTCGTCTAATTAACCCGTGGTTTTGCTTAACTCGTATACAAAAAATTAATTACCAACGCTATAACTTGATATTCACAATATATATATATACAAACCCCAGTGTACCGGTACAAAATATAAACAATATTAAAGTTTAGCTACCTAATCATATCCACAGTCTGTCGTATCCTCGCATCGTGTAGCATAGATATGATGAGCCATCGTGTATCTAAAAGCTTTAAAAAACTCTGAAACATTAGGAATATGTGGAATCGGGATAGATCCTTTACAAAATTGTGAGATAAGCCAACATGTTATCACACCACAATCCATCCCATTTTGTTGTTGAGGTGTCAAGTATTCTTGTTGTTAATAGTTGTGTACATATCAGCTATATGGATATGCACCCAAAGTATGTAATGATACCTCGCATTCTTACATTCTAGGAACAAACTAAAAAATGACAGTGCCATACGTACTATCTTAACTTTTTTATATAACAAACTTTATTCGTCAAATATTTACCAAATATTTACTAAATATTTAACGAATAAAGTTTGTTATATAAAAAAATTATAAATATTAGTAATTTTAAGGTAATTTTTGTAAGTTTATTTTTCTATTTTAAACTTCAATATTTTTTATAAAATCGTACGTACGTCAAAAGCATATCAATATTGGGTTCGTTTTGTTCGTAATTTAGAGCTCTTCGCAACGGTATTTTTTTTATTAACGAATTCGCTATATATTTGCTATATATTTGACGAATAAAGTTGTTATATAAAAAAGTTGTAAATATTAAAAAGTTTAGGGTTGAAAAGGTAACTTGGACTTGTTGAAAGCTTTGTTGTTCGCTGCAACATCTATGTGAATTACATGTTTTTTTTTTTTTTTTTGAATTCATTTAATTTGTATCTCGCTGCAAACTAAACACGAGGTACAATAGTGGGTCCCAAAAAAGGTATTTCGCTGCAAAGCAAACAAGAAATACGAAAATTTAATTTTTTTTATATTCGGGTGGGCCCAAAAAAGAAGTGAGGTAAGTGGTGGGGCCCTTTGCATTGTATTTCGCTGCAAAGGGTATGTGAAATACGTTTTTTTTTTTTTTTTTTTTTTTAATTCTAAAAATACGAGATGTTGACACGTGTTGGTTTTGAATTTCTGGGTTAATTTGCAGCGAAATATGTGGCCTTTTTGAGAATAAAAAAAAAACCCGCCCTAAAAAAGGCAACTCATTACTGCAGAGGCCTCTGCAGTAATTTTCGCACATATTGCTACTTTACTACTGTAATTTGTGAAATAGTTTTATTTCAAACTTAAGTACTTCGTAGCATAGTTGTTAAGTTTTGTTGAAGTTGCATTTGTATATGTAGAAATTTAGTGTGAGTTAGTGCTTTGTGGCTTATCACTCTACAAATTTATAACGGGTAGAATCTTCATAGTAACATGACAAATATATGAGTTCGTACATCACGTTTTTTCTAGCTGTAACTTTTTAGCGACATATCATAGCCTAATTTTCAAAATGTTATTGTTTTGATAAAATAGTCACATTAAATGGCAATCACTTTAATATAATTTGTATGATATTCGGTATGTTTAGATTTTCGTTTATTTTTAGTCGATAATAATTGCATCGAAATAGAACATTTTGTTGCCTTTATTCAAACTCGAGTACCCGACCCGACTTGTTTAACGCTACACGAAAAAAAAAAACTTCTTATTGCTCGATGCCCCCCGTGATCGCATTTCCTGGCTCCGCCACTGCCTACATGGATGCCGGGTGTGGCACGGGCCACACCCAATTTTGGGTCACGCAGTGTAATTTTCTTTTCAAAATGTGTTGTTTTTTGGTTTGTGCAACCCCCATATTTGTGCTATTTTCTTTATAGTGTAACTTTAACTTGGCTAAAAATTCTTTATGGGCTAATTTTAGTAATTATGATAGAAAAAATTTGTGCAACACCCTCCCGAAAATCCTTCAGAGCACTGAAACAAAGACAAGTATCTTCCACCGTCCTTTCACCTACACACACTCCAACAAAAAACATAAAACCTTAAAAAACCATAAATTAAAAAAAAAAAAAAAAAAAGAAAAAAAAAAAAAAAAAAAAAAGGTACCTGAATAGCAAGCAGCCAATCCTTAATTGATACATACATTCAAACCATGCACAAAAAAGTATTACCTTTTGGAATCATTTGAAGCCCACAATTGGTCTTAGCCGGATATAGCCGGGTCATGACCAGATTTAGCCGGGTCTTGACCGGATTTAGCCGGGTCTTGACCGGATATGACCGGGTATTGCCGGGTCATAGCCGGATATAACCTTAGAAAACACAAAAACCTTAAAAAAAAAATGTATGTAGCTGGATAGATTGCCTGAAAATGACTTTGACTTCTTCCAACTCAAATGTCAGCGGAGGTAGCTTCACTCGCCATTTTACAGTTGACTACTTAAAAGTATGATGGGAAGTCTTGAACTCAAAAGTCAACTATAAAAACAATTGAAAGTCATGGGCTTATTATTATTATATGGGCTAAGCCCATATATGAAAAGTTTGCGAAAGTTTTATGTTAAATAGATTTGATGGGAGAGGATATTCTAAAGTCTGGTGAGGTGGTAGGCTGGTAAGTCTTAGGGAGTTAGGAGTCTCAACCGGATATGACCGGGTATAGCCGGGTCTAACCGGATATAGCCAGGCCTTAGCACAAAAACCTTTTAAAAAAAAAGTGTACGTGAACCTTGCAACTCCGGTCCCAAAATGACTTGAACTTCTTCAAGTTTCTTTGCAGTCCCAGTCACACCCTATTTTACAGTTGATCATGTATAATACATCCGGACCCAGCAGACGGGGCCGGACACTTTTGTAACCCGAACCGCGGCAGAGTCAATACGCACTATAGACTCCAGTCTTACCAAAACAAGACAAACACATGCCCCGGACTCATCAGTCCGGGACGGAGCGACACCATCTGCCGCGGATAATAGCAAGTGGACTTTTCCACTTGGTCTGACACTACCTACTAGATAAGGTGCACCACCTACCTGATAAGGCAACCGGTCAACTCAGCTACAGTAAATACGGGTAGTATAAATACCCCATCTCATTTATTACTGTCAACTAACTGCATTTACTTTCACCTAGTCCGCACTTACACTCAAACAATATACTTACTCTCACACCGGAGGCCAACCGCGGAACACCCCTTCCGCGGTAAGACTAACGGTGCTACCTTTTTCTTAGCAGCTCATACGAAGTATTCAGTACAAGATCCACACCCGCCAAGAGCTAGTTTAACCTAGGTCTGGGAGTGTACCCAAGATTTGTATGAACAAGTGGCGCCATCCGTGGGATCAGTTACATAACTGCGTTTCAAGGAAAAAAAACTTTACCATGAGCAATCAAGAGAATAACCACTCCCCTTCCCACGAACCCTCCACTGTACGAAATACCCATGATAAGGGAGAAGGGAAGGAGGGAGGGCGCCAACCGGACTCCCTTCCGGACGAAGCAATAAGGGCATTCTGTGACAAGCACTATGACCAATTGCTGCCTTTGATGGCCGAAAGGGTTCATGCAGAAAAGCTGGAAGGAGTAAAAACTCGTCTTGTCTACGAAGACGAGTCTCGGGAGGACTCCTACTCCCGGGAGCCATCTCTCTATGAGGGACTCAGAGAACGAAGAAAACATAGGACTAGCCCCGGTGCGAGGCTTGATCCTCCGGAAAGCTCCTACACTCGGAGCGTTTTCTCCAGACTCAGCAAAGAACCTGAAGGCCATGACGGGGGAACTAAGCGCCCCCGATCAGCTGTTTTCACTCGCTTAGGCGAAAAACAGAATGTTAAGTCTCGTTTGGGTGAAAAGAGGGGGGATGTGTTTTCACGCCTTAAGTTAAACGGCCGCGCCCGCAGAGACCGTAGGGCTGAAACAAGGCGTTACAGACGGGACGAACGACCCTCTGTGGAAAGACGCCCGGATAGCCCGAGGAAAAGAACACCAAGCCCAACCATCAGCCGCACCACCCGCTCAAAAGAAAAAGGGGCCGGATACGGATTTGCCTACTCCGTTTCCAGAAAGCCAAGGAACCAGACACCAGAGGTGGTGGGGGATAGTGACGGAGGGTATTGGGAAGCCGGATCTGGGAGAAGCAAGGGGAGTACGGACGACCTTCATCGTCCGTATGATATCGATGACAAGGATCCTTTCACAAGGAGAATCAGAAGTTTCGAGTTCCCTAAGAGACCGCGGATGCCGTCCAATGTCAAAACCTACGATGGAACAGGGGATCCGGAGGACCACCTAAAAAGTTTTTGTTCAGCGGCAAAGGTAGAGAGATGGGCCATGCCTACATCCGGAGGACCATGTCAAACAAGTTCTTCCTAAGATGCTCTGCATCCCTTGCTTCCTGCTCCATACGAGCAGCTTCCTCTTGTAGTTCTCGTTGTTCTGTTTCTCTCTTGACTTCCTCATCTTGCTCAAGAAGTCGGAGTTCATCCTCAGTGAGTCCAAAACGAATTTGGTTGTTGTTCCACAACCGGTGGATTTGGTTGGTGTTCCACAACCGGTTGATTGTTTACCAGTTCACACCGGAAAGATATCTTCCGATGGAGTGTTCACCGGTTCATTTGGAAATTGTTGGGAAAGGTCGTGTTCATTTGGGAATTGTTGGGATAAAATTTTGCGAGACATTGTTGAGAATCTGTGTGTGAGTTGTGTGTATGAGTTGTGTGTGTGATAAACAACTCTGGTGGTGTTGTATATATAGGCAGTTTTAAATTTGAATTTGAATAAATCCCGCTCCAATTATAAATTAAATTATCATGCTCGTAGTTGAATTTTGAATTTGGTTATCCCGCTTAAGAACCCAGGGGGTGTTTTGGATTTTTTTTTATCAAACATTTAAAACATTAGAGGGGTAAAAGGGATTTTTTTTTTAATCCGACGTCTACATACTACAATTCAGGAGTAGAAATGATTTTATTATTATTATTATTATTTATTTAGAGTACCCTTAACGTTTCATTAAAGGGTTAACGTGGGGAGTTAACGCACCTTTAACGCAACAAGAAGGTGTAGTTAACGCACCCTTAACGCACCCAATGTTAAGGTTTATCGCAGAAGGGCGTTACCACCCCCTATGCTCTTTAGGGCATTGGTTAGAAATAAGCTCATAAATTCTTTTAAAAAACAAGCCCATGTGATTGCGGGCCCCTTCCATTATCGCCTCTATAATTTGCTTACTTTGTTTGAGTGGCTACGTTCATATTTCACGATCACTCAACTATTAACTAGCTTTATTTGACACATGGCCAAATGTAATGGAAGATTAGTGGGGAAAAAAGTAGTCATTTCACTTTACACTTTTGAAATTTTCTGCATGTTTTCTCGACAGTCTTCTCCATTTGTTTTTAATCATCTAGAACTCAACCAACCTTCTTTGTTTGAAGACTAAAAAATAGTAACATCTTTGAGAACTGGTGACATCTTTCAAGTCTGTATTTCAAGGTACTCTTACATATTTTTGGCATAGAATTAAGTTACTAATCTACGTCTCAACCTCCCCATACACCGTAGAAGACGGTATTGAGACCCATAACCCGTGGAAGACGGTATTGGGAGTTACTTTACTTTTTTTTATCGACATAAATCTGTTTGGATCAAAATTAAGGGGGTGTTTGGTATTCCTTATTTATTTTTAAGTAAAATAAGCAAGTTTATGATAAGCAAGCAAGTCTAAATAAGTAGGTAGAAGCTGCTTATTTTAATGCTTGAGATCACATAAAAATATATACTGGTTTTTCTTGATAGCTTATTTTGAGGGGAAAATTTAAAGGAGGTAGAAGCTGCTTATTTCAATAGGCTTATTTGAGATAAATTTGAGATTATTCTTTTTTACTTTTATATTTGGCCTTAACCAAGGTTTTATATTTGACCATAGGCTGTACGTGTTTGGGGACGAGCTTTTTGGAGTGTTTATCATTTAAAATATACAGCTTGTTTACCAATGATCGTTTGGTTTTTTGATTTTGCTTAAACGCTCCTATATGAAACACTAATAATAGAAGTGTTAAGCATTAGCTTTTAGCTTTTACGTCATTTTACACTTTAAAAATACACTTTTATACATCTACGATACCAAAACGCTTTTATAAGTTAAATAGCTACAACTAACAAGCTACTACAAACTGCTAACACTTACTACAAGTTTTGCTACAGTTATTGCAACAATGAATCTATATAGATCCAGTGACCAAATATAAATTTAAATATAAGCAGTGGCGGATCTTCAAGTTTTTAGTGGAGGGGGCTGAATTTTTTTTTCCTATCCTTATATTAGGGTCTTCTAATTCGGGGGGCCGACTTAATAAATATAATTTTTTTCGGACGAAATACGGATAAGTTAGCACTACTGAACGAAAAAAACGGGGGGCCGGGCTCCCCGGGCCCCAACTAAGATCCACCCTGAATATAAGTTAAAGGTTAAAAAATAATTTTCAAGTGAATAGTAAATATGAAATTGATAATTAATGTGTATTTGCTGAGTTGATTTGATTGAATTTTTCAATTCATCCACATTGTTGTTTTTATTGCACTTTTTTAAAAATTGGCCAAATGTAATGGAAGATTAGTGGGCAAAAAAGTAGCCGTTTCACATTAGGTATAGGACTGCTATAATTTGCTTACTTTGTTTGGTGTTGTATATTTCACGATCACTCAATTATTAACTAGCTTTATTTCAAAACAATGATTTTTATAATTGTACATATGAAAATTAGGAATGGTTAAGCTTACTTTTGAGAAGAACACAATATGCATACAAAAAAATAATTTGATAAGAAACAAAAAAAGAGATAAAGCAATATAAATAAGGGCAACTTGGTCAATTTACTTAAAGAAATCAACTTTCCTTAGCATCAAATTTCCCTTCAATTACAACACTCCTTTCCACTTTCTTTCTCCCTTCCAAAAATCTTGAGAACGCCAATGTTTTTAATTTCCACTACCTTTCTTTTAACTTTCTCTCCTAAACCAAACTAGAGAACACAGTTAAATAAACATTTGAATGAAGAAATGAAGGTTAATACAAAATGAGTGCTAAGAAAAAATGAGCTGATCAGTGGGTATACACACAATTTTTTTTTTTTTTTTTTTTTTTTTTTATTATTTTTTTTTTTTTTTTCGAAAGTTTTCAACACTGTCTCACTAATTAGAGGGTCTTAGTTATATAAATAGGTAGATAGAAATGATTCATAACATTCGTTACTAATTTATACTCTACCCGACAAAATACTTTATTTATTTTCTCATTTGTCAAGTAAAAAAAAAAAAAAGTAAAGTGAAGTGCTCACCTTTAATACTTTGTTCTTTTCTCAAGCTGTCTTCCACTCTTCCACTCTTATGGTCAATTATTCATAAACATTTGATGCTCACCTGATTTGTTTTGTTCAGTAAACACAGCAACCTTGAGAGCTCGTGAATATTTAAAGTCTGTCTCGGTTTCAAGGTATTTTACATATTTAGCATTTTTGGTATTAGTTACCAAGAAGATCTTACTTTTTTTAATTCACAAGTACGTTATGTAACGTTTATAAGTTTGATAGTATCATTATTTTGGTATGTATTAATCTTAAAATGAAACTTAGTGAAATAAATATGTTTATTTCTAGCAAAATGGATGTTGTATCTGCAATCCCGAAGTGCTTATTTCTAAGTAGCTTATCAGGACTTATGGATAAGCATAAAATAGAAAAAAGCAATCCCAAGCAGCGCTTAAAAGACAAAAGTATGGATGCTGAAATAACATTCTCACCCCTTTTGTTGGTAGTTCGGTCGGGTTTCGGTTACAAACACTACTCATGTAATCTGTTTATGACCCAAGCTTAACCTGTTTATTTTCGTGTCAGGAAAATGGAAGTTGTATCTGCAATCGTTGGTCCTGTTGTGAATCTCCTGACGGTTCATATTACGCAAAAGCTGAGATACCTCACTTCATACGCTGAACATGTTGAGCGCATGAAAAACAGAGTGAAGGTTTTGGAAGATCGAAGTGCTGATATCGAACGCCTCAAGAGACAACATCCCAATATGCCTGCTCATGTACCAGTGTGGTTGGAAGAGGTTAAAAAGATCAAGGAAGATGTTGACAGCATTCCAAGCAACAACATTGGATGTTTTAGTGTTAAAAAGAAGTTTCTAGCAGGAAGGAATGCATTAATGCTTACCAAGGTTATCGAAGGTCTTATCGGAGATGGTTCTGACATGATCTCTGATGACACCATCTGGCGTGAAGCTGAAGGATGTCTTGGCAGAGTCGATTCCAGAAACCCAGCATCAACATCAACATCAGGTGTAAGTGTGTTCAACTCAAGAGTAACGGCATTCAATGATGCACTTAAGCTCCTTAAAGAAGATGATGATCATAAGGCTCGAGTGATAGCCTTGTGTGGAATGGGTGGCGTGGGGAAAACCACGTTGAAGAAACAACTGAAAGAGGTTGCAAAAAAGGAAAAGATGTTTAATTGGATTGCGGATGTAGATATTGGGAATACTCCCAACTTGCTTGCCATTCAGAAAAAAATAGCAGTGCAGATAGGCGACCCTCGAACCGAAACTCATCTAATGGCAACTTATCTTTCCAAAAGATTTGAAGTACTTTCAGAGCGTAAAGAAAAGACACTGGTTATTTTGGACGATGTGTGGAAGGAGAGCAAGATTAAACTCGAAGATATCGGATTAGCGAATCCTTTGCCAAATGGGGTCAAGTTGCTGCTCACATCACGAGATGAAAATATTTGCCAGCAGATTGCAGTTGATGCTGATTCTGTTCTTAAAGTAGTTAAAGTTGATGTCTTGGAGGAAGGGGAAGCACAGGATTTCTTATCTCAAATCACAGGAGTTTCAGAGGAGCATGACCGTGATCTCTATCAAATAGGATGTGATATTGTCAGAAAATGTGGTTATTTGCCGCTTGCCATCAAACTCATTGCCGCAACTCTCAGATGTCAAAATGAAATCGTATGGAAGCGTACACTCAAGTGTTTGAAGAAAAATAAGAACGTGCTAGAATTTGTAGATATAAGCTACAAGAATTTAGAACGAGAAGAGGATAAAGCAATTTTTCTGCTTTGTGGCTTGTTTCCCGAGGATACTAATATCCCCATAGAAGATCTGACAAGATATGCATGGGGATTAAAACTTTTAAAACAAGTTTATACCATCGAAGATGCTAGAGAATGCACACAAACAAGTGTGAGCAATCTCAAAAATGCATATTTGTTGATGGATGGTGATAGTGATGGCTATGAGTGTGTGAAAATGCATGATCTTGTGCTTGCATTTGTGGTAGATACTGTTTCCAAAGGTGGCGAGGACGGATGTTGGATCATTCACCATGATGATTTCTCAAAGTGGAGTGAAGCTTACAATAAGAGCCAGTCTTGCAAGCAAATTTCGTTAGCATGTAAGGGTATGTCTAAGTTTCCTAGTGACTTTAGGTTTCCAAACCTTTCACTTTTGAAACTTATGCACGGAGATGAGTCGCTAAGGGCTCCTCAAGACTTTTATGCAACAATGGAAAAGCTTCAAGTTATAGCATTTGAGAGAATGGAGTATCCATCAGTTCCCACATCATTTCAGTGCTCCACCAACCTTCGAACTCTTTGTCTCCATGAATGCTCCTTGATGTTTGATTTAGCTTGTATTGGAAATCTTTTGAATCTGGAAGTGCTTAGCTTTGCTAATTCTGGCATTACAATCCTACCTTCCACATTCGAAAATTTGAAGAAGCTAAGACTACTCGATGTAACAGGTTGTTACAATCTTGTTATAGATGACGGTGTCTTGAAAAGCTTAGTGAAACTTGAAGAGCTTTATATGATACCTGATGAAATAGCATGCTTCTTCACAGACAACAACTGTAGTGAACTTGCAGAACGTTCAAAGAACCTTTGTGCATTAGAATTTGAATTTATTGGTAACAATGCGCATATGAAGAACGTGTCTTGTGAGAAACTTAAAAGATTCAAGCTCTCAGTGGGATGTTCTTTCACAGAAGTTAGAAACGCGCTGCACACAAGGCAAGTTGACACGCACTCATATGAAAACAGCTTGAAGCTGGTCACCAACAAAGAAGAACTACTGAAATCTAAAATCAACGAGCTGTTTAAGATCACACATGCACTTTATCTACAAGTGAATGATATAAATACTCTTGAAGATGTTGATGTGGAATTCCCACGTCCCCTGCATCCTTCTCAAAACTGTTCGTTTTACAAGTTAAGAATCCTTGTAGTTTCAGAATGTGCAGAGTTGAAATACCTTTTCACGCTGAGTGTTGCAACAAGTTTGTCAAAGCTCGAGTATCTGGAAATTTCCGGATGCCTTAAAATGGAAGCAGTCATACATACTGAGAATTACGTTGATGTCTTTTCCAACTTAAAGTATCTCAGGTTGGCTAAGCTACCAGAGTTATTGCATTTCTGCAATAAAGTTGATGTAATTGAGCTGCCACGTCTCATGGAGTTGCAACTTGAAGGCCTTCCAAAAATTACAAGCATTTATTGGTCGAGTGATATTTCCCGCATGCAATCTCTCTTTAACAAAGAGGTAAGTATATACTTTATGTAAATAAAATAATTTCAACAAGAACTAGAAGTATTTAATGGATGACAGATCATAATTAATTTGCAGGATGCGACTCCTAAACTGGAGAAATTGGTTCTTGTTGATATGGAGAATTTGAAGGAGATATGGCCTCCTCAGTTTTGTATTACTAATCTTTGCCCATTGAGAGAGCTTACGGTCGAGGGTTGTGGTTCCATTGAAGTCTTGTTCAGCATGGATTTTGGTGAAATCAAAAAACTTAGTAGCAGCTTGAGAAGCATTGAAGTGAAGAGATGTGATAGACTTGTGAAGCTTTTTTCATGCAATCCATTTCCATTCCTGAATAATCTACAAGAACTTAAAGTTGAAAGGTGTGTTTCTGTTGAAGTGATATTCGACATTGACATGGGATGTGTTGGTAAAATGGATAAAGTTAGCAGCAGCAGGTTGAGAAGCGTTGAATTGAAAAGATTAGGGAAGCTTAGAGAGGTGTGGAGGATAAAAGATGCTGGAAATAACTTGATTCATTACTTTGAAGCTGTTGAAAGCATACATATTGAAGATTGTGTGAGGTTTGAAAAACTAATCACACCTGCCACAACCACTTTTGATATGAGAGCACTCAAAGAAGTTGAAATTAGAAGATGCGGCAGACTCCGTATTGAAGAATTCGATGAGAGTAACCAAGATCAAGAGGTACGACTCCTAAATTAAATGTTTAAAACAATGAATTGTTTTGTTGTAATTTGTTAAGTACTCCGTATTTTTGAACTAGGTAAAATAATTATATTTGAAATAAAGTTTTCTAGACATTTTGAATAAAAACTATTTTACATGATTTTTTTTCTACCATAGACATTTTGGATAAAAAAATTCATTTATCCAAATATTTCTAATTTGTTTTTTTAGTAATATACATATACGGTCCTATGATTTGCCAAAAATTACTTGTTTTGTCTCTAAGTATTAAATAATGGCCACTATAGTCTTTACTTTTGAAATTAGTTACACTTTTGGTCCATTCGTTAACATTTAAGAAGGTGCATGTGTAGGGATGTAGAATTTTCAAAGTACACTAAATGTACATGGCAAAACATTATTGATGCTACACAAAATATTTAGTTTACTTAAACATTAAAGCAACCATTCATAAGTGAAATACTACAATTTTAGAGCCAAACTTGGAAAATGGCAAAGTATTGATGCTAGAGTGGGTGAAGTGACAAGTTAGGTAAAAATGGTATTACATTTTATAAGTTAGGGACTAAATCCGTAATTTTTACTACAGTATTCCTTGGATTTTACTTTTTCAAAAGTCAAAGTTTGTTGCAGTTATGAACTACTCTATCAGTTTTAGTCCATGGAATTTATTACTAAATGATGATGCAGATTGATGTTGTATCTATATCGAAAGTGGCACTCCCATTCTCTCTATTACACACTTTCCATCACCTTCATGAACTCTCATTGAGTAACTACAAAGCTGTGGAGGTGGTCTTTGAGATAACGACTCCAAGTAGTAGAGAATCACCTCACAATACTCAACAACCACCAATACTCCCCTATCTTGAAGAATTGAAGTTAATTGATATGGGGAGGATGAGTCATGTGTGGAAGTGCGATTGGAATAAATTCTTAATTCTTCAAAACCCACGGTCCGAGTCCTCATTCCATAACCTCACAACCATATATATGCACTGGTGCCAAAGCATCAAGTACTTGTTTTCACCTCTCATGGCGAAACTTCTTTCCAGTCTAAAGAAAGTTCATATAAAGTCTTGTGATGCTATTGAAGAGGTTGTTTCAAACAGAGATGATGAAGATGCGTCTATAAATTCCCACACAACCACCACTTTCTTCCCTCATTTAGACCTTCTTTACTTTTATAACCTCGAAAATTTCAAGTGTATTGGTGGTACCGGTGCCAATGGTATATCTAGTGACATTCATGACCAGCTTAAGGTATTTTTCCTATATATTCAGCGACTAAAATAAAGATTGGTTAATTTTGTTAATATTATTAGCTCTGTTAATTATATAATTAAGTTCTCATTTTCTTTTTCAGTTATCTCAAGCTTCTTGGTCCTTATGCCAATACGCTAGAGAGATATCTATAGAAGATTGTTATGCATTGTCAAGTGTGGTTCCATGGTATGCTGTAGGACAAATGCAAAAGCTTAAGGTGCTGCAAATACGGGATTGCAAATCGATGACAGAGGTGTTTGAAACTCAAGAGATCAACAACAAGAGTGGTATTGATACTGGAAAGTCACTTCCAAGGCTAGAATATATTACGATGCTCAAACTTCCAAAACTAAAGATCTTGAAAATTCAAGGGTGTAACCTTTTGAAACATATATTCACATTTTCTACTCTTGAAAGCCTCGCGGAACTCGAAGAGTTAGAGATAAAGGATTGCGAGGCAATGGAAGTCATTGTTACGGAAGAAAATGAAGAGCAAAAAATGGCATCTGATGTTGTTGTCTCTCATAATTTGAAGTTGATTGCATTAGTCAATCTACCAAACATTGTGGGCTTCTTCTTGGGGAAGAATGAATTCAGATGGCCAGCATTGGAAAAGGTTGTGATCAGTGAATGCCCACAAATAACGGTGTTCACTTCTGGACGGTCTACAGCTCCGAAACTTAACTTCATCAATACAAGCTTAGGCAAACATAGTGTTGAATGCGGCCTTAACTTTCGTGTGACCACCACCTCGCATCAGGTACTTAAATTTTCTAGACTCTGGCCTTGTGTGTAACAGTGCATAAACTTCCAGTATTAGAGTCAATTAACCTTATTAATAGTTGTATTCTTCATCAAAATTACAGCGTAATTATTGGATCAAAAGTAATATGATTAGCAAATATCAACGGTTTAGTTATGTATGTGATCCCCAAAACCCAACGGTTGTTCAATCATGTAGAGCCTTTTGGCTTATTTTACTCTCATCTGAATCTTTTTTTATCATTGAACCAACTGATATGTACAATTATCTCTGACATATGCTTGTGTTTTTTTTGATCTTGTAGGCCCAATTACCGAGTTATGAAAGTACAAGCTCATACCGCCCGACTACTATGGAACGGTTGCCTTGGTCTTATCATAATTTGATCGAAGCGAATATGTACAAGTATAAGACCAGTGGTGAACAGACTCTTTTTTCATCCGATAAGCTGCTACAACTGCAAAAGCTTGAAACTGTCCATTGTCGTACATGTTCGGACATTGAGCAGATATTTGATTCACAAACTGTTGCTGAAATTCCAAACTTGAGACAAGTGGACTTGGAGTATTTAGATAGTCTCAAGTATATATGGAAGAGCAAGCAGGGGACAGTATTAAAGTTTCCAAACCTAACAAGACTGTCTATTTGGGGATGTTAGAGTTTAGAATATGTATTTACATGTCCCATGGTTGGTAGTCTATTGCAACTCCAGGAACTACATATAAGTATGTGTGACCGTATGAAGGTAATTGTGAAGGGAGAAGAAGAAGAATGTGATGCCATAGTGAATGCTATTGTGGAGTTCCCTTGTCTAAAGTCCTTGAAACTTGAATTTCTTTATGGTCTCGAGGGATTTTGGTTAGGAAAGGAAGCTTTTGAATTTCCATCATTGGATACCTTGGAAATTAAGGAGTGCCCAAAAATGACGGTTTTCACCAAGGGAGATTTGTCTGCTCCAAAGCTATATGCAATTAGTAAGATATGGGGTAGGAAGTTTAATATCCACAACAGGCTGAACTCGGTTATAAAAAACTTTGCCAAAGGGTAAAAGGTGAACTCGGTTATAAACTCCTTCATTTGTTGAAACGTGTTTCAGAACCAACGAATCTCTCAAAGAGGAAATCTGTTTTCAGGCAAGTTGTTGGGTTTATGTTTGTATCTGCGTAATGATTACCTTTATATAGGAATTTTGAATTTTAAGTTATTAATTTAGGGTTTATGTTATAGCCTGCTTGAATTGTGTGTGTGTATTAGATTAATTGGTGTTACCTGAATGCTTTTATTAAAAGTAGCAAAATAGGTGGGTCGGGTCGGGTTTGGGTCTCGGGTCTGAATCTGTAAAAGTCATTGTTCTTATGCTTCACAACTCCTTCACTTTTGAAACGCTGTTTCAGAACCAACTCTATCCAACGGATTAAAGGTAATTAGGAATTTTGAATTTTAAGTTATTAATTTAGGGTTTATGTTATAGCCTGCTTGAATTGTGTGTGTGTATTAGATTAATTGGTGTTACCTGAATGTTTCTATTAAAGGTAGCAAAATAGGTGGGTCTGGATGGGTTTGGGTCTATATAGGTACGGGTCTAGATCCGTACTCGTTGTAGTTGTTCTGAGGCTGATTTTATTGTTAATGATTATGAATTTGTGGATTTGAAGACAAGTTAATGTGAATTAGTTGAAGTTGTTGTTTTAAGTATCTTGACTGTGATTAGTTGTTGTTTTTAGCTGTTCCTTGCGTTCAAATTTCGTCTGTACTCATTTTGAGGTTGATTTCATCGTTTATGATTGTGAATTTGTAGCTGTTTGATGTGAAGAGATTGAAGTTGTTATGATTAGTTGTTCCTTGTGTTCAAAATTTTGGATTAAGTTTGATTTCATCCGTATTCCGTTTTGTTGTTTTGAGGTTCGTTAAGTTGTTAATGATTGTGAATTTGTGGATTTGAAGTTGTTTAATGTGAATTTATGGAAGTTGTTGAGATTTAGTTGATTATTGCTGTTTTGATCATAATAAGTCGATTGTGTTTTAAATGTATTTTCATTGGTATAATTTTCATCACGTATTATATAATACAAACAAAAATATTTAAGGTCAAAATTGGATTCTAAAAGTCAAACTGGACTTATATTTTGGGACGGAGGGAGTATATTTGATCTGAATGTTCAGATAATGTTTAGTTTTTATCTGGATGTATAATTGTAAAATTGTGTATGTTTTAGCTTGTATATTGGTGATTGTGTGTTCAGTTTGGACGTTTTGAATAATGTTTTGATTCTGTGTAGTTACTATAGAATATGTATTGTGGTTAAATTATTGGCTGTTGATGTGAAATTATTGGAGTTGTTGAGGTTTTAAGTGTTGCAAAGAAAACGTGTAGTTAGCAAAAAGGTATGGTTTGAAAAGGAAGTAAGTTAAAAGTTCTTACGGTAAAACTGATGCAAATCAGGTTGGACAAAGGTGTGATTGTGTACATCTGTGATAGCCGTGGTGTTCGAGATATGACACTGATGGAACCAATGCAATAGCTGCTTCAGAACCTCTAGCCGTGCTGGTAATGCCATCTATACCAATCTTTTCATTAATGTGCTGTAATGGCTTTCATTGTTAAGTCACGGTTGCGATTTAGATTGCTGTGACTCATGTAGAGTGTGCCAAGCAATTTTTTGTACTTGTGAACAGATTGGGTTGACCTGCAAAACTATTTGTCCCCATTTAAAATTTTTTTTCTAAAAATATGTTTGGCGTGTCAAATATCATCACAAAAAATATGTATTACAACCTGTTTGTCCTTTTTGATGTATTGGCTAATCTTTTGAGTTTATTCATTTGACATGTTACATGTATATACAATCCCAGCCAACCCAATAATAAGTAAATGGGTTGAATTTGCCACCTGTTATGTTACATTTTTGTTTTTGTAGGTGAATAAAGGAACTGCAAGTGCAAGCGAGATCTTGGCTGGTGCGTTTTAAAGGATAACAAGCGTGCAGTGCTTCTTGGAGAACCCACTTTCGGCAAAGGGTAAACAATTTTACAATACTTATACTTTTAATAGCATTTTATTTTCGATAAAATGCCCTAAAACGTTCTTTATTCACAGAAAAATTCAAATCGGTATTTGAAATGTCTGATGGATCTGGCTTGGCTGCTACTGTTGCTCGTTATGAAACCCCTGATCACATCGACATCAATAAGGTTCTCTATCTTCCTATACCTCTCTTCACACAGAGACTATCGATCTCTTTGGTTTTGACAGACCTGGTATTTTTGAGTTTTGACCCATTTGCTTATATGAATGAGTCAGTTGGGAATATGTATTATCATAAACGACCCAAACGGTCAAATTTTGAGAACTTTAGACAAACACGTGCTTGGGGGTCAACTAGGCCCCAGTCATTCAACTTGCATTAAAAGTTACCCATTTGACCCGTTACAAGCCCGTTATACTTTGCCTTCCTTAAAATTTAACTACTGTATAACTGCCTTCCCATTGCAGGTTGGCATAATTGATGATCATCCGTTGCCAGCATCATTTGCTAAGGACGATGATGGTTTTTGTGGCTGCATTGGAGATCCTGCTTCTGGCTGTTTTCTAAACAAAGTTGGATTATTTTCAAGATGATACACTTGTATAATAGACTCGAATTACCATTTATTCAACTGTTGGTTATATGTTCAAAAGTCCGTGACTGGCATTTGTATAGTTTTGAAGGAAATCGGATAAGAGTGGTTAATCTCTTGTTGTAACTGTAAATTACTAACATGTAACGAGTTCCAAATCTACAATGTGGCTTGTGACTGAGCTGATACTTACCTACAGTCAGTATCCAACTGGTAGTCTGCTACCGGGTATATTTGATTCTGATCTCGCATCTGTAGTTATTAGAGAACTGATCTCGGTTCAAACTTTTTCCATATGTTGGTTTAATTCTTTATTTGGGGAAATGTATGATCTTCAAACTTGCTGTTATATATACTTCAAACTCTTAAACCTCGAGTTTGTAATCGTTTTGGGATAGCCATTAGAACCGGTTCCAAACCGGTTCCAACGTTAATGTTCTCTTTTCTATACAGTAGGCATGGTAGATCTGTTGGGGGTCATTTGTTATTAAACCATCACAATAACTTTGATAACCTACCTCAACTACCTTCTTATTAAACCATCACAATCTTCATTGTTTGATTCAAGTAACTTGCTAATAAACACCATGCAAAACATGTTGCCTTCTTCTAGTCCCATTAACCAGTCTTTGTTGTTTCATAACCCTAAATCCATACAAAACATTGGTTCCCCAAATGGGTTTGGCGTGATGGGACAGATTTAAACCCGGAATCGATCGAATGCATGCCCACTGTTAGGAAACTGCACCGGTTTTTTGGAATTGGTTCAACCGGTTTTTCCAAGGAACCGGTTTTAAAACCAAACCGGAACCGGTTATACGCCCGGTTTTTTATACCCGCATCCAAAAAAAACGAACCGGTTTTAACCGGAACCGGTTCGTTGACTTTGACCAGGAACCGGAACCGGTTTTTGAAAAAACCGAGTGTTGGCCACTTCTAGTGCTCACTAGACACTATATGTAAGACATTTCCCACACCTTTCCGATGGTTTTGGGTCCGAGGTTCACATTCAGATTCGTTTTATATGCATCCAAAAAAAATCTGTATGCAGTCACCAATTCAAGTATATCCGGAAAATCAACACACTTTACTAAAACGATAACAGGTTAACTTATTATATACAAGGCTTAAACTTCAAATATTATACTTACAATATGTGATATCATCACTCGAGAAGGACCTGATCTCGTAAACAAAAGAACAAAAGGCGTACAATGTTCAAGCATACCTACTTAGTCTTACAACCTATTCGTCGAGAAGAAGCTGATCTCGTAAACAATATGTGATACCATCACTCGAGAAGGACCTGATCTCGTAAACAAAAGAACAAAAGGTGTACCAATGTTGAAGCATGCCTACTTACAACCTATTCACTGATAACAAAAGGTATTTTTTTTCTAGTTACATCTAAAGCATACATATGTCTAAATCACTCGAGGTATGTCCATCCTCAAGAACAAAAGAGTTTAATAGCTGGTAGAGCTATCCAACATTGTGCATAGTTACCTGAAGCAAGCCCAGTCAACTTAAGCACATAAGACACTCGTAGTTGTTCGGAGAGATTTAAGAAAATATCGATCTTGTCTTTATTTGCAGAAAATATATCAGCAGCTTGGAGGACATCACCGCTCGGAAGGTTAAGTTTCATTAGCTCGGCAAGTACATCTTTCATTTTTTCAGATTTTACTTTTTGGTGAATGTTATCATCATTCATGGCATTAGCCACAGCGTTTGCCATAGTTCCAAAATTAGTATTAAACCCTTGAACAAACATTCGAAAAGAGTGGTCAATTCCTTCTAAACGAGCCTCCATATCTGGTGTTTTCTTTTTCTTTGCAGCCTTCTTCCCCTCGTATGTTGATTTTTGCTTTCTTGGCTCTCTTGTTGCATTTGTAACATTTGTGGTTGCTTGTGATACATATGGAAGCTCATTTTCTTCATCATCACTTAAAGAAAAGTGAAACTCACCAAGATGATCACCAGGATGGGGAAGAATGTGTGGTGTGAGCCATCGAACTCGTATGTTGATCCTAAATCGATATAAAGTAGTAGTAAAGATTAGAGTACTGCTATACTTGATACTACCTTGTGTTCATAATTTATCACTTGGTATTGGTACCATGTCTAACAGTGTGTTTACAACTATGGTCACTTCATTGAGTTTTCATATGACTCGAGCAATTTATTTGTTTATAATGTAAAGAAACAAAGCTTAAAAACGACAATGATCGGCTACGTAAAAATGTATATGGTTAAGTCGAGTAATCTGCTCATGAACTTTGTAATGAAAGTTATATATGTAGCATGAGCACAAGTCTATTTTTATAACAATCATATAATTACAAAAAGTCCACTGATTTGCTTCATCTCAAACATTGTGAAATAGTTAAAGGGCAACATACAACAAGTTGATTGTAGGAAATAATAAATATATAGGTGAAAATAAAGGAAGCGGGAAGTAGAAGCGGGGAAAAAAGTGTTGGCGGGAAAACAAAATGTTGGTCAATGTATAAACCCCACGCATCTGATAGGATATGATGGATACCTGGCTTGGAGGATTTGACTCCTTTTTTTAAAACCTATACATATGAAACAAACAGTTTGTATACCTTTGAGACCCATTCCCCAATACCCAAACCTCCCTACCAAACAGGCCCTTAAATTATTACTTAATACCATTAATCTGGAAAAAAAAAATGTAAGCTTTGTCCAAAAGTATATGATGTCCAATCAAAGTGACGACTTTCCGCGACTACCATTTCCTCAAACAATTAAGCTAACCGTCCACAACATTAAGTTCCCAAGTGTAACAACAACCTCAAAAACGTATGAACACATAAAGGTGTGGGTTTAGTATGTATGTTGGTTTATACGATATCAAATTTATTCTTGTGAATGTATTCATAATTTTTGCCTAACTTGAAAGTAAAATGGTTTTTGGTTAATCTATAGTATCAACAAAACCAAAAATTTAATGGTTAAAATTCACTATTTTTTAGTTGATAAACCTGAAATGCACTATTTGAATGCGTGTGATAGAGAGTAACAATAACCAAAATAAGAATATAATTAAATAAACTAAAAAGAGAAGCTGAAAGAAATTAAAAACGCGTTTGGAAAGTAGATGACTAGAACATGAGATCTACTCTTCATGGGAGATGATCCTTAGCCATCAAGCCAACCATACTCAACAATCATATTTCTCAAATACAATTATTTATGGAAAATGTTTGAGAGGCCTAAATGTGTGACTAATTTTGAGCTTGGATGGATGTGGAAGTTGTTTATTGGTTTGTGAAAAAATGGGTTCTTCTGCTGTCACCAACAGGATGCTGACACACAAAATTAGACATACATTTAGGCACACCAATTAGTCATGCTAATCAATGCTCGTTATTTATTAAGAATCTTATTTTAGAAAAGACAAAAAGACCATGGGATAGTAAATAGTGTGAGGCATGGTGTGACGAAGCGGCATTGCTAAACCTCACACCTTAGATATCATGACGAAGCCATGATATTTTTTAATACGTGACTTAAAGGACACATACTATTTATAAACTTATATTTTTAAAAAGAGAGAGGAAGAACTTAAAAAGTGAATATTGATCGCTTTGATGACTCGAACATGACACCAACTATTTATGAGGGATGATCCTTAGAGTATGTGTAGTGGTGCGTAAGAGAGGGTGGGGGTTGTTTGACACGTGTCATGTGGGGTATTGTTGGGCTTTGTTGAAAAAGTGGTGTAGTGGCGAGTGGGGGTTGTTTGACACGTATCTCATTTTTTTAAATATTGAAATTAGCTATTAAAATTTGCTCTTTTACTTAAAATCATTTTATGTTACAATAATTTACAGTTACATTTTAATTTTTTTACGTTGTATGAATAAATGTTTAGGACGTTTACCAGAAGACTCCCTTAAAAATCGGTATCAAATATTTAGCATGTTGCACATATAACTGAAAACAATTGATTGTCGAAAATATTAATTTCGTTTATTCATTTACGACAACATTTTTTTTTTTTTTTTTTTTTTGGTAACCATGATTTTAGACTTTTTGGTTGACTAATCTACAGGGTTTGAACCCACTGCCACACAGACTCAAACCAGGTAAAGCCCTCCCTTTTCAGTAAGTTGGCGTGGCCACTTAAGGTTGTTTGCACCTAGCAGAAATTGAACTTGAGACCTCACACATTTTGGAGTGATAGTCACAAGCTCTTTTGCCACTAAGGCGCCCTTAAGTGTAGGTCTTTTTTTTGTGTGGATAACCATGGTTTTCGACCAGAGAGGTCTCAGAGGGGTGTGCAATAGGTGACGTCACACAGGACCATCACTTAAAAGGGGCCACATTTTTATTAGTTTTGCATATAAATACGTATAGTATTAAACATATATGAGTCTTATAATTTAAGTTTATATGCAATTTCTCTTTAGTTTACAAGTGTAATAGGGTCTCTTTGTTGTTATTGCCTAGGGCCACCAAAAACCACGAGACGGCACTGTTTTCGACCTTTTGGCCAACTAATCCACATGGTTTGAACCCATCGCCACACAGACTCAAACCAGGTAAAACACTCCCTTAAATCATTTGTTAAGTGTACCTTACTATAATCAAGATGTCTAAGGTTCATTTCTCAAAAGTGCTACTCTTTATCTTTCTTTCTTTTTTTTTCATTTACCGCAACTTGACTTTGCGACATGCAGATTTACATTTTGATCATTATTTTTTATTATTATTCTTTTTTTTAGAATTTAAAATTACAGGCCCGCAATTATTATTCAGGCTAAGCCCATTTGTAATAATACTCTATATATAATGGAGCGTCGAGTTTTGCTATAGTTGTTGTAGCAGTGTTGGGCTCGCTTTTGGGCTGTGGGCTCCCGCTTTTCCCCTTTCGTTTGTTCCCTCGCTTCTTTTATCTCTTTCCGAACGCTAATAATGTGGTACCTACCTCATTTATTTACCCTTTTTCCGAACGCTAATAATGTGGTACCTACCTCATTTATTCTTGCATCTTCTACTGGCTTCTGCCGAAACCCTACTTGGCTGCCGGTATTGTTTACTTGCGGATCGGTTATGGTAGCTGCTCTTTTAGATTTCTTTTGCTTATGTAGCTGTTTTTTGTAGTAGTTGCTGTTTTTTTGTGGTAGGTTATTTGTTCATCGTTTGCTTATGTACTTGCGGATCGGTTACGGTGTTTTTTTGTGGTGCTTGCGGGCGGATCGGTTATGGTAGCTGGTCTTTTAGATGTCTTTTGCTTATGTAGCTGGTTTTTTTGGTAGTTGCTGTTTTTTTGTGGTACGTTATTTGTTCATCTTTTGGTGTGGCTTATTTGTTCATCTTTTGCTTATGTAGCTACTTCTTTTGGCGTAATCTGCCGATATTTTGTTTCTTTATGGTTTATGATTTAGATCTATATTATCTATCCGTTTTAAGGTCTGATATTGGGATTTTAGATATATAGATGCTCTTTTAGACGTCTTTTGCTTATCTAACTGTTTTTTGTGGTGTTTGCTGTTTTTTGTCGTAGGTTATTTGTTCATCTTTCCCTTATGTAGCTGCCTTTTGTGGTACTTGGTGTTTATTTTTTGTGCCTTATTTGTTTGTCTTTTGCTTATGTGCCTGCTTCATCCGTTTTTAGGTCTGATATTGGAATTTTAGATCTATAGCTGTTTTTATGGTTTATGGTTTAGATCTTTAGATGTTTTGTGTGGCTAAAAAAGTTATCTTGAGATTAGTTTGTGTTACTCTTTTATTTGGTTTAGTTTATAATTTCTTTATGTATGTTTATGCAGTTACTCTTTCATATTGTGATGCGTTTGTTGAGTCACTTGATATGTCACCTATACCTGTTATTAGTGGAAATAGCAGATATGAGTGCCATATCAAGTGGTGTAACCAACGTTTCATATTTTTTGGCGGGATTCAGTTTACTTATTTGCCTTTTTCTTCTGTGTTGGTGGCACAGTTGCCTTGCAAAGGTATTCGCAACGCAATTCTTGAATGTCATAGTATAAATACTGACTATGTAACTGGATCCGTTTCGCAACCGTCTTCAACTTAGAGCGGCTATTATATAATCAGGTGGTGGCGTGGCAATTACCGGACGGCATAGTGTAAACAATAGCTAAGCAACCGGTCTTATTTTGCAGCCACTACCTCTTTTCAGCTGTCTCTGTACAGCGCCTGGGATAATTTTCTCAGCTTACATTTTCTGAACGCATGTTGCTTGGCAAGGTAACCAAGATTGTGGTTGCAGCCATGCCGTGTGTTTAGTGTTCCTTGCAAAGGTTTCGCCAATACAGTTCTTAAATATCATGGTATGAATACTGACTATGTAACTGGATCCGTTTTGCGGCTGCCCTCAATTTAGAGTGGCTACTGTTGCTGCATTTGCCATAACAGTCTTGGCCTCAGTTTCGAGCTGTGGCCTCACGCTTTTTCCCTTTCGTTTGTTTGCTCGCTTCTTTTAGCCTTTTTTCGATGGCTAGCAAATGAGAGAATGCACTGGAGAATGCGGTAACTACCTCATTTATTCTTGCATTCTCCTATATATAATGGAGCGTAGAGTTTTGTTACAGTTTTTGTAGCAGTGTTGGGCTCGCTTTTGGGTTGTGGGCTCCCGATTTTTCCCTTTCGTTTGTTCCGTCGCTTCTTTTAGCCTTTTTCCAATCACTAACAAATGATAGAATGCACTGGAGATTTATACGTGTCTCTTCCCTGTGGTTCTCATGGTAGTTGTGCAGATCTTCTTCATGAACTTTCATCGGTTGCTGTAGCAGTTTAACTTTACCGGAGGGCAATACGTTTGTGGTTTGTGTGTTTGCTTCTTATGATCTACATGTTGATGTCTTATTAGCTGCTTTTTTAGATGCATTTTGCTTATGTAGCTATTTTTTATGGTGCTTCCTGTTTTTTTGTGGTAGGTTATTTGTTCATGTTTTGCTTATATGCCTGCCTACTTGACCGCCGATATTGTTCACTTGCGAATCTTTTATGGTCACTGCTCTTTTAGGTGTATTTTGCTTATGTAGCTATTCTTTGTCGTGCTTGCTGTTTTTTGTGGTCACTTATTTGTTAATCTTTTGCTTATGTGGCTGCTTCTTTTGTCGTAATCTGCCGATATTTTGTTTGTTTATGGTTTATGATTTAGATTTATATTATGGATCCGTTTATCTGTTTTGCGCCTGCCCTCAACTTAGACTCGCTATTGTATAATTAGGTTGTGCCGTGACAACTACCAGACGGGATAGTATAAGCAATAGCTAAGCAACTGCCCTTATTTTGCAGCCACTACCTCTTTTCAGTTGTCTGTGTACAGTTACTGTGATAGTTTTCTCAGCTTACATTTTTTTAATGCATGTTGCTTGGCAAGGTAACCAGGATTGTGGTTGCACCCATGACGTGTCTTTAGTATTGACTCCGTGTGCTTTTCTCGGTATCTGTGCAGATGTTCTTTGTAAACTTTTGACGGTTGCTGTAGAAATGTTGTGATTTTCATATCAAATAATGAACTCGCATAGATGTTTGCGCAATAGGCTGTGATGAGTCTGTGAGTCTGATTTAAGAAGTGAATCCCTGGCACTTGGCAGGGCAAACTTTTAGATTTGCAACCGTGCCAGGTGTATTTACTTCTTGCGATCACTTATTAATATCAATCCAATGATATAAAACTCATAACTTCTTCACAGATCTGAGCTAAAATGTTTAAGTTTGTCGCTTATTGGTTGTGATAGCCTGTCATGAATATGTCACTCTGGTTAAAGAAGTTAATATGTGGCTCTTGGTAAGCCAATCTTTTAGATTTGCACCCGTGGCAGGTGTATTTACTTCTTGCAATCAATTATTAATACCAATCCAATGATATCAAATTCTGAATTTCTCTACAGATCCAAGTCAGATAATGTAAAACTAAAGATTGTAAAAAAAATAGACAGAATATCAGTGATGGATGTATGGCAACCAGTCACGGTTACTGCATATATGCAGCTATACCCAATTTCGTATGGTGTGTACATCCATCATTGATACTTTGTTGTTGTTTTTTGTGCTGCACAATTTTTTTACACTGAACTGTGTCACTGCATATAATTGCCTCCTTTCAACTACTACTGTATTTACATGGTATTTACACTCACCATTCATACTTTTTAAATCTTTGCGTAGTGATTGTCTTCATATACATAATTTATTTATATTTTTTTATTGTTCAGGTTTGTGTTTTTACATATGCCAATGACCAGAAGTTAAGGACCGGTTAAATTTCACAACCTGTTTTTATATTTACTGTATTCATGTACATAGTTTGATCATCTTTTTCTATTCTTCAGGTTACCTGCTCCATTTACATGGCTGTTCTCTATGGTTTACATGCTGATATAAACTTTGCTTTGCCCCAGTTTCAATTCCTAATAGAATGCACTATATATATATATGTATATACACACACACACACACATATATATATATATATATATATATATATATATATATATATATATATATATATATATATATATATATATATATATATATATATATATATATATATATATATATAACATGTAAAATACATAAATACATACACACTTTTTTTTGGGTGCATATCTTTGTTATTCATTATTCTATTAAAAGGTTTACACTAACACATTATATATATATATATATATATATATATATATATAGGGGGACTTTCTTACGAGAATCATTTTATCTGCGAGAACTGAGAGAACCACAAAAAACATACATGCACGCCTTTTAAAATAAAATAAAAATACATGCAAATCATCAATAATCGTAAGTATCCACCTATGTTCTTCAATATCATCATGAATTCATCCTCTTTTTTCACAAAAACCTTACACAAGGCCGCAATATTGTCGTTGCACGCCTTATAAGAACATACATGCACACCTTCAAAGAAAAATGTTGTATTTCCAATTTCTTATCAAATTCTTTAGAACAACTATGTTTTTAAAAAAACATATATGTTGTTTTTAGAACATATGTGCAAAAATACAATTATTGAAGGCGTGCATGTATGTTTTTGGTGGTTCTCTCAGTTCTCGCAGATAAAATGGTTCTCGCAAGAAAGTCTCACTATATATATATATATATATATATATATATATATATATATATATATATATATATATATATATATATATATGTGTGTGTGTGTGTGTGTGTATGTGTGTGTGTATATATATATATATATATATATATATATATATATATATATATATATATATATATATATATATATATATATACACTTTTTACTAGAAGAATTAATAACAAAGATATGTGCCAAAAAAAAAGTGTGCATCTATTTAATACATGTTATATATAACAAAACACGGTCGCTGATAATTGACTGCAATTTTGGGAGATCAATGCGAAGCGAAATAGTATAGTCTTAGAAATGATTTGGTGCAGATCACTTCTTTACACTATGCTATTTCGCTTCTCACTGATCTTCTAAAATTCAGCCATATTGTTGACCATGAGTTTTGGTCGGAGGAATGCATATCTCGCACAGAGTAAAAAAAAAAGGCCAAAACACACGTAAGGGAAAAAAAACGAGCCCACAGCCCAACACTGACTCCAACACTGTACGTCTCCTCCTATGTCTTGCTTCGAACAATAATTTTTCCTGAATACAAGTTATTGCTTTTTCTGACTTTCTAAAATGCCTTTTTCTCAATGGTTTGCAGTCACGGTATTTAGGCGATGATGATAACTTTGTACATTCCCATTTTTCCAGCTGTGCGTTCGTTGGCAGGGCAACCACGCTATCGGTTGCAGCCACAACGCACATTTCATGCTGATTACAAACGTACATATCTGAGCCTTACTGACGTCAAAACGTCTAGCTCCTCGCTCAACTGCGGCTCCTGATCTGAGGTATGTTGGATTGATTTATCTAACGGTAACCATTTACTGTCCATCAATCGATTACTAATATCCTTTATTAAGTTAAAAGAAAATTAACAGTATATATTCATCATGATTTATCATCGTTTTTTGCCCCAGGAATAGTACCAACTACTAATATGTCATCTTTTTCTATTTGCAGATATTAACATTTGAACTTACGCGGCAACCATAGATTTTTTTTTTTTTGCATATTCATAATTGTAGTGGCACAAATGGTTCTGGTCAAAAATATACTTCAATTCGGAAAGAGGGGTGAGAAGCGGAAGAAAATGCAGTGACAAGTAGTTTGATCCAAATTTCTTCTTCGCAGCATCCTCTTCCGTTTCCCATCTTTCTTTCGGACTTGAACCATATTCTTGACCAGGACCAATTGTGTCACTACACTTCCGCCTATGCAAAAAAAAAAAAAAAAAAAAAAAAGCTTTTACTGGCACATAACATCAACCTTTTGTATCCACCCTTTACCAGGTAAAGAAAATGTTTCCTCCTATCTCTTGCTTCGAACACTAATTTTTCCTCAATACAAGTTATTGCTTTTTGTGACTTTCTAAAATGCCTTTTTCTAAATGGTTTGCAGCCACGGTGTTTAGGCGATGATGATAACTTTGTGCATTCCCATTTTTCCAGCTGTGCATTCGTTGGCAGGGCAACCACGCTATCGGTTGCAGCCACAACGTACATTACAAGCTGATTACAAACGTACATATCTGAGCCTTACTGACATCAAAACGTGTGGCACTTCGCTCAACTGCGACTCCTGATCTGAGGTATATTGGATTGATTTATCTAAAAGTAACCATTTGCTGTCCATCAATCGTAAGTTTATAGTCATTTTACCCAGATTTTTTCATGTATCAATATCTGTAACAGGTCATTCATTCAACAACACCGCTACGTGCAGCACATGAATACAGCCAGGATCATTAATCTGACCTTCACCTCGAATTCCTTTTGGTATTTTAATAGTCTATCAATATGTCTGGTGCAGACTATTGTCTAAAGACTATTTGAATAACAAAAAGGGTTTGAGGTGGAGATCAGATTTTCCACCTATATGTCGATAAATAAATAAAAAAACTAAACATAAGAAACAAAGACTATTTGGTACTTTTTTTTTGTTGCTGATACTAACAATTCATGTCATATGTTTACAATTCTTGAAGAAAGCTGGGAAACCGGAGAGGATAGTGTCCCATGTAGTTTGGCACAAATTACTTCTTTGCACTATCCTCTTTTGTTTCCCATCTTTCTTCGATAATTGACCCATACTGCTAATCAACATCTTTTCTCCACCTCCAGTTGTGGATATACGACAACAAGTTAACTTTCGAATGCACATGACATCAACTTTTAGTATCACAAAAAAAAAAAAAAAAAAAAGTAATAGATGCCCTTTGTTTCTTATGGTAAAATTCTTTTTTTTTTATCAAATGCCTCGCAATTAAACCGTCTGTTGATAAGGCAAAACAATGTCTGGAACTTAAACATAGTTACTCATTCTAAATTCCCATACAGTTCCTTTTGTTCTTTCAACAACCTAGCAGCTCGCTTGGTGCAAGCGGTTGCACAAAGGAAGGTGAAACAACAAATGGAACTGTAAGGGGATTTAGAAAGTTTAACTAACTTTTTGAATAAATAAATGAGGTAGGTACCGCATTATTAGCGGTCGGGAAAAGGCTAAAAGAAGCGATGGAACAAACGAAAGGGAAAAACCGGGAGCCCACAACCCAAAAGCGAGGCCAACGCTGCTACAACAACTGTAACAAAACTCGACGCTCCATTATATATAAGAGAATATTGTCACCCGATGGACTTGATGAGTTCTGAACCATCCCCATATTCCTATGATAATCGCATTCAATTCCTGTTCTTCAGGTTCGCATAGCCACTCTCATTATTACATTTATCTATTTTAACTTATTCTTTTTTCTGACTTTCTAAAAGCCCTTTTTCTCAATGGTTTGCAGCCACATTCTTTAGGCGATGATGATAACTTTGTACATCTCCATTTTCCCAGCTGCATGTTCGTTGGCAGGGCAACCACACTTTGAGTTGCAGCCACAACGTGCATTTAATGCTGATTATATATGTACATATCTGAGCCTTACTGAGATCAGAACATATAACCCCTCGCTCAACTACGGCTGCTGATCCAAGGTATGTTGCATTTGTAGCATTTCGTGATGCAATGTATATTTAGTAATTATATGCTTCTATTGTAAAAACTGTCTATTCGTTTAAGCATAGACGATTATTCTAAGATCCTATGGTACAGGCAATTGTGCAAAGAGATTTGAAACGACAAAAGGACCTGTAGAGAGTCTCAAACCAGTTACCTGCATTCCTTTTTTAGTTCTATTCAAGTTACAGGCTCATAAAAAGAAGCTAAATATCAAAAATAGACAGAATATCAGTGATGGATGTACCGACACCGAACACAACTGCTGCCAATTTTGCATGGTGTCTGCATCCATCATTGATATTTTGTTAGTATTTTTGTCCTGTCATAGTATTCACACTCACATTCTCAGTATATTTTATTGCCTACGACCAAAAGATAAGTATTACTTAGATCACTATCCTAAATTTAAAGTGCAATTGCTGTTTACATGGATAATCTCCTTAAACATTCTAACCATTACTGCTATGACGCTTAACTTATTTTCCTTTTTTTAATACCAGTGAATGATACACAGTTATCTACTCCTGCTACCATTTCTCAAACGGTTACAAATCCTGTATCGAGTGCTAGGCGAGCAGTGAGAACACAAAGAACTGGTATTAACCGCCAACGCACAGGTAGTATTAATTATGTTTTCTTGCTATATGGGACTTTTATCTGTAGGTAACGTTTGTTGCTCTTTTCGCAGTTGAATCTGACCCTGCTCCTACTGCATCTTCTAACTATAATGCACACTTTCAAAGTGCGTCCTCTACTCCTGCTACCATTTCTCAAACGGTTACAAATCCTATATCGAGTGCTAGGCAAGCAGCGAGAACATAATGTGTGTCAGGTGAACAACAGCACTGACTACGATGTTGTTTAAAGGTTAAAATTTCTACCCACATAACTGATTATTTGCACAAACATTTGCACCAGCTAAACTTCACGACTAAAGCAACAATAACCGGTATGTGAACGTTTAACTGCAAGAGCCATAGTTGGACAACGCTAATATTGTGCTGATGGAAACCAGTTCGCAGGCTGTTCAACTGCAGTTGCACCTTAAAAGTATTGTATCACTGCAATTGAGGTACTTAACCCTTACCATACTCACTGATTTCACTTGTCAGCTTCTGATATGTACATCTGGTACAGCACATATTTATTACATGTTAATATGCAGACTTTTACAAGGCAAAACTGAAGTGTTCTATGTATACTACAACTGATCTAAACGATCTAAACTTTAGTCCTAGACGTTGCCACTGGGGCTACAGATGATCTTATGCAACTGTCAACTGTTGGTAAGCAAAGCATTCAATTATGGCAATTGCATTCAGATGCTACAATACCTATTCATGTTATACAGCGCCTGTCAATATTAGCAATTGAAGACTATTTGGTATTGTTTCGTTCTTGATACTAACATTTGATATACTGTCTCTATAATGCTAACTTTTTTCCTGCATATTTATGCCTGTGACTGCACAAAATGTTCTAATCACAAATATGATGCGATTGTAAAAGATAGATGGCAATTACAAGAGAGTGCTGTGATAAGTGCTTTGGGCCAAACCACTTTTTCGCACCATCCTCTTCTGCTTCCCATGTACCTTTTTTAATCGAACCATGTTGTTGATCAGAACTTTTTGTGAAATTCCATGTACAAGTATGCATAAAGAAACTTACCATCGTAGATACAATACGTCAATTTTTAATATGGACAAATAAACAAAATCAGATATTCTTCATTTGCTAATATTGACAGGCGCTGTAGCAACATCATGAACCAGCCTACAAGTAATGGCATAACTAAGCAGAAATAAGCCAACTATTTTTTTCTTCACTATCAATCCTTCACATGCAATTACTTTTCATAATATGTGATATGTTTTAATGCTCAGGAAATTCATGCGCTACACGGACGGAGAAAAAAATGGAATCTTGATCAAAGCAAGCTGTATTTAACAAATCTCAAAATGTAACAATTCATTGATTAACTTTATATATTAAATGTAACTTTGTAAATACCTCTATGTTTTATTTATTTTGTGCTACAAAATCGTCGCCGTTGCGGCGGTTCGACGCACTTCTCGGTAATATTGGGTAAAATTATTGGCAAGTTGCCTAGTTTTAAAAATTTCAGTAATAAATAGAAATTGTAGGAACTTTATTGATGTATAGACATAGAGCGGGTCGGTAAGTGAAGTGAGATTTAACATGAAAGTCGTTGGTTCAATTCTCAGCTTCCTCTATTAACATTTTTTACTTTTCATTTATTTTCAAGTTTCTCAAAGACATTATAAAACTTCACTTTTTTTATTTACATACGTTGTCCATAATTTTTAGAAACATTCTATTTGTTTAATGAAACAAAATAAGTAAAAATAAAAGATTAACTATGTTAGGAGACCATATTGTAAGAAACACATTTCCTGATTAATGGTCATTCCCGTCTTTAAACGTTTCACCGTTCCACATGAACTTGCCTAACGCCTACCGTACAATATCATATTGGTTCTGCTGTGACATGTTATGAAAATGAGTTAAGGTTTGGCCCTCCATGTAATGTCTCTATTGACCGGGTATAGCCAGGTCTTAGCTGGATATGACCGGGTCTAACCGACTCAAGGCTGGATATAACCGGGTCAAGGCCAGATATAACTGGGTTAAGGCCGGGTATAGGCCATTTGGTAAGTGTGTTGTACAATAACCAAAAGGTCCCCGGTTCGAATCTCAAATGTGTTATACATCATCAGTTTCATTTTCACTTTTTTTAGAGTTTTTTTTTTTGTTTTTTTTTTTTTTTTTTTTTTTTTTTTTTTTATTTGAGTTTTTTCACAAAATATATGAAACTAACAACGCGTTGTCTTATGTCATTCACTTTTTTTTTTAATTATAAATAAATAAAGAAAACACTCTTGACGTCTCTGTAAAGTCAAGTGAACATATAATTTTGTTTACTGTTAATTTAAAGTCAATGACTTTTCACCTTAACAAAACGAGAATATAATTTTTTTTTACTGTTTAGACTTGAATTATATATTTTGTTCGTTCTTTTAAGAGGTAAACGAGCATTATGAAGTAAAAAAAACAAAATTAGATAGTGTATATTAGTAAATATGCTAGGTAAACCTTTAAGAGCACTCAAAAACTCAATAATACAAAATAAGATAATTATTAACAAGGTTTATAATTTAATAAATTAATAATAAAGTATGGATTAAGCCATACAACAGGCAACAACTATATATATTTTCAAATATACCATTATAGTATGTGTACTAAAAAGAACTAATCGTATTATACGTGAACTTTCAAGTTTGTGCTAATATAATCGTTTTATTATCAATCACCCGTAAAACCAACAAAAATGCACTTATTGTGTTTTTTAGGCCCCACATCACCCAAGCTCAAATCCAAACACCCCTATCACCCCACCACCACCCTACACACCGCCACTCGACACCACATGTGCCACCGCCATTTTTTCGTTGGTTGACTTTTTTCTTATCACTGTGTAAATTTAAACTTGATGATTCATTTATCAGTTATTTTGTTGAAAGTTATTGGCCTGTTATCATTATTCTATTTTCTTAACAAAGACATTGTGTTAAGTAAACTTAAGGTAAATACAAATCATGAAGCAGAAGAAAACGCGTAAGAAGTAACCCAATGAGCTACTTGATTATGTTCTATTTTAACCCAATTAAAAATGGTTAATTTTCAAATTCTTTGCCTATAATCAAATGTCATCTATCAGAGTCGCAAATCTTTGTAGTGAGTGCGCTTGTGAAAATGAAAAAAGGATAGCAAATGGAGAATGAGAGTCCACAATGGCATTTAATTATCCGTGATTAAATGCTTATTATTATAAGGGTCAAGCCTATTTTTAAAGTGTCTGTCTTGCGGTAAGCACGTGATATGTTAATTTGTTAAATAGAGGTAGGAAGACATGTATCATGTGATGGAGTGTAGGTCATTTGGTATTTGTGACGTACTATAACCCAAAGGTTTGCGGTTCGAATCTCAAATGCCTCATAACCTCATCTTTTTTGTTTTCGTTATTTTACTTGAGTTTTTTCTGTTTCTTTTTTTTATTTCTTTTTTTAGTATACGAAACTAACAAATTCTCAAGCATTTAAAATTTAAAAATAAAGGTCAAATTAAAAAAAAAAAAAAAAAAAAAAAAAACCTCTCTTGATGTCACTATAAAGTCGAGTGAACATGTTTTCAAACACTTGAACTTCTTCAAAATTGCCTTAGAACAGTTTCTTCATAAAGCTTCTCTGCATTTCCCGTCATGAATGTCCATCAAGCTATCTATTAAGGCTAAACACACTAATAAGGGTCAATCCCTCCCATTTTCTTTGCTACGTCAACTTTCTCTCTCTCGACGACCAACACTACAAAAAAACATACCCCACAAAAATACTTTTTATATTTAATAAACATACACAAAAACACATGAAAAAAATTGGCGAACTAGTTCGCTTGGACGACCTTAATCCCAAAAAATTGCCAATCGACTGATGGATTGATTGCTACAGTAAGGCGATCTAGATCGTTTGGTGGATTGATCGATTGAAAATCCCTTACTGTGGGTAGTCTTAAAGCACTCATTCATGCAAAAGTGCCTTTGAAACTGATCCAAATATCCAATGACATCCACGTGACTATAAATTGAGGGCTTTGAGACCACTTTCTAATGAAGACAGAGTGACAACTTTGTACTACCAATGTATAACTCAATCAATCACTAGGTACTTACGTACGCGATCCACCAAAATTATCCAAGACGGATAGATGTTTCACATTCACGAGTCATCACCAAACCCCACATAGTTTTGAGTCATGTTCACCTAAACCATTCTATTGAAGTTTCCGGCGAAAGGATAACTAAACCAGTCACATAAAAATAGCCAATCGACTTTATTCACAAATGTCCTCCTAAAAGGCTTGTATTAAGCTACTTGCAGAGTAGAACACTACAATTGCCATATTAACAAAGAAAGTACACTTATATATCATTATAAGGATGAAGGGTTACGATTCTTCGAAGACTATATAGGAGTGATCAGTATATTCACTAACTCCATACAACTAACCAATTAATATAAGGAAGATAACAATGTAACTTACATTTTTGTATGTTCTATCATATTGTTATTTTCCATCAGTTTCATTGGATTACTTTGTTCTGTCTCATTGTGGGTACTACTTGGCTAACTGGACTAGGGGTGAGCATCGGGCCGAAACCGACCCGTCCCGACCCGATCCTGAAACCGACAACCTGGAAAACCCTAACTGAATCCCGACCCGAGTATAGGTCGGTTTGTGTCGGTCGGAGTCGGTTTTCTTTGTGTTTTCTTGGTTTTCGGCCCGAACCGACCCGACCCGAAACCAACAATGACTAAAACTTCAAACCGAGTACTGACCCGAAGGTAGTCGGTTCGGTCTCGGGACACTCAGGATTCGGTCGATTTTGAACGGGATTCAGGTGTCGGTCGGTTTTGCTCAGCCTTAAACTGGACATAAGGTTGGCTTTTGCACCATCCTTTATTTGTAACAATCGTTCTTGAACCCAAAATACGAAGTGGATATATCTTTGGGAAATCTAAAGAATTGTAAAAGTGAGAAAACACAACCACAAACTCCGAGCTATATAGTTTCTTGTTTAGAAGTACAACATGATTTGACCAATTGTTATTCAAGAAATACAAAACGAGTTGCATTATCGTCAATTTTCCACGACCACAACCAAAAAAAAGAACAAAAATATGAGAGTGAACCCATATGAGGATCTCTGAATCCAATATTGTAGCGTCGTCACTTAATAACAGTATTAAAGTGGCTTCAAAGTACAAACACTATATAAGTCTATAACGAACAGATAGATGTTACTATATAAAAATGCAATAGTCAACATGTGGTATGTACATTATTTGATCAAAACCATTCTGAGTTTACATCCCACATAGGTTAAAGAAGTGAAATCTTTCTTGTTTATGTATTATAGTGAATGCAGATGATATGTATTTAGAATATTACTATGTTCTCGGATACGAGTGTTAATGAAGTTGATTACAAAATTAAAAATTCCAAACTTCATTATACTCGTGTCTTAGAAAATGAATATAAATTCTTGACCTTTTTTAGTATGTGTTGTCCTTTAAAAACATAGGTAATCTAAAATATTTATTTACAAATATTTCCATACGTTTACAGAATAAAAAATTATTAACGTGAGAAATTATGGAAAAAGAACATCACAAATGCATTTAGTTACGTTGATTCATGCTTTGTATGTATAAAAATACTTTCTTTGTTTATTCAATACCGACAGGTAGGGATGAGCACGGTACCATTTTGGTATCGTACCGGCACCGTTTCCGAAGTACCGTATTTTTTCCCGACCAAAATATGTATTCTCAATCCCGGAACCGAGAGGTATATCGGTACCGGTACCAGTTCCGGTACTGGGTTCGGAAAACCGGAACTATCCCGAATTAAGTACCGTTTAGAATAAAAATAATCTCAAATTGTACCAATTTGGCACTTTCCTTTGGATAATCAATATTTGAATAAGAGTATGAATGTTTTAACTTATGACCAATGCTGTTAAGAAAGATATTTTGATAGGAAGCCATTAAACATCACCTTTAAAAGAAAAAAGGGAAGTGCACCAAGGGAACTTACATGTAACGCCCTTCAAACAAAATAAAGGGGTTTTTACATATTTCCCCTTGCTAAACACCTCTAATTACATATATACCCAACTCTAAGTTTTAATTACATATATACCCAATTTCTTTGAAATTACCAATCTAGCCTTTTATTTGGAACTTGTTTTTGTGTTTTGATATCTACTTGTTTAAGACGCTTGTTGATTATGGGTGATTCTCATTTTGAAATGAAATCTTGAATTTTCTATTTATGGTTGTTTTTAAGTCATTCAAAAATTAAATTTCAATGAGTTGTATAAATATGTAATAAATAAAATTATTAGAAGGTGGTAAAAGAAAAATAAGTAATATAGATGGTGAAATATGTAATTTTTATTTTTTTTGACAAATATGTAATATATGAAATTAGAAGGTATAATATGTAAATATGTAATATACAAGGTGAAACTATGTAAGAAATGATATTAGAATGGGGAAATATATTAATGTTAATAAGGGTATAATAGTCATTTAATAAGCTATTTTAAATGAATTGGGTATATATGTAATTAAGAGTGTTTAGAAAGGTGATATATGTAATTAAATTTTAAGCTTGGGTATATATATAATAAACAAGCTTAGCAGGGACATATATGTAATTGCCCCCAAAATAAAAGAGAACGTTATGTTAAAACAAAATAATTAAAGATTTGGCCATACAAAACTAGAATTGTCAACAAACACGAACAAGACTTGTTTCGCTCATTTAAACATCGAAGAGCATGTTTTTTTTATGTTCGTGTCTGTTATGTTTGTTCTTTAAGATAGCATAAACTAAAATGAACATTTGCCGTTCAAAAAAAAAAAAAAAAAACTAAAATGAACAAAGTTGTGCACGAACATGGTCAAAAATAGAACACGAACAGTGAGCCTTTATATAACATTGGAACATGATCAAACCTTGACAAAACTAGCGTAAGTCTTGGTCAAAATGTACAAACCGCGATGTACACCGTACAAACCCGTAATGCACAGGGCCTCCCACGAAACCCCCTATGGGAGGGTCCGTATAATCTCCCTCTTGTTTTAGATCCTACGGATGTTTTTTTTTTTTTTTTTTTTTTTTTTTTTTTTTTTTTTCATGTACGGTTATTTAAAAAAAAAAAAAAAAAAAAAAAAAGACAATATTGGGCCTCACCCAAGTTTTGATGTTTATTTGTGAGGTGAATCTTTATGTTTTTCTAAGGAAAAACACGCCCCGTTTGTTTGGAAGGTTCTTTGGGGGTTGAAGTTTTAGAACCAACTTTCGTTTTATCATCTTTTCTTTTGATGTTAGTGTATGAGTTTTAGTTGTAATTTCTTTTGTTTTAGTTGTAGACGATACTTTAGGTTATCCCGTTTGGTCAGGATACTTTTGTTTATCCTGGTTGGTAAGGGATACTTTGTTTTATCTCATTTGGTCAGGATACTTTGGCTTATCATGTTTGGTACGGATACTTTGGTTTATTGGTTTGTTGCGTGTTTATGTCTGCTGCTGCTTGAAGATGATGTGCTTCCGCTTGCTGTCGAATGTCTTCCTCAACAATTATTTATCAGGTTTACTTTTGTTTATTAGCTTTTAATCCCCAGTCCCAGCTTTCGCAATTTCGCCGCTCGGACTGCGGGGGAGTGTTAGCCGTATTATGTTAATAACGGACTAAAGCCCAAGTCTAGAATGTTCTGTAGTGTGCTATATATTTGAACGGGACTGCGGGGGAGTGTTAGCCGTATTATGTTAGCCGTATTATGTTAATAACGGACTCAATTATCGATCAATAAAATCATTCCTATCATATACCTCTTACAAGTTGTATCGGAATTTTTTTAGCTAATTTCATGGTATCGGTATCGTACCGGTACGGTTCCGGCACCGTACCGTTTTTTCCGATACCCATGCTCATCCCTACCAACAGGTGATGCATTGAATTTGTAAATTAATTCAACACGTTAGCAAAATCACGTTCAAAGTATTTGCTAGAATATCTTTTGTAACACGTGAAAAACTATCCCAAAACATACACAAACATTTTGTGAGTAAAAAGTATTCATGATTTTTGACCCGCCACAACCCGGGTGTTTACCTGCCAAAAACAGGTTGACCCGGCCAGGTTTCAAAAGAACTGGCCATTTTCGAGTTTTTGTCGTTGCATATTTGCAATTGACTGTATTTATTTGTTGGTGTTATTTTTTATTTAAAGTTATGGGCCTATTATTATGGGCTAAGTCTATTTTTAAAGTACTATTAAAAAGGATAAAAGTTTTTGTCTTGTTATAATATTTGTATGGTAAATTAGATGATTGGCATGTGATATACTGACCCTCCCTATAAACACTATACTGACCCTCCCTACTAACCATATTTACTTTTTTTTTTTTTTTTTTTTTTTTTTTTTTTTTTTTTTGTACTTTGTAGTACAAAGTACATTTGTACTTTTGTGGTACATTTGTACTTTGTAGTACTTTTTTTTTTTTTTTTTTTTTTTTTTTTTTTTTTTTTTTTTTTTTTTATGTGTTGTTTTGACAACCATAGTACATTTTTTTTTTAATGTTTTTTTTATGTGTTATTTTTTAGTGTAATGTTTATTTTTTTTACACGTTAACGTTAACACATTAAACAACAACACGTTAACGTTAACACAATAAACAACTACAAAAACAAATGTAATTTTTTTTAGAAAAATAATTTATTTTTAGAAAAAAAAAAAATTTTGAAAAAATAATTTTTTTTCCATTTATTTTTTTTTAGAAATTTTGTTTTTTTTTTATATATTTTTTTTAGAAAAATAATTTTTTTTAGAATTTTTTTTAGAAAAATACTTTTTTATTTATTTCGAAATTAAATTTTTTTTTCCATTTATTTTTTTAGAAAAATAATTTTTTTTATAACTTTTAAAACGCATTTTTATTTTTTATACGACAAAACAGGAGGGAAAAAAAAAAAAAAAAAAGAAAAAAAAGAATGGCGCGTGGGTTTTAAAGGACAGTGGTACCATTTAATGACAGATGGGACCCAATTTTGTCATATGCTTTGTCGTATGCTTTGACAGTGGTACCATTTAATAACAGATGAGACCCAATCTTGGCCTAGCTGCTGCTAAAAGGGGTAGACCCCGTCCGGTTAGTATGACCCTAGATGATGTGGTGTGTTGGTAAGTGAAGTGCATCTTATTTAGTAGGTTTGTGGCTCAATTTCCAACAGTTCCATATCTTACACTTTTATTTTTTATTTTCATAAAACATTAATTTATTCCCAATTTTCTTTGGATTTTTCTCTCGCATTTCTCGAGAAGAAAAAAAAAAAAAAAAAAAAAAAAAAAAAAAAAAAAAAAAAACCTTTAAACCGGAGATGGTCACTAGTGAGACCCATCATTTAACTTATACCATCACTCCATGGAAACGAAGCGTTGTATGACCATTTTTTCAACCATCCACCATGTGATTGTAGGCCCCTTTCCTTGTCACCTCTAAGCAATTAGGACTACCACAAGTTGCTACGTCGATGTTTCACGATTACTCATTTAGCAATCTTTATTGACTTTTGCTATAAAAAACAAACAACTAGGACTACTATATTATTTGACCACTCCTTTATACCTAGAGTTTAATGGATTACTTTTTGTAATTATTCTAAAGTAAAAAATAAAAATGTCACACAAAATAATTATTAATTTTATTTAAATGGTTAATTGAAGTTGAGAATTTAATGTTAAAGATCAATTATTAGAGAGCACGGTCCAGAGGAAGTTACCAGCCATTTGTCCAATAACAACACCAACGGAGCCACCGTTGGCCTCCATCCTGCACCGTCACTGTGCGCCTTTCGTCCTTTAACCCGCCCACCAACGGACGATGTTAGTATTCCTTTTTTTATTATTATTATTATTATTATTATTATTATTATTATTATTATTATTATTAGTGAGTAAGTGATTATTTTTTGTGTGGTTTTTTTTGCGGGGCTCATATGTATGAATGTATCCATAAGTGTTATTTGTTTTTTATGAAGAAAAGTGTTTTAGTTATAATGTTATTAGAGAAGTGTTGAGGTCGTGCCAAAATGACATTCGTTCCCTCACTCCACCTAGCTCTCTTAGGCTGGACACTATCTTGGTTTATGCATCGGTCGGTTTGCAACAAAACCACAAAGCGACCTAGGTCGCTTGGAGTGTGAGGCCAAGGTCGGTTTTGGGTCACTTGGGCTAAAAATTGAATATCGATCGAGCTGACGACCGATTGTTTCTTCTATATATTCATCCGAATATTCAAAAAAAAAAAACAAACACAAACACAAACATATTTAAAAAAAAAAAAAAAAACATTTTCAACTATAATTTCCGTATCGTAGTTTCGTTTGCAATTTCGTTTTAATTTTCGTATCGTACTTTCATTTGTAGTTTCGTTTTAATTTATGTAATATTTTTATTATTAATGAATTTTAAGTTTATTTTAAATATTTGATTAAAAAAAAAAAAAAAGTCGGTCACAGAGTGTGGCAGGTCGGTCACTTCTGGTCGTCGGAGAGAGAAAGTTGACGTGGCAACGAGTGACCCAGCTGGTCGCTTTGGGTCAAGATAGTGTCCAGCCTTAATATCAGATAAACGCAAAAAATTAGTATGACTCATTATTAACTAGCTTTATTTGACACTTGGCCAAATGTAATGGAAGATTAGTGGGCAAAACAGTAGCCATTTCACTTTACACTTTTGAAAAGGGGATTGATATTTACACATAAGTTTTTACTTAATGTACATAAAATTTGCTTGTGTGAAGCTAATGGTCCCACACTTCATGCACAAATTTTATGTGCATGAAGTAAAAAGCAATGTGTATATATCAATCCCCTTTTGAAAATTTCAGATAAACACAAAAATTATGACTCATTATTAACTAGCTTTATTTGACACTTGCCAAATGCAATGGAAGATTAGTGGGCAAAACAGTAGCCATTTCACTTTACACTTTTGAAAATTTCAGATAAAGGCAAAAAATTATGACTCATTATTAACTAGCTTTATTTGACACTTGGCCAAATGTAATGGAAGATTAGTGGGCAAAAAAGTAAGCATTTCACTTTACACTTTTGAAATTTTCTGCATGTTTTCTCGACAGTCTTCTGTTCTCCATTTGTTTTTAATCATCTAGAACTCAACCAACCTTCTTTGTTTGAAGACTAAAAAATAGTAACATCTTTGAGAACTGGTGACATCTTTCAAGTCTGTATTTCAAGGTACTCTTACATATTTTTGGCATAGAATTACGTTACTAACTGTAGACACCAAATTAAGTTACTAAGGCTGTCTACGTCTCAACCTTCCTCATACACCATAAAAGACGGTATTGGGCCCATAACCCGTAGAAGACGGTATAGGGAGTTACTTTACTTTTTTGTAGCGAGATAAATCTGTTTGGATCAAAATTAAGGGGGTGTTTGGTATTCCTTATTTACTTTTAAGTAAAATAAGCAAGTTTATGATAAGCAAGCAAGTCTAAATAAGTAGGTAGAAGCTGCTTATTTTAATGCTTGAGATCACATAAAAATGTATACTGGTTTTTCTTGATAGCTTATTTTGAGGGGAAAATTTAAAGGAGGTAGAAGCTGCTTATTTCAATAGGCTTAAATGCTCCTATATGAAACACTAATAATAGAAGTGTTTAGCATTAGCTTTTAGCTTTTATGTCATTTTATACTTTAAAAATACACTTTTATACATCTACGATACCAAACGCTTTTATAAGTTAAATAGCTACAACTAACAAGCTACTACTAACTGCTAACACTTACTCCAAGTTTTGCTGCAGTTATTGCAACAATGAATCTATATAGATCGAGTGACCAAATATAAATTTAAATATAAGTTAAAGGTTAAAAAATAATTTTCAAGTGAATAGTAAATATGAAGTTGATAATTAATGTGTATTTGCTGAGTTGATTTGATTGAATTTTTCAATTCATCCACATTGTTGTTTTTATTGCACTTTTTTAAAAATTCAGCAAACCCAGATACTATTACCCAAAGAGCTTATTTATAAGTAGCTTATAAGTACTTACTCATAAGCATAAAAGATAAGTTAAGCAACGTACTATCCAGAAGTATGAATAAATAAACCTTTTTTTTACCGTATTATGATTCTAATCCTTGTTGGTAGTTCGTTCTGGGTTTCGGTCACAGCAACCTAACCAAGTGACCTAATCCGGTTACACATTACCATACACGACCCATGTGACTCTTAATCTAAACAGGTTGGCGGGCTACCGGAGACCTGTTTAGACCTAAGTTCAACCCGTTTATTTTTGTATCGTGTCTAGAATTGCAACCCATAGTTTTGTTTACAATGATATTTATGTCTCAGGAAAATGGAAGTTGCATCTGCAATCGTTGGTCCTGTTGTGAATCTCTTGACGGTTCATATTACGCAAAAGCTGAGATACCTCACTTCATACGCTGAACATGTTGAGCGCATGAAAAACAGAATGCAGTTTTTGGAAGATCGAAGTGCTGATATCGAACGCCTCAAGAGTCAACATCCCAATATGCCTGCTCATGTACCAGTGTGGTTGGAAGAGGTTAAAAAGATCAAGGAAGATGTTGACAACATTCCAAGCAACAACATTGGATGCTTTAGTGTTAAAAAGAAGTTTCTAGCAGGAAGAAATGCATTAAGGCTTACCAAGGTTATCGAAGGTCTTATCAGAGATGGTTCTGACATGATCTCTGATGACACCCTCTGGCGTGAAGCTGAAGGATGTCTTGGCAGAGTCAATTCCAGAAACCCATCATCAACATCAACATCAGGTGTAAGTGTGTTCAACTCAAGAGTAAAGACATTCAAGGATGCATTGAAGCTCCTTCAACAAGATGATGATGATACGGCTCGAGTGATAGCCTTGTGTGGAATGGGTGGTGTGGGGAAAACCACGCTGATGAAACAACTGAAAGAGGCTGCACATGATAACAAGATGTTTAATTGGATCGTGGTTATAGTTGTTGGGAAAAGTTCCAACTTGTTTTCCATTCAGAATGCCATAGCAGCACACACAGGCGGACCTCTAACTGAAACTGATGAAACACTAAGGGCAACTTATCTTTCTAAAAGATTTAAAGGATTATTGGAGGGTAAAGAAAAGATTCTGGTAATACTGGACGATGTGTGGGAGAAGATTAAACTTGAAGATATCGGATTAGAGGGTCCTTTGCCTAAGGGGTTCAAGTTGCTGCTCACATCACGAGATGCAAATATTTGCAGACAGATTGCAGTTGATGCTGATTCTGTTCTTGAAGTTGTTAGAGTTGATGTCTTGGAGGAAGGGGAAGCACGGGATTTCTTTTCTCGAATCGCAGGAATTTCAGATGAACGTGATCGTGATCTCTATAAAATAGGATGTGGTATTGTTAAAAAATGTGGTTATTTGCCCCTTGCCATCAAACTCATAGCCGCAACTCTTAACAGTCAAAATGAATTTGTATGGAGACGTACGCTCAAGTGTCTGAAGAATAATGATCTTGATAAGAACGTAGAAGAAATTATTGAGATAAGCTACAAGAATTTAAAACGAGAAGAGGATAAAGCGATTTTTCTGCTTTGTGGCTTGTTCCCCGAGGACTCTAATATCCCCATAGAAGATCTCACAAGATATGCATGGGGATTAAAACTTTTAAAACAAGTTTCTACCATGGAAGATGCTAGAGACAGCACACAAACGAGTGTTAGCAATCTCAAAAATGCATATTTGTTGATGGATGGTGATAGGCGTCACACTGACCGTGTGAAATTGCATGATCTTGTGCTTGCATTTGTGGTAGGTACTGTTTCTAAAGGTGGCAAGGATGGATGTTGGATCATTCACCATGATGATTTCTCAAAGTGGAGTGAAGCTGATAATAAGAGCCAGTCTTGCAAGCAAATTTCGTTAGCATGTAAGGGTATGTCTAAGTTTCCTAGTGACTTTAGGTTTCCAAACCTTTCACTTTTGAAACTTATGCACGGAGATGAGTCGCTAAGGGCTCCTCAAGACTTTTATGCAACAATGGAAAAGCTTCAAGTTATAGCATTTGAGAGAATGGAGTATCCATTAGTTCCCACATCATTTCAGTGCTCCACCAACCTTCGAACTCTTTGTCTCCATGAATGCTCCTTGATGTTTGATTTAGCTTGTATTGGAAATCTTTTGAATTTGGAAGTGCTTAGCTTTGCTAATTCTGGCATTACAACCATACCTTCCACATTCAAAAATTTGAAGAAGCTAAGACTGCTGGATGTAACAGGTTGTTACAATCTTGTTATAGATGACGGTGTCTTGAAAAGCTTAGTGAAGCTTGAAGAGCTTTATATGAGATCTCATGCTAAAAAAGCATGCTGGTTCACAGACAACAACTGTAGTGAACTTGCAGAACGTTCAAAGAACCTTTGTGCATTAGAATTTGAATTTTTTGGTAACAATGCTCATATGAAGAATATGTCTTATGAGAAACTTAAAAGATTCAAGCTCTCGGTGGGATGTTATTTTTCAGAAGTTAGAGACAAGCTGGGAAGAAATAAAGTTGATGCACACTCATATCAAAACAGCTTGAAGCTGATCACCAACAAAGAAGAACTACTGAAATCTAAAGTCAGTGAGTTGTTTATGAACACAGATGCACTTTATTTACAAGTGAATGATATGAATACTCTTGAAGATGTTGATGTGGAATCCCCGCATCCTCCACGTCCTCGTCAATATTCTTCGTTTGGCATTTTGAGACTCCTTGTAGTTTCAGAATGTACAGAACTGAAATACCTTTTCACACCGAGTGTTGCTAAATTTTTGTCAAAGCTTGAGTATCTCGATATTTCCGGATGCCTTATTATGGAAGGAGTCATACATACTGAGAATGATGGATCAGATACAATTAAGTTTTCCAACTTAAAGTATCTCAGGTTGGCTAAGCTACCAAAGTTATTGCATTTATGCAATAACGTTGATGTAATTGAGCTGCCACATCTCATGGAGTTGAAACTTGAAGGCCTTCCAAAAATTACAAGCATTTATCCCGATAGTGCAACATCTTTTGCGTCGAGTAATATATCTCCCACGCAATCTTTCTTGAACGCACAGGTAAATATATGCTTTGTATTAATATACTGATATTAACAATCTTTTCAACTAAAAGTGTTTTAATAACAGGCGGGTATCTAATGAATGAACAAATCTTTTTTTACTTTGCAGGATGCGACTCCTAAGCTGGAGAAACTGGTTGTTTCTAACATGGAGAATTTGAAGGAGATATGGCCTCCTCAGTTTAGTATTAGTAATCTGTGCCTATTGAGAGAGCTTACAGTCGAGGGTTGTGGTTCCATTGAAGTCTTGTTCAACATGGATTTTGGTGAAATCGAGCAACTTAGCAGCAGCTTGAGAAGCATTAAAGTGAAGAGATGTGATAGTCTTGTGAAGCTTTTTTCATGCAATCCATTTCCATTCCTGAGTAATCTACAAGAGCTTAGCGTCAAAAGTTGTGGTTCCATTCAAGTGTTATTTAACACTGACTTGGGACGTGTTGGTAAAAGTGAAGAACAAGTTTGTAGCAGCAACTTGAGAAGCATTAAAGTGGAGAGATGTGATAGTCTTGTGAAGCTTTTTTCTTTCAATCCATTTCCACTCCTGAATAATCTACAAGAGCTTAACGTCGAAAGTTGTGGTTCCATTCAAGTGTTATTTAACACTGACTTGGGACGTGTTGGTAAAAGTGAAGAACAAGTTTGTAGCAGCAGCTTGAGAAGCATTAAAGTGAAGAGATGTGATAGTCTTGTGAAGCTTTTTTCATGCGATCCATTTCCATTCCTGAATAATCTACAAGAGCTTAGCGTCGAAAGTTGTAGTTCCATTCAAGTGTTATTTAACACTGACTTGGGACGAGCTGGTAAAAGTGAAGAACAGGTTTGTAGCAGCAGTTTGAGAAGCATCAAAGTGTCACATTGTGGTAGTCTTGTGAATCTTCTCCCAAGCAATCCAATGCCATTATTCAATAATCTAGAAAAGCTTGTAGTTACACGGTGTGCTTCTGTTGAAGTGATATTCGACATCGACATGGTATGTGTCGGTGAAATGGATAAAGTTAGCAGCAGCAGGTTGAGAAGCATTTGGTTGGCGGGGTTAGGGAGGCTTAGAGAGGTGTGGAGGATAAAAGATGCTGGAAATAACATGATTCATGGATTTGAAGCTGTTGAAAGCATACATATTGAAGATTGTGAGAGGTTTGAAAATTTAATCACACCTGCCACAACCACTTTTGATATGAGAGCACTCAAAGAAGTTCGAATTTGGAAATGCGGCACAAAAAGCGATGATATGATTGAGTGTAACCAAGATCAAGAGGTACGGCTCTTAACTTGTAGGAGTATGTTTAAAACTAATAAATGATTTCCATTTTTGTTTTTATCCTTTAAAACTGTTAGCTAGAATTTTCAAGGAAACTGATTGTGACCGCTCTTTTCATTACTTAAATGTTATTTATTATTCAAGATGTCTAGAAAACTTTAATTCCTATTACTTTTTCAAGATGTCTTAAATAAACCACTAGCGGTTGTGGCCTTTTTTTACGTGACTTTTTTCACCTTAAAAATTCATTTATCAAAAAAATAAATAAATAAATAAATAAAATTCTAATTTGTTTGGTGTTATAGTTGCAAAAGTTGTCCCTGTGTTTCCCAAAAATTAAAAATTTAAATTTTGTCTCTAATTTTTAACAAAAGGCAACTGTAGACTTTATTTTTGAAATAGTTACGATTTTGGTCCCTAACTCCATCATGCGTTAGGAGGGTGCACGTGTAATCCACGTAAGGGAAACATGTAGTACTTTTTTGTATTTTTTATTCATTTATTTACTTTTTGTCTTAGAATTTGGTGCAATTGTAAACTCTATTCAATTTTAATCCATGGAAATTATTACTACTAATTACTATACAAAATTTGTTGTTGTGGTATGCAGATTAAGGTTATATCGAAAGTTGCACTCCCATTCAATCTATTACACACTTTCCATCACATTCATAAACTTGATTTGTGGAAATACAAAGCTGTGGAGGTGGTCTTTGAATCACCTCACAATACTCAACAACCACCAATACTCCCCTATCTTAAAGAATTATGCTTAATATCGATGGGGAGGATGAGTCATGTGTGGAAGTGCGATTGGAATGAATTCTTAATTCTTCAAAAACCACAGTCAGAGTCCTCATTCCATAACCTCACAACCATTTATATGTACAAGTGCAACAGCATCAAGTACTTGTTTTCACCTCTCATGGCGAAACTTCTTTCCAACTTAAAGAAAATTGAAATAAAGTATTGTGATGGTATTGAAGAGGTTGTTTCAAACAGAGATGATGAAAATGCGTCTATATATTCCCACACAACCACCACTTTCTTCCCTCATTTAGACCTTCTTTACTTTTATAACCTCAAAAAGTTCAAGTGTATTGGTGGTGGTGCCAATGGTAATATTCATGATCAGCTTAAGGTATTTTTCCTTTATATTCAGCAACTAACATAAGTTTGGTTAATTTTGTTAATGTTATTAGCTGTTAGTTTTTTTTTTTTTTTTTTTTTTTTTTTTTTTTTTTTTTTTTTTTTTTTTTCAGTTATCTCAAGCTTCTTGGTCCTTATGCCAATACGCTAGAGAGATAATTATAACAGGTTGTGATGCATTGTCAAGTGTGGTTCCATGGTATGCTGTAGGACAAATGCAAAAGCTTCAGGTGCTCGAAACTAAAGAAATCAACAACAAGAGTGATACTGATACTGGAAAGTCACTTCCAAGGCTAGAATATATTACGATGCTCAAACTTCCAAAACTAAAGATCTTGAAAATTAAAGGGTGTAACCTTTTGAAACATATATTCACATTTTCCACTCTTGAAAGCCTCGCGGAACTCGAAGAGCTAGAGGTAAAGGATTGCAAGGCAATGGAATTCATTGTTACGGAAGAAAATGGAGAGCAGACAACGACATCTGATGTTGTGGTCTTTTCTCGTTTGAAGTCCCTTATACTAGTCAATCTACCAAACTTTGTGGGTTTCTTCTTGGGGAAGAATGAATTCAAATGGCCAGCATTGGAAAAGGTTGTGATCGGTGAATGCCCACAAATAACGGTATTCACTTATGGTCGGTCTACAGCTCCAAAGCTTAACTTCATAAATACAAGCTTAGGCAAGCATAGTTTTGAATGTGGCCTTAACTTTCGTGTGACCACCACCTCGTATCAGGTATTATTTTTGTTTTAAATAAAAAAGAAAAAACCTTCCCATGTCAGGTTCTTTTCTAGACTCTTTGTGTGTATAACTAAAATGGTTTGGTTGTACAATCATGTAGAGCCTTTTGGCTTATTTTACTCACATCTGAAGTTTTTTTTATCATTGAACCAACTTATCTCTGACATAAGCTTGTGTTTTTTTTGATCTTGTATACTATGGAACGGTTGCCTTGGTCTTATCAAAATTTGATCGAGTATAAGACCAGTGGTGAACAAACTCTTTTTTCATCCGATAAGTTGCTACAACTGCAAAAGCTTGAAACTGTCCATTGTTATGGATGTCGGGACATTGAGCAGATATTTGATTCACAAACTGTTGCTGAAATTCCAAACTTGAGACAAGTGGAATTAGTGTGGTTGAGAAGTCTCAAGTATATATGGAAGAGCAAGCAGGGGACAATATTAAAGTTTCCAAACCTAACAAGACTGTCTATTGATAGATGTGATAGTTTAGAATATGTATTTACATATCCCATGGTTGGTAGTCTATTGCAACTCCAGGAACTACATATAACTTATTGTAGAAGTATGAAGGTAATTGTGAAGGGAGAAGAAGAAGAATGTGATGCCATAGTGAATGCTATTGTGGAGTTCCCTTGTCTAAAGTCCTTAAAACTTGTTGGACTTGATATCGAGGGATTTTGCTTAGGAAAGGAAGATTTTGAATTTCCATCATTGGATACCTTGCAAATTAATGATTGTCCAGAAATGACGGTTTTCACCAAGGGAGATTTGTCTACTCCAAAGCTATATGCAATTAGAAAATATGGGGGTAGGAAGTATAATATACACAACAGGCTGAACTCGGTTATAAAAAACCTTGGCAAAGAGTAAAAGTTGAAAATCTGTAAAAGTCATTGTTCTTATGCTTCACAACTCCTTCACTTTTGAACCAACTCTATCCAACGAATCTCTCAAATCACTCAGGATTAAAGGTAATTAGGAATTTTGAATTTTAAGTTATTAATTTAGGGTTTATGTTATAGCCTGCTTGAATTGTGTGTGTGTATTAGATTAATTGGTGTTACCTGAATGTTTTTATTAAAGGTTGCAAAATAGGTGGGTCGGGTCGGGTTGGGTTTGGGTCTAGGGTTTGGATGGGTTTTGGTCTCGGGTCTGGATGGGTTTGGGTCTATATAGGTACGGGTCTAGATCCGTACTCGTTGTAGTTGTTCTGAGGCTGATTTTATTGTTTATGATTATGAATTTGTGGATTTGAAGACAAGTTAATGTGAATTAGTTGAAGTTGTTGTTTTAAGTATCTTGACTGTGATTAGTTGTTGCATTCAAATTTCGTCTGTACTCATTTTGAGGTTGATTTCATCGTTTATGATTGTGAATTTGTAGCTGTTTGATGTGAAGAGATTGAAGTTGTTATGATTAGTTGTTCCTTGTGTTCAAAATTTATAGATTCCTTTTATTACCTTCCCCTGGTAGCTTGAATTGGGATCCCTCTCCGTTTGCCCGTTTTTAGCGTAATCACAAAAGTTATAGATTCCTTTTATTATGTTCCCTCCTTATGTAGTTGAAAATTATGTGGAGAATGTTAAGAGTTGAGGCGTGTTTTTTAGAATTATAGTGAGTCATTTTAGGCACATGAATGTGCATATGCAAATTACGCACTGCATATCTAGAAATGCTTACTCGTGATTTCTACATTTTTTTACGTATTGCATCTGTGTCTTAGGAGTTAGGTTGATGAGGGGTTTTTGCTGTTGTATTAGCCCACGAGCAGGGGATGTCTCTTTTCGGCTTTATGTGTATCAGGGTAGCTTGCTACTTGCAAACTGTACATGCTACACAGTAGTGAGACCTATATTAGATTTTAAGAATATTTTCCGCATCCTAGGGATTTGGAATTTCATACTTCGTGACTGCTGTTCTTGTATGAAACTATATTCCCCTGACTTCTAGTAATTGCATAAGGTTGGGCATGTGATGCACAGTTGCACATAATGCATGCTGAGTGTTATTAGATCTGCAATCTGCAATTTTAAACATTTAATATAAGATGATAAGCGAGATTGTGGCTCTGCAGATTGTTGCAGGTTATTATGCCTGCGAATGAGTTGGGAGGTTGATGTTTCTTAAATTACCCTTGGTGAGAATCAGCTGCAAATGGGAGGTAAAGGCTCTTCTGATTACATCGAGTCTTTTTAGACATTTAAATGTGCAGAAGCAAATTAGGCACTGCAATTTGAAATGCCTGCTGGCTTAATTGTTTTGCTTATCATAACTGTGTCTTAGGAGTTTGGTTGAGGGAGAACTAGTTCAATGGCCATGTGTTATAAACGTTGAAGGACGTACCTGCATACAATATGTTTTGCTGCAGTATAAACTCGTATGCAGGAAATGCTTCTTTTCTGTGTAACATGTATCAACTTAGCTTGCTACTTGTAGACTGTACATGCTAGAATAGGGCCTTGGACTTGCGTCATTTCATCACTGGTGTTCTTGCAAGGAAATTTATATTGCCCCTAGCTCATAGGACCTGCACATGGTTGGGCATGAGATGCACACAATGTGTGCAGAGTGTTTGTGCATGCAGACAGATGTAGCCTGCAAATTTGCAATAGAAGTGATAAGTCTGCAATTTTGTCTGTTTAGACATGCAGATGGTAAGTGAGGTTGCCGCTTCTTGAATTTTTGCAAATGAGGGATTAAGGGGTCGTATGGAAGGTTTTGTTACATAATAGTATAGTGCTTCTGTGTCACAAGTTTTTTTATTTCATTTTTGTGTCTGGGTTTGCCTTTCGTTTTACATAGGATGGGATATTTGTTATTTGATTATAGACAGTTTTGTGTTACTAAACTGTTTTCGCTTATTTGATTATTTTGAGGTAAAATAAGCAGTTTCGTAAGCAGGTTGGTAGGCGAATTTTAGTGAAATGAAATGAAGCAGGGAAAACAAATGCGGAGATTTGAACTTATTAGAGAAATTGAGGGGGTGTTTGTTTAAGCTTATTGTTATGAGCTTATGTGGTTTTGGCTTATATTTCATAAACTCATTTTTTGGGCTTACGGCGTATATAAGCTTATTATATAAGCCCGTAAGTTTCACGATAAGCGAGAAGAAATGAGCTTATGAAACATAAGCCGGAATCACATAAGCCCATAAGCCAAAAAGTAAGCATAAAACACCTCCTTAGTGGATTTTACTGTTTAGTAATTTACGGGTTTCTAGTTTTATATAAACGGAAAAGTAGAAGTTTATTATGTTTTTGAATGTTTTATGGGATTTTATATATTTATTTATTTTTTTTTTTTGGTTAATGGCGTGATATAGGCATCTGATCATTTTGGGTAGGATTTGTTTATTTTTGGTTGGGAATGTCGGAGGTGAGGTTTGTTTCTAGGGTCTTGATCCGGTTAGACCAACTCCATTTAGACTTTAGAATGTGCAAAATTAGCTTGTACATCTGTGATAGCCGTTGTGTTCGAGATATATATGACACTGATGGAACCAATGCAATAGCTGCTTCAGAACCTCTAGCCATGCTGGTAATGCCATCTATACCAATGCAATATATTTGGCGTGTCAAATATCATCACGAAAAATATGTGTTATGACCTGTTTTTCCTTTTTGATGTATTGGCTAATCTTTTGAGTTTATTCATTTGACCTGTTACATGTATATACAATCTGAGGCAACCCAATAATAAGTAAATGGGTTGAAATAGCCACCTGTAATGTTAAGTTTTTTGGTTCTTGTTGGTGAACGAAGGAACTGCAAGTGCAAGCGAGATCTTGGCTGGTGCTTTAAAGGATAACAAGTGTGCAGTGCTTCTTGGAGAACCCACTTACGGCAAATTGTAAACAATTTTTACAATACTTATACTTTTAATAGCATTTCAATTTCGATAAAATGTCCTAAAACGTTCTTTATTCACAGAAAAATTCAATCGGTATTTGAAATGTCTGATGGATCTGGCTTGGCTGTTACTGTTGCTCGTTATGAAACTCCTGATCACATCGACATCAATAAGGTTCTCTATCTTCCTATCCCTCTCTACACACGGTGACTATCGATCTCTTTTGGTTTTTGACGGACCTTGTATTTTTGACCCATTTACTTATATGAATGAGTCAGTTTGGAATATGTATTATCATAAACGACCCAAACGGTCAAATTTTGAGAACTTTAGACAAACACGTGCTTGGGGGTCAACTAGGCCCCAGTCATTCAACTTGCATTAAAAGTTACCCATTTGACCCGTTACAAGCCCGTTATACTTTGCCTTCCTTAAAATTTAACTACTGTATAACTGCCTTCCCATTGCAGGTTGGCATAATTCCTGATCATCCGTTGCCAGCATCATTTGCTAAGGACGATGATGGTTTTTGTGGCTGCATTGGAGATCCTGCTTCTGGCTGTTTTCTAAACAAAGTTGGATTATTTTCAAGATGATACACTTGTATAATAGACTCGAATTACCATTTATTCAACTGTTGGTTATATGTTCAAAAGTCCGTGACTGGCATTTGTATAGTTTTGAAGGAAATCGGATAAGAGTGGTTAATCTCTTGTTGTAACTGTAAATTACTAACATGTAACGAGTTCCAAATCTACAATGTGGCTTGTGACTGAGTTGATATTTACCTATAGTCCGTATCCAACCGGTAGTATGCTACTCTATGCATACTTGGGTCGCCTAGGCAATGCTACATGTCTGGAAATAAGTAGAGAGAAAAAGAAAACGAACCTTGGAACTGAAGATATACGCAATTCGCGATTGCAAGTATAATCATTGAAAAAAAAGCTCAGATTTGCCTTTGTTTCAATCCCATTTTAAGAGATGTTGTGCAATAGACCCAACCAATGCAAGGCTTATCATCACAGCTAATTAAACTTTTTAATGGTTTATCATATGTAAACTCACATTTAAAGTACTACCATTGTCAAAGTGGACAAAGATAACGTGAATGAAGATAACGCGAACCTCTTAATTAACTTTTGATATTGTAAGTTTGGTTTCTTAATTTTGATTTCCATTACACTATACCCCCCCCCCCCCCCCCCCCCCCCCTCCCACCACCCAAACCCACAACCTTGGTAAAAATCTAAAACTAACAGTAGTTAAGTTATTTTTAGCAAATAAAAGTCACTTTGACCAATAGTAGTCTGGTTCACTATATGTGGTTTTACCTGGATCAATGAATATGAAATAAGCACCAATACTATGTGATGATGGAATAATTCACTTACAGTCAAGCTTATGTGACTCTGAAAAGGAATAGATTGTCCCAAAATGAGTTTAACTTGTTCAAGCTTGTTTGCATTCCCCGTCACAAATGTCACCGGTGGTAACTTTTGTTGACTTTTTATTATACATTTACAGTTGACTACTTTTACTTATTTATTTGTAATGGTGTTTCTTTTATCCAAAGCTATTAAGGGTGCGTTTGGTATGGTAATAAGGGAACGAAAGTATGACTATCATAGTGATTAATGGTGTTTGTTTTAGTTGAGATGGCCCACAACTATGACTATGAAAGTTCAATATTATCCATACTCATATACCTCAAACTAGAGGGGAATGGAACTTTCATAGTTGAGGGACCCACCACTACTATCAAACTCATACCCATTGTCATTCCTTGCAGCATACCAAACGCACCCTAAATGAATTGCAACTTGTTTAGAAGATCGGTAGTTCAATTCTCACTAGAAAACCACTCTACTCTTTTAGGCTATGAACAGTGGGTCTGAAAAAATCGGTCGATTGCTTGGGGTGACCGATTGTGAAATCGGTCATGGCCACTGTCGGGGGAAAAATATCAGTCGAACAACTAGGTTTTGGGTATATCGGTCTGAAACTTGACCGATTGTATACACATAAAAAACTATCCGTTTCATATTAAAAAAAAAAAAAAAAAAAAAAAAAAAAAAAAAAAAAAAACCCTCGGTCATCGACTGTGGCAACTTGGTCATGTCACCGGAGAGAGAAAGCTGATGTGGCAGGGGATGACCCGGGTCACCGCTGTGCCCAGCCTTATTTTTCATTTTCATGAAACATAAATTTTGAGTTGTATTTTCGCTAAAGTACAAAGCTGCTTTCAGATCATTTTCCATTTTTCATCATTGGTATGCTCCAAAATAACAAAACTTAAAAATGAAATTATCTCTATGTTAGATAATAATATTTGCGCAAGTTGCGAGGGTGGATAGGGTGTAAACGAGATGTCGTGAGCTATTCGAGTATATTTTCGAGTCTAGTTCGAGCTCTAAAATACCCGGCTCGTGAAGCTCGCGAGCTGTATCAAGCTTTGATTAAATTACACTTTTACCCTTTTATATACATATATTTACTTATTGTTCATACAAATCGAGTCAAGCGGAGCTTAATATGCCGAGCATTCATCGAGTTAAGCCGAGCTTAATATGCCAAGCATTCATCGAGTTGAGCCTTAAATGAATTGAAAAGATTAGGGAAGCTTAGAGAGGTGTGGAGGATAAAAGATGCTGAAAATAACTTGATTCATGGATTTGAAGATGTTGAAAGCATACGTATTGAAGATTGTGAGAGGTTTGAAAAACTAATCACACCTGCCACAACCACTTTTGATATGCTGAAAATAACTTGATTCATGGATTTGAAGTCGCTGAATATATATGAAACATACCTTAAGTGAATTGTTTTGTTGTAATTTGTTAGGTACTCCGTATTTTTGAACTAGATAAAATAATAATATTTGAAATAAAGTTTTCTAGACATTTCGAATAAAAACCATTTTACATGATTTTTTTTCTACCTTAGACATTTTGGATAAAGAAATTCATTTATCCAAATATTTCTAATTTGTTTTTTTAGTAATGTACAGATACGGTCCTATGATTTGCCAAAAATTACTTATTTTGTCTCTTAAGTATTAAATAATGGCAACTATAGTCTTTACTTTTGAAATTAGTTACGCTTTTGGTCCATTCGTTAACATATAAGAAGGTGCATGTGTAGGAATGTAGAATTTTCAAAGTACACTAAATGTACATGGCAAAACATTATTGATGCTACACAAAATATTTAGTTAGGTAAACTTGAAAAATGGCTAAGGTGGAGTGACAAGTTAGGTAAGAATACTATTACATTTTATAAGTTAGGGACTAAATCCATAATTTTTACTTTTTCTTTTTTGAACACGGATTTTACTGAAATCTAAAATCAGTGAGTTGTCTGATGATGCAGATTGATGTTGTATCTATATCGAAAGTGGCACTCCCATTCTCTCTATTACACAATGCTCATAAACTCTATTTGAATAACTATAAAGGCGTGGAGGTGATCTTTGAGATAATGAGTCCAAGTAGTAGAGAATCAGCTCACAATGCTCAACAACCACCAATACCTCACAACCTTAAAGAATTAAGTTTATTATATATGGGGAGGATGAGTCATGTGTGGAAGTGCGATTGGAATGAATTCTTAATTCTTCAAAAACCAGAATCACAGTCCTCATTCCATAACCTCACAACCATAAAGATGTGGAGCTGCAACAGCATCAAGTACTTGTTTTCACCTCTCATGGCGAAACTTCTTTCCAACCTAAAGAAAATTGATATACGGTCTTGTGATGGTATTGAAGAGATTGTTTCAAACAGAGATGATGAAGATGCGTCTGTACATTCCCACACAACCACCACTTTCTTCCCTAATTTAGACCTTCTTGAGCTTAAAAGACTCAGAAATTTCAAGTGTATTGGCGGTAGTACCAATGGTATATCTACTGATATTCATGACCAGCTTAAGGTATGTTTCATATATATTCAGCGACTAAAATAAAGGTTGGTTAATTTTGTTAATATTATTAGCTCTGTTAATTATATAATTAAAATTCTTATGTTTTTATTTTCAGCTATCTCAAGCTTATTGGTCCTTATGCCAATACGCTAGAGAGATAATTTTAGCCGATTGTGATGCATTGTCAAGTGTGGTTCCATGGTATGCTGTAGGACAAATGCAAAAGCTTCAGGTGCTGAAGATAATAAATTGCAAATCGATGACAGAGGTGTTCGAAACTAAAGAAATCAACAACAAGAGTGGTACTGATACTGGAAAGTCACTTCCAAGGCTAGAATATATTACGATGCTCAAACTTCCAAAACTAAAGATCTTGAAAATTCAAGGGTGTAACCTTTTGAAACATATATTCACACTTTCCACTCTTGAAAGCCTCGCGGAACTCGAAGAGTTAGAGATAAAGGATTGTGAATCAATGACAGAGGTGTTTGAAACTCAAGAGATCAACAAGAGTGGTACTGATACTGGAAAGTCACTTCCAAGGCTAGAATATATTACGATGCTCAAACTTCCAAAACTAAAGATCTTGAAAATTCAAGGGTGTAACCTTTTGAAACATATATTCACACTTTCCACTCTTGAAAGCCTCGCGGAACTCGAAGAGTTAGAGATAAAGGATTGTGAATCAATGACAGAGGTGTTTGAAACTCAAGAGATCAACAAGAGTGGTACTGATACTGGAAAGTCACTTCCAAGGCTAGAATATATTAAGATGCTTAAACTTCCAAAACTAAAGATCTTGAAAATTAAAGGGTGTAACCTTTTGAAACATGTATTCACATTTTCCACTCTTGAAAGCCTCACGCAACTCGAAGAGCTAGAGGTAAAGCATTGCAAGGCAATGGAAGTCATTGTTACGGAAGAAAATGGAGAGCAGACAACTGCATATGATGTTGTGGTCTTTCCTCGTTTGAAGTCCCTTATACTAGTCAATCTACCAAATTTTGTGGGTTTCTTTTTGGGGAAGAATGAATTCAAATGGCTAGCATTGGAAAAGGTTGTGATCCGTGAATGTCCACAAATAACGGTATTCACTTATGGACGGTCTACAGCTCCAAAGCTTAACTCCATAAATACAAGCTTAGGCAAACATAGTGTTGAATGTGGCCTTAACTTTTGTGTGACCACCACCTCACATCAGGTATTCTTCATAAAAAATTACAGCGTAATTACAGGATCGAAAGTCATATGATTAGAAAATATCAACGGTTTGGTTATGTATGTGATCCCCAAAACCCAACCGCTATACAATCATGTAGAGCCTTTTGGCTTATTTTACTTGCATATGATTTTTTTTTATTATTATTATTTATTTATTTATTTTATTATTTATTTATTTATTTATTTTTATAATCATTGAACCAACTGATATGTACAATTATCTCTGACATAAGCTTGTGTTTTTTTTTACCTTGTAGGCCCGATTACCGAGTTATGAAAGTACAAGCTCATACCGCCCGACTACTATGGAACGGTTGCCTTGGTCTTATCATAATTTGATCGAAGCGAATATGTTGAAGTGTAAGACCAGTGGTGAACAGACTCTTTTTTCATCCGATAAGCTGCTACAACTGCAAAAGCTTGAAACTGTCCATTGTAGTTATTGTTGGGGCATTAAGGAGATATTTAATTCACAAACTGTTGCTGAAATTCCAAACTTGAGACAAGTGTACTTGGAGGAGTTATCTAGTCTCAAGTATATATGGAAGAGCAAGCAGTGGACAGTATTAAAGTTTCCAAACCTAACAAGACTGTCTATTGTAGCATGTTATAATTTAGAATATGTATTTACATGTCCCATGGTTGGTAGTCTATTGCAACTCCAGGAACTTCGTATAAGTGAGTGCATAAATATGGAGGTAATTGTGAAGTGAGAAGAAGAAGAATGTGATGCCATAGTGTATGCTATTGTGGAGTTCCCTTGTCTAAAGTCCTTACAACTTTGGAGTCTTCCGAGTCTCGAGGGATTTTGCTTAGGAAAGGAAGATTTTTCATTTCCATCATTGGATACCTTGCAAATTGATTGGTGTCGACAAATGACGGTTTTCACCAAGGGAGATTTGTCTGCTCCAAAGCTACACGCAATTAGTAAGAGGTGGGGTAGGAAGTATAATATACACAACAGGCTGAACTCGGTTATAAAAAATATTGCCAAAGAGTAAAAGGTGAAAATATGTCTTACCATAAGAAAGAGGGACTAAATCTGTAAAAGTTCTTGTTCTATCCAACGGATTAAAGGTAATTAGGAATTTGAATTTTAAGTTATTAATTTTGGGTTTATGTTATAGCCTGCTTGAATTGTGTGTGTGTGTGTATTAGATTAATTGGTGTTACCTGAATGTTTTTATTAAAGGTAGCAAAATAGGTGGGTCGGGTCGGGTTGGGTTTGGGTCTCGGGTCTGGATGGGTTTTGGTCTCGGGTCTGGATGGGTTTGGGTCTATATAGGTACGGGTCTAGATCCGTACTCGTTGTAGTTGTTCTGAGGCTGATTTTATTGTTTATGATTATGAATTTGTGGATTTGAAGACAAGTTAATGTGAATTAGTTGAAGTTGTTGTTTTAAGTATCTTGACTGTGATTAGTTGTTGTTTTTAGCTGTTCCTTGCGTTCAAATGCCATCTATACCAATCTTTTCATTAATGTGCTGTAATGGCTTTCATTGTTAAGTCACGGTTGCGATTTAGATTGCTGTGACTCATGTAGAGTGTGCCAAGCAATTTTTTGTACTTGTGAACAGATTGGGTTGACCTGCAAAACTATTTGTCCCCATTAAAATTTTTTTTTCTAAAAATATGTTTGGCGTGTCAAATATCATCACAAAAAATATGTATTACAACCTGTTTGTCCTTTTTGATGTATTGGCTAATCTTTTGAGTTTATTCATTTGACATGTTACATGTATATACAATCCCAGCCAACCCAATAATAAGTAAATGGGTTGAATTTGCCACCTGTTATGTTACATTTTTGTTTTTGTAGGTGAATAAAGGAACTGCAAGTGCAAGCGAGATCTTGGCTGGTGCGTTTTAAAGGATAACAAGCGTGCAGTGCTTCTTGGAGAACCCACTTTCGGCAAAGGGTAAACAATTTTTACAATACTTATACTTTTAATAGCATTTTAGTTTCGATAAAATGCCCTAAAACGTTCTTTATTCACAGAAAAATTCAATCGGTATTTGAAATGTCTGATGGATCTGGCTTGGCTGTTACTGTTGCTCGTTATGAAACCCCTGATCACATCGACATCAATAAGGTTCTCTATCTTCCTATCCCTCTCTACACACAGAGACTATCGATCTCTTTGGTTTTTGACAGACCTGGTATTTTTGAGTTTTGACCCATTTGCTTATATGAATGAGTCAGTTGGGAATATGTATTACCATAAACGAACCAAACGGTCAAATTTTGAGAACTTTAGACAAACACGTGCTTGGGGGTCAACTAGGCCCCAGTCATTCAACTTGCATTAAAAGTTACCCATTTGACCCATTACTAGCCCGTTATACTTTGCCTTACTTAAAATTTAACTACTGTATAACTGCCTTCCCATTGCAGGTTGGCATAATTCCTGATCATCCGTTGCCAGCATCATTTGCTAAGGACGATGATGGTTTTTGTGGCTGCATTGGAGATCCTGCTTCTGGCTGTTTTCTAAACAAAGTTGGATTATTTTCAAGATGATACACTTGTATAATAGACTCGAATTACCATTTATTCAACTGTTGGTTATATGTTCAAAAGTCCATGACTGGCATTTGTATAGTTTTGAAGGAAATCGGATAAGAGTGCTTAATCTCTTGTTGTAACTGTAAATTACTAACATGTAACGAGTTCCAAATCTACAATGTGGCTTGTTGTTGGTTTATGTGTGTGTTGTAGTGCACCCAAACAGGGTAATTGATGCGTGGTTTTGTAACCCTACAACAGGTTTTACCTCTCGAGGGATCTCAAGAGGCTTACAACCCCACCAGGCAGTGTACCTGACCGATGTAGTATAGTGTAGTGGTAAGTACGGGGGATTGATCGTTCTCCACAGGGAATAGTGTTCGTTAGGTGTGAAAGACTACTCTAATAGGTCTAAGGGTTGAGGAAGATTCTTTTTATGTTTTTATAATTTTTTATGAAAGCAAATAAAATCTCGGGTTTGAAAGAGTGGGCGGAATTAGTTGCTAGCCAACTAACCCAAATTACTACGGATGCAAATAAAATAAAATAACAAAAATGAAAATGTGGTGAGAAACTTATGTGTAGAGAAATGTGTTTACTTAGATTTCCTTACTCCCTAACTATCTTTTACCGGTTAATTAGTGTGTATTAGTCGCGTGGATGACGGGTGTATTCCTTAATACCATTCGTGGGGTGGCGTACTTACTTCCCCAACTCTACAAGCTCCTACTTCACTCCTATGTCGAGCCGGCTAGGAAGCTCCTAACATGGGATCACTAGAATTCGCTTGTGCATTAAATACAACCATAAAAACCTTTAGTACGCATTTGGTTCGTGTTTCTTAAGACGTTCAAGCAAGTTACCGAATAGGAAGTTAGCCAGTTTTCTTAAGCCTAACATAGATAAACAATCATCCAATACAACTAATAACACACTAATAACCAATAATCAATAGCTAGGTTTCATTAGATCTAAGCAAACACAAGATAAATTTAGCCTAACATGTTAATCAAAAGACAAGAATAAGATAAAATCAAACAACACATAGACATATTGAATGATTAATTGATAACTTATCTTTCAATGTAACATGGAAGATCTCAAGGCAAAAAGCCTTGAAAAAGAAGCTAAAATCGTCTTAGGGTTTTCTCCCAAAATTCCACACACTAAGCTCTCCTCTAATGACAAAAAATTAGAAAACTATATATAGACTTTTACATCTGACGGCGTCACCTTATGGATTGTGACGCCGTCACCTCGCCGCTTCTAGGGTTCCCGGATGACCTTCTTGACGCCGTCCCTCTTTAGCTCTTCAAAAATCCATTCTGGCTTATCAAGGCTTGACGCCGTCGAACCTTGAACGTGACGCCGTCCCTCTTTGATTTAAGCCGTGACGCCCTTGATCAAGTTAAAGCGTGACGCCGTCAGAATTCACATGCTATTTTCACTGGCTTATCATGAGTAAATTTCACGTCCACTTTTTCTTGCCAAGGCATGACGCCGTCTGGGGTTAATTGTGACGCCGTCAAAGGTAACTTTTAGCCGATTTTTGAGACTTTGCCGTTTTCTTCACTTTTATGCTCCAAAAACGTCCAAAATGCCTCCTTTTCCAGATTTCTCCTCAAAAGTACCTAAAATGACAAAAGGAACGATTTAGGGCAATATTTGATCAAATAAATACGATTTAAGGCTTAAATGACCCCTTAAAAGCGGTACACTTTTCGCTTCATCAAATACCCTTACACTTGAGATTTGCTTGTCCTCAAGCAAATGCGCTTTTATTCTAATCAAAATACAAGTTAGGGGTCATTTAATGCAAACATAAAAGTAATTACAACAAATATTCGTTCCACTTCAATCATAATAAGCACGGAGATTACAAACTAGCACCTCACAAGTAGTGTTTAGATACTCACATCTCTCAAGTGTCATCAAAATAAATCTCATAAATGAAAACGGATAATATCTCTCACTACCTGTCATAGCAAATAGATTACCATAGGCTTGGGAAAGGATCGAAAACCTCCTCCACTAGGCGTAAGCACCAAAGATAAACTATCAAAGAGGGCTTTTAAATGGGTTATAACGTTAGGTGTAGGGAAAAGGAAAACACGGTTTGGTTGGATAAAGGATATTTTACTGGTGGCGAGTTAAAGATCTTGATCAATTACATGTACTATACAATGTTGCTAAGCCAAGACTAGACTCGATCTTAAGCTAATGAAAGAAAATAACAAAACATAAACATAAAATAAACATAAAATGAAACGGGATGGTAGTCCGTATGTTTTTTCTATTTTTCTTTTTCTCATTTTTTTTTTTTTTTTTTGTATTTTTCTTGATTTTTTCGATTTTTTTTTTTTTTTTTTTTTTTTTTTTTTTTTTTTTTTTTTTTTTTGCATACACTTTTGCCCTACCATCCAAAATAATACATCATAGGGGCATTGCATCCCCCTTACACTTGAACTTTTACATAACTTTACAAATAACTATTCTAATGACTCGAATTAAGATAATTGAAAAACTTGGAGTACTTTTAAAACATTTAGCACATATGGGGGTAATAAATGATGATCTTCCCCATTACTCCATTACACTAGTACTTTACCCATGAGTCCCAATCGTCCCAAAACAATATGTACAAGGATATGACTCGACTTAGCAACCATGTAATCAACTAGATAATTAACTTGGGTTTAAACAAATGTGGTAACAATAATGCACTAAAAATGAGTGCATACAAGGTAGGCTAAGGCGATTTGGGTGTACATTTTAGTGGGGTGTAACAAATTCTTCCTTTAAGTAAAATGCTTAAAGGTCGAAACGAAAAGATAGGCTCTGAAGGGTGTACTAGGGGTATCGTGTACTAAAAATGAGTACAACGCAAAGGGTGTGGGAGAATTACTTGACCAATGTAGCCAATGTAATTATAACAAAAACACAGGTGTAAAACAATGGGTTAATCCTAATGCCTCTTATCATGTAGTAAATCTAACTACACGAATGTAGTCTCACTTGTGGCCTCGGAATGGTCCTAACGCAAGTTCTAGAATCTAAGTGCTACCGGTACACACATCATAGCATAAATGCTTTTCCTACCAATTCTAGGGGCGAACCTCACATATTTGGGGGTGGAAAATTTTTTAGTGGTACGGTTTTTGTGCTAGTCATATAACTCCTATCCGTGAGACGCTCATTAAGATCAAAGTTTCACTCCTATATGTTGTAAAAAAATTTAAATTTGGCACTAAAATTGCCCTAACAGGTATTTATCTCAGTTTTATTACACATCTACTATTAAACAAACAAAAATCAAGCGCAATGGCATTCTCTAAAATCGTACTTTTACCCCCCCCCCCTTACACTTAAGATGAACATTGTCCCCAATGTTCAAATAACAAGATGTAAAAGCATAAAGTAAAAGAATGAAATCAAATACTCCCCTGATTCGCTCGGTGGATAATGAAATTACACGGTTAAATCTTCCTCCAAGGTAATGTTGAAGCTCCATGACTAATGCATCGCCATAAGCTTGATTCAAAACATTTCCTTGTCCAAAATAACCTGTTAAACCTGAGAAAACAAACACGAAAACCTGCATAACAACGGCGGGATAAATCTATATATAAGGATATAATGCTTGTGGAATGATAATTTTGCAGATTCCTGGAGATTATAAGTTGGAGATTTTACTAAAAACTTTTTATGAAAACAAAAATTTCAAAAATTTCTGAAAATTAAATCTGACGCCATCAGGTTATAAACCCTGACGCCGTCAGAAATGACCTGACAAAAATTCTCATTTTAAGTTTCCGGAAAATTTCTGGAAAAACCTTTACCTTACTTCCTGGAAATCCTGCAAAACATCATTATGACTCGATACAAGCATTTGACTCAAACAAATACGAATATGTATGTTAATTTAATATTATTACGATTCATGTTCATATGTGTTCTAATAAACCAATTTAGATTTCCCTTACACTTATCTTTTGCAAAATACCTTTATATGTAGTTAAGACGAAGTTAAAAACAACATAAAGCATTTTCACAATTTAATTTTTGAACATGAATCAATAATGATAAAAATTAAACACACATACGGAAAATAAAATCAAACAAACAAATAAATAAACACACAAAGCAAATAAAACAAATAAAGCTTGGGTTGCCTCCCAAGAAGCGCTTTTCTTTATTAACGAGTCTTGTAGCTAGACTCAAAGTCACGTACATTACGTGATTCCATCATCGGTCACGGTTCCTAGGCCATTCTCCTTCCCGGTTTTATATTCCGGTCCTAATTTTAAACAATACTTGTAGAAACTGAATATCCTTTCCATAACATAGTCTACTCCTTTACTTCTATCCTCATCATTCCTATAGTAGACCGCTTGCTTGAGCTCCTTCTCAACATTTGACAAGTGTTGGAATTGTTCTATCTTATATGGCATTTGGTAGCTTACTTCATCGGTCTCATCCTTAAATCTAACTATCCCTAAGGAAGGTTCATAAGTCATTCTAGAGACCTCAACAAATGGTTTTCCAAAAACCACTTGAGTCAAGGATGCATCGACTATTGGGCGGATATCTTCTACAATTACAAAGTCGGTGACATAGCTGAAGTTTCCTACATAAACCGGTAATCCCTTAACTCTTCCCGTGAAGTTACTCATCCAACCCTTGTCAGGGAACATCCTATACCCAAGTTGATTCTTCATTATCAAGTTGTAGTGGGCTCTAGTCATGATGTTTATGGGTGATCTAAGGTCGATGTAGGCTTTCCACACATGCAAATGTCCGATGTTGCATGGTATGTTGAGATTAGAAGGGTCGCCTATTTCAATGATTGGTCTACCTAGGAGGTATGGTGTCTCGGGGTCATCGAATAAGTTTGTATGATATGCGCGCTCTTCCTTAGTGGGTAGCCTATTGAAGTAGTCCTCATCATTATCTACTTCCTCTACTTCACTTTTCTTAACTTCCTTATCAACCTCGACTTTCTTATCCTCATCCTTAGGTTCACTATTATCCTCATTCCTATCAATTGGTTTAATAGTGACAATGTTGACAAAGTGGACGTGTTTGGATGAAGAGGGGTCTTTTACTTGGGGTCCGCTATTTGTGTTCCTAGCGTCATTATGTGGAGGTGATAACACTTGGTTATGGAGAGCTTTCAACAAGTTGTCAATTTTATTGGTCATCTCCGTTTGTTGTTGATTGAATTCGGTCTCGAATCTAGCTATCCGAGCTTCTTGAGATGCCATAAATTGGGACATCAATCCTTCAAAGTTATTGGTACTACCATTGCCGGAAGGATTGTTGTTGAAAGTACGGTTCGAGTTGGAACCGCTTGATTGGAAACGACTAGGTGGGTTGGAAGAATTTGTTTGTTGTGCGTTTTGGTTTTGTTTCCACCTAAGGTTCGGGTGATTTTTCCATGAGGGGTTGTATGAATCACCGTAATGGTTTGGCTCGGGTTTGAAAGTGTACCACTTGTCTCCCGCTCCGTCGGTACGCGAGGATGCGTAATCCACAAAAGCTTGTTCGGGGAGTTCCATGCAATCACGAGTGTCGTGGGGACCACTACATAATTCACATGAAGAAGTGATTTTGTTCACTTGGCTTGAAGGTTTAGGAGCCTCGTAGGATTTCATGAGAAACTTGACTTGGTCTTCAAGTTCTATGATCCTACGGTCAGAAGTGCTTGAATTGTTCGAAGGCAAAGATATTGCCTTGACCGTTTTATTCAAATCACGGGGATCACTCCAACTTTCGTTGTCATAAAGAGCAAGATCCTCTAGGAGAGCCCATGATTGTTCCGCACTTAGATCACGTAGCTTGCCACCGGCCGATTGGTCAATGGTTTGCCTCGTGGAGAGATTGATATGGTCATAGAAGATTTGGACTTGGAGCCAAAGTTCTATGCCATGGTGAGGGACTTTTTGGAGTAAGTCCTTGAATCGAGTCCATGCCTCGTAGAGAGTTTCGCCTTGACGTTGTTGGAACATCAAGATATCATTCCTTAGCTTGGTAGTTCTTCCCGGTGGGAAAAACTGAGCAAGGAAACGAGTTGTGAGATCATCCCAAGAGGTGATGGAACCTGCGGGTTGACATTCTAGCCACTGACTAGCTTGGTCCCGCAAAGAGAATTGGAAGAGACGCAATCGGGTCGTCTCTCGAGTGGCAACATCAAGGTCTATAGAATCAATGATTTTGAGAAAGTCCTTGAGATGTTGATTAGGATCTTCAGAACGAAGTCCATGGAATGCGCATCCGCTTTGCACCAACCGGATGGTGTCGGATCGCAAGGGTGTGATATTGGCTCCTTGAGTGAGCTCAATGGTGTTTCGATAACCATGGTGGCTAGGACGGGAATACTCTCCTAAAGTACGGGCTCTAGGAGGTGGTGGTGGTTGTTGTGGTGGTGGGTTGTGGGGGTTAAGGATATTACCATCTTCCATGATGTCGGATGGTAATGGTTACGAACAAAGAAACGAAGAAAATAGATAGACTAAAGAAAATCTAGAAAAATAAAATAAAAATCTCACTAGAAAGGAATCTAGTGAGTAGACCTAATAGAAATAAAAATTCAACCTAAACAATAACTATTCCCCGGCAGCGGCGCCAAAAACTTGATGCGTGGTTTTGTAACCTTACAACAGGTTTTACCTCTCGAGGGATCTCAAGAGGCTTACAACCCCACCAGGCAGTGTACCTGACCGATGTAGTATAGTGTAGTGGTAAGTACGGGGGATTGATCGTTCTCCACAGGGAATAGTGTTCGTTAGGTGTGAAAGACTACTCTAATAGGTCTAAGGGTTGAGGAAGATTCTTTTTATGTTTTTATAATTTTTTATGAAAGCAAATAAAATCTCGGGTTTGAAAGAGTGGGCGGAATTAGTTGCTAGCCAACTAACCCAAATTACTACGGATGCAAATAAAATAAAATAACAAAAATGAAAATGTGGTGAGAAACTTATGTGTAGAGAAATGTGTTTACTTAGATTTCCTTACTCCCTAACTATCTTTTACCGGTTAATTAGTGTGTATTAGTCGTGTGGATGACGGGTGTATTCCTTAATACCATTCGTGGGGTGGCGTACTTACTTCCCCAACTCTACAAGCTCCTACTTCACTCCTATGTCGAGCCGGCTAGGAAGCTCCTAACATGGGATCACTAGAATTCGCTTGTGCATTAAATACAACCATAAAAACCTTTAGTACGCATTTGGTTCATGTTTCTTAAGACGTTCAAGCAAGTTACCGAATAGGAAGTTAGCCAGTTTTCTTAAGCCTAACATAGATAAACAATCATCCAATACAACTAATAACACACTAATAACCAATAATCAATAGCTAGGTTTCATTAGATCTAAGCAAACACAAGATAAATTTAGCCTAACATGTTAATCAAAAGACAAGAATAAGATAAAATCAAACAACACATAGACATATTGAATGATTAATTGATAACTTATCTTTCAATGTAACATGGAAGATCTCAAGGCAAAAAGCCTTGAAAAAGAAGCTAAAATCGTCTTAGGGTTTTCTCCCAAAATTCCACACACTAAGCTCTCCTCTAATGACAAAAAATTAGAAAACTATATATAGACTTTTACATCTGACGGCGTCACCTTATGGATTGTGACGCCGTCACCTCACCGCTTCTAGGGTTCCCGGATGACCTTCTTGACGCCGTCCCTCTTTAGCTCTTCAAAAATCCATTCTGGCTTATCAAGGCTTGACGCCGTCGAACCTTGAACGTGACGCCGTCCCTCTTTGATTTAAGCCGTGACGCCCTTGATCAAGTTAAAGCGTGACGCCGTCAGAATTCACATGCTATTTTCACTGGCTTATCATGAGTAAATTTCACGTCCACTTTTTCTTGCCAAGGCATGACGCCGTCTGGGGTTAATTGTGACGCCGTCAAAGGTAACTTTTAGCCGATTTTTGAGACTTTGCCGTTTTCTTCACTTTTATGCTCCAAAAACGTCCAAAATGCCTCCTTTTCCAGATTTCTCCTCAAAAGTACCTAAAATGACAAAAGGAACGATTTAGGGCAATATTTGATCAAATAAATACGATTTAAGGCTTAAATGACCCCTTAAAAGCGGTACACTTTTCGCTTCATCAGTAATGATAATCAATCAAGGGTACCGGATAATCACTTGAAGTCGTGGTATCACTTTCCAATAGAAACTATTCGACCCTATGCCTGGGTTGCACGAATATCTCTATGGGATAAAACCAAGTGAAGCTCTTGTTCTAGGCACAGATCAAGAACCGATCGTAATTAGTGTTTAGGGTTTTATGTCGTGTCTATCATGCCATGTGATGATCTCTATTTATAATAGAGTTTACTCAAAACCCTAGCCCATGGAATTATGTATAATTAACGGCCCATTAATTATCCATAATAGTTTCCATAAATGTAGGAGTCGGTGGTTATAACCATTAGCAGAGTCTGATGCCTAATCAGCAGAGTCCATCAGTTCAACAGCAGAGTTATTGTACCATCAGCAGGAACAATAACACTATCAGCAGAATTGATACACTATCAGCAGAGTTGTTCTGCATCAGTAGCAATAAAGCTATCAGCAGAAACAGATAATGCTATCAGCAGGAATGACAATGCTATCGGCAGGAACAGATAATGCTATCAGCAGAATCAACTGCATCAGCAGCATTGTCATTTATACTTAGCAGTACCTTGACTAAGCTAACAGTACCTTGATCAAACTAACAGTACCTTGAACAAGCAGTACTTTGAACAAGCAGTACTTTGAACAAGCAGTACTTTGAACATAACCACTATTGAGTCAAGGGATTCAGTGACTAAATGGGTGTACACTCCGTACCTCCAAACCCATTAACAAGTATGAATTAATCCTTCAAGTGCACTAAATTTTCCAACAATCCTCCCCAAATTTAGTTCACTTCCTTTGCATGAAAAATTAAACACAAAACAAAACATATGCATAAATGAAAATATCTTGAAGATTGAATTCTCATCTTAGTACCTTACAAGTTCAAATATTCGAGAATCAGGGTGTTCTAAGAATTGAACCCTTCAACCCATTTGAATACCTGAATATAAAATACACATACATTTTCAAACACTAAAATACTCCTGACACTATACAAGCCATGTGTCCATATCCAATTAATAAATGTTGTAAAAGCTAAAAGTCCTAAAGCTTCCTGAAGCGGCAAAACTTCAACATTCACATAGGTGGTTCATCTTTTAATCATGCCCCTGCAAAGCACTTTTTCAAAGAAAATTAACCATTAAGAAGTGAAGACTTCATCCTCCTTTCCAGAAGGTTTTGAGCACAACCTTGGGATGTAAATAAAACAGTGCTCCAGTCCACTAAATGTTCAGCTTTCCACATTGAACTCAACTCCAAAGTTTCCTCAGGAGGGAGTTGGGTGTCTTTGCATTCAGTGACTAAGTTGGACTTAAACCCATCCCTGTAGCAGACTTAAAAACCAAGTCTCTAGCCAAACCCTTCGTCAAGTGATCAGCTAAGTTTTGTTGAGATCTAACAAACTCTATAGATACCACCCCATTCATGATAAGCTCACGAATCATGCTATGCCGGACACCTAAGTGTCTAGACTTCCCATTGTACATCTGGCTATAAGCCTTTGCCAATGTAGCAGCACTATCACAACGGATAGAAATAGGTGCTATAGGTTTAGGCCACAATGGAATCTCAAGAAGCAAGTTTCTCAACCATTCAGCTTCTTTACCAGCAGCAGCTAAGGCCACAAATTCAGATTCCATGGTTGAACTGGTGATGCAGGTTTGCTTCTTGGATGCCCAAGAAATTGCACCTCCACCAAGTAGGAATACCCAGCCACTAGTAGACGAATTGTCCTCAGTGTTACTGATCCAACTTGCATCAGTGTACCCTTCTAGTACAGAAGGATAACCAGTATATGAAAGACTATAATCCATAGTTCTCTTCAAATACTTTAGTACCCTCTGAATTGCTTGCCAATGATGAGCACTAGGATTACTAGTATACCTGCTCAGTTTTCCCACAGCAAATGCAATGTCAGGTCTAGTACAAGTCATGGCATACATCAAGCAGCCAATTACCCTTGAATACTCAAGTTGAGATACAGCCTTGCCTTTATTGGGCATGAGCTTCTCACTTGTATCCATAGGAGTACTCACTGGAGTACAATCAAAGTAATTAAATTTCCTCAACACCTTCTCAATGTAATGAGACTGAGAGATAGAAATTTTGTTACCTTCATGTTTAATCCTAATACCAAGGATAACATCTGCCTCCCCCATATCCTTCATGGAGAATCTTGATGACAAAAATTCCTTTGTAAGGTCCACTTGATTTTGGTCAGTGCCAAAGATCAACATGTCATCAACATATAGACAAATGATGACTCCTTTACCAGATTCATCAAATTTGCTATACACACATTTGTCAGACTGGTTAAGTGAATAACCACTAGACAAAACCACTTCATCAAACTTTTGATGCCATTGTTTAGGTGCCTGTTTTAGTCCATACAAGGACTTAATCAGTTTGCACACCTTCTTTTCATTGCCAGGCATGATGAAGCCCTGAGGTTGGTTCATATAAACCTCCTCATCCAATTCACCATTCAAGAAAGCTGTCTTCACATCCATCTGATGAATAATCAGATTGTGAATTGATGCCAAAGCAATTAGCAATCTTATGGTACTGATACGAGCCACAGGGGCATAAGTATCAAAGTAGTCTATTCATTCCTTTTGTTTAAAGCCTTGAATGACTAACCTTGCCTTGAACTTTTCAATAGTTCCATCTACCTTCATTTTCTTCTTGAAAATCCATTTGCAGCCTAGAGGCTTGCAACCAGGTGGTAGATCAGCCAACACCCAAGTGTTGTTGCCCATGATGGAGTCCATCTCATTATTTATTGCTTCTTTCCAGAAAGCAACATCTTGGGACTTCATTGCTTCATCAAATGTTTTGGGATCATCCTCAACATTAAAGCAATAGGAGTATTGGTCAGAGACCTCATCCCTAGTTCCTTCAATCAGGTACAATTGAAATTCAGGTCCAAATGATTTTGGAGTCCTAACCCTTGTGCTTCTTCTGAGCTCAGGTTCAGGTTGTTGTTCCACAACCTCATCAGGGACCTCATCAGAGGTTTCTGATACACCAACATCATTGGTTCCATTAGGAATCCTCTGACTTGGTCTAGGGACTGAAGAGAATCTATTCTCATCAAAATTTGCATCTCTTGATTCAATTATAGAGTTAATTGAAACAGATTCATTAGGTTCAATGACATAGAACCTATATGCCTTGGAATGCTCAGCATATCCAACAAAGATGCACTCAATGCCTCTTTCACCCAAAGTTTTATGCTTTGGATCAGGGAGTCTTACAACTGCCCTACAACCCCAAACCTTGAGATAATTCAGGTTGGGTTTCCTTTTGGTCCAGAGTTCATAAGGGGTAGTCTTGTTCCTTTTGTTAGGAACCCTATTTAACAAATAGCAAGCTGTTAACATAGCTTCTCCCCAGAACCCTTGACTTAGCCCTGAATAGGACAACATGGAATTAACCATCTCCTTTAGCACTCGGTTTTTCCTTTCAGAAATTCCATTTTGCTGAGGAGTATAAGGGGCAGTCGTTTCATGGATTATACCAACAGACTGGAAATACTGAGTATCCATGTACTCACCTCCCCTATCAGTCCTTAACCTTTTGATTAGTGACTCTTGTTGCAATTCAACTTCAGACTTAAATACTTTAAATTTATCTAATGCTTCATCCTTAGTATGCAATAAATAAACATAGCAATACCTATAAGCATCATCAATAAAAGTAACAAAGTATTTCTTATTCCCCAAAGAGGGAGTAGCATGCAAATCACATAAATCACTATGTATTAATTCCAATACATTAGTTTCACGTTTTACATCTTTAAATGGTTTCTTAGTTATCTTGTTCATCATACAAGTGTTACACTTTTTAGTGTCCATGTCAAATGCTGGGATTAACCCATCCTTAGACATATCTTGCATCCTTTTAAAGTGTACATGGCCAAGTCTAGCATGCCAAAGGGTTGAATCATATTGTTTAGATGACAGCATACAAAAAGAATCAATCACATCATGAACAATATTAAGCCTAAACATATGATTGCATAAGTAACCAAATCCAATAAATACACCATTTTTAGACAAAACAAATTTATCAGATTCAATAACTTGTTTGTAACCACAATTATTTAAAATACCACTAGAAACCAAGTTTTTCCTAATATCAGGAACATGTAAAACATTCAACAAAGTAATAATCTTTCCAGAACTAAACTTCAACTCAACACTTCCTCTTCCATGCACCAGGGCTGTTGACTCATTTCCCATATGAAGAATAGAACCATCATTCATTGACTCGTAGGTCTTGAACCATCTTCTATCTTTACACACATGGACTGTTGCTCCAGAGTCAACCCACCAAGCCACATCATCATCCTGCACAAAGAACAATTCAGATATATATGTAACATAATAAATCCAAAAAGACTTATTAAATATATTCTGACCTTTCAGGGAATTGGAGTTACCATTCCCAGATCCACTTGTGCCTGAACCATTGGCTTTATTGCCAATTTTACCACCTTTGCAATCCTTCCTGAAGTGTCCAGTTTTACCACACTTCCAACAAGTAGCCTTTGACTTCTTGTTAGGATCAGGTTTGGTGTTATCCTGATGTTTACGCTTGCCCTTGTTGTCATTGTTCCTGGAGGAGTTGTTATGCTCCACCATATTGACAACTGATGGACCAGCAGCAGTGCTGCTCTTTAGCTTGTCACTTTCATGCACCTTGAGTGATTCCTCAATGCGCAAATGACTGCCCAACTCAGTAAGAGTTAACTCCTCCTTCTTATGCTTAAGTATGTGCTTGAAATCTTTCCAAGAAGGAGGTAGCTTATCGATGATACAAGAGACTTGAATAGCCTCATCCATGTTCATCTTGTGTTGAGTGAAACGACCAAGTATACTAAGAAGTTCATTGTATTGGTCCATGACCGGTCTAGAATCGACCATTTTGTAATTGTTAAAATTACTTACAAGAAACTTCTTACTTGATGCATCCTCAGCCATGTATTTGGCTTCCAGAGAATCCCATAGTTCTTGAGAAGATTCCACATTCTGATAAATATCAAATAAAGTATCAGACATACCATTGAGGATTAAACCTCTGCAGACATAGTCATCGTTCTCCCACTTGCTTCTGGCCCTCATCTGTTCCATCGTAGCATCATCCCCATAATCAGCAGGAATAGGAGTGGTCAGAACATCTACCACGTTCATGCTAGTCAACAAGAACTTCATCTTCTTCTGCCATCGTCTGAAATCCACACCTTCAAACTTTTCTAGCTTAGAAAAGTTAGCAGCTATTTGTCTCATAGCAGCAGCCATTGATTATCTCAAGAATAGTTTCTATTGATTGTTGGTTTATGTGTGTGTTGTAGTGCACCCAAACAGGGTAATGATAATCAATCAAGGGTACCGGATAATCACTTGAAGTCGTGGTATCACTTTCCAATAGAAACTATTTGACCCTATGCCTGGGTTGCACGAATATCTCTATGGGATAAAACCAAGTGAAGCTCTTGTTCTAGGCACAGATCAAGAACCGATCGTATTTAGTGTTTAGGGTTTTATGTCGTGTCTATCATGCCATGTGATGATCTCTATTTATAATAGAGTTTACTCAAAACCCTAGCCCATGGAATTATGTATAATTAACGGCCCATTAATTATCCATAATAGTTTCCATAAATGTAGGAGTCGGTGGTTATAACCATCAGCAGAGTCTGATGCCTAATCAGCAGAGTCCATCAGTTCAACATCAGAGTTATTGTACCATCAGCATGAACAATAACACTATCAGCAGAATTGATACACTATCAGCAGAGTTGTTCTGCATCAGTAGCAATAAAGCTATCAGCAGAAACAGATAATGCTATCAGCAGGAATGACAATGCTATCGGCAGGAACAGATAATGCTATCAGCAGAATCAACTGCATCAGCAGCATTGTCATTTATACTTAGCAGTACCTTGACTAAGCTAACAGTACCTTGATCAAACTAACAGTACTTTGAACAAGCAGTACTTTGAACAAGCAGTACTTTGAACATAACCAATATTGAGTCAAGGGATTCAGTGACTAAATGGGTGTACACTCCGTACCTCCAAACCCATTAACAAGTATGAATTAATCCTTCAAGTGCACTAAATTTTCCAACACTTGTGACTGAGCTGATACTTACCTACAGTCAGTATCCAACTGGTAGTCTGCTACCGGGTATATTTGATTCTGATCTCGCATCTGTAGTTATTAGAGAACTGATCTCGGTTCAAACTTTTTCCATATGTTGGTTTAATTCTTTATTTGGGGAAATGTATGATCTTCAAACTTGCTGTTATATATATACTTCAAACTCTTAAACCTCGAGTTTGTAATAGTTTTGGGATAGCCATTAGAACCGGTTTGTAACCGGTTTTTCCAAACCTGTTTGGAAAAACCGGTTCCAACGGTAATGTTCTCTTTTCTATACAGTAGGCATGATAGATCTGTTTGGGGTCATTTGTTATTAAACCATCACAATAACTTTGATAACCTACCTCAACTACCTTTTATCTTATTAAACCATCACAATCTTCATTGTTTGATTCAAGTAACTTTGCTAATAAACACCATGCAAAACATGTTGCCTTCTTCTAGTCCCATTAACCGGTTTTAAAAACCCGGAATCGATCGAATGCATGCCCACTGTTAGGAAACTGCACCCGTTTTTTGGAATTGGTTCAACCGGTTTTTCCAAGGAACCGGTTTTAAAAACCGAACCGGAACCGGTTATACGCCCGGTTTTTTATAGCCGCATCCAAAAAAACCAAACCGGTTCGTTGACTTTGACCAGGAACCGGAACCGGTTTTTGAAAAAACCGGGTGTTGGCCACCTCTAGCGCTCACTAGACACTATATGTAAGACATTTCCCACACCTTTCCGATGGTTTTGGGTCCGAGGTTCACATTCAGATTCGTTTTATATGCATCCAAAAAAATCTGTATGCAGTCACCAATTCAAGTATATCCGGAAAATCAACACACTTTACTAAAACGATAACAGGTTAACTTATTATATATAAGGCTTAAATTTTAAATATTATACTTACAATATGTGATATCATCACTCGAGAAGGACCTGATCTCGTAAACAAAAGAACAAAAGGCGTACAATGTTCAAGCATACCTACTTAGTCTTACAACCTATTCGTCGAGAAGAAGCTGATCTCGTAAACAATATGTGATACCATCACTCGAGAAGGACCTGATCTCGTAAACAAAAGGTGTACCAATGTTCAAGCATGCCTACTTACAACCTATTCACTGATAACAAAAGGTATTTTTTTCTAGTTACATCTAAAGCATACATATGTCTAAATCACTCGAGGTATGTCCATCCTCAAGAACAAAAGAGTTTAATAGCTGGTAGAGCTATCCAACATTGTGCCTAGTTACCTGAAGCAAGCCCAGTCAACTTAAGCACATAAGACACTCGTAGCTGTTCGAAGAGATTTAAGAAAATATCGATCTTGTCTTTATTTGCAGAAAATATATCAGCAGCTTGGAGGACATCACCGCTCGGAAGGTTAAGTTTCATTAGCTCGGCAAGTACATCTTTCGTTTTTTCAGATTTTACTTTTTGGTGAATGTTATCATCATTCATGGCATTAGCCACAGCGTTTGCCATAGTTCCAAAATTAATATTAAACCCTTGAACAAACATTCGAAAAGAGTGGTCAATTCCTTCTAAACGAGCCTCCATATCTTGTGTTTTCTTTTTCTTTGCAGCCTTCTTCCCCTCGTATGTTGATTTTTGCTTTCTTGGCTCTCTTGTTGCATTTGTAACATTTGTGGTTGCTTGTGATACATATGGAAGCTCATTTTCTTCATCATCACTTAAAGAAAAGTGAAACTCACCAAGATGATCACCAGGATGGGGAAGAATGTGTGGTGTGAGCCATCGAACTCGTATGTTGATCCTAAATCGATATAAAGTAGTAGTAAATATTAGAGTACTGCTATACTTGATACTACCTTGTGTTCATAATTTATCACTTGGTACCATGTCTAACAGTGTGTTTACAACTATGGTCACTTCATTGAGTTTTCATATGACTCAAGCAATTTATTTGTTTATAATGTAAAGAAACAAAGCTTAAAAACGACAATGATCGGCTACGTAAAAATGTATATGGTCAAGTCGAGTAATCTGCTCATGAACTTTGTAATGAAAGTTATATATGTAGCCTGAGCACAAGTCTATTTTTATAACAATCATATAATTACAAAAAGTCCACTGATTTGCTTCATCTCAAACATTGTGATATAGTTTTTTTTTTGAAAGGTGAATTTCTTTTTAAAACTTCGTGTCGTGATTCAACAGCGGAAAGTCTAGCTTACGTTGTCTTAACTGGGCCCGCACTAGAGAGCTCCCTCGAAGTGGAAAGCTTTAACCAAATACCCGATGGGGGAAAACCCCCTACTAATCCGCCCGAAGGCACAACGATTAATAGGAGTAAACCCTGCCCCCTCAGACTTGACCTGAGTATACCTAAGCCAAGCCCTCATAGAGGGACTTCCTAGTATCTCAAAGTTGACACTAGTGGGGTTTGAACTTGGGACTTAAAGGTTACCAAGCCAAGTTCTTACCACTAGACCAACTCATCATTGATAACATTGTGATATAGTTAAAGGGCAACATACAACAAGCTGATTGTAGGAAATAATAAATATATAGGTGAAAATAAAGGAAGCGGGAAGTAGAAGCGGGAAAAAAGTGTTGGCGGGAAAACAAATGTTGGTCAATGTATAAACCAACCCCACCCATCTGATAGGATATGATGGATACCTGGCTTGGAGGATTTGACTCCTTTATATTTTAAGGGGCTGTTTGTTATGGGTATATTGGTTTCAAGGAATGGTTTTCCAAGTGAAATAAATCGTTTGTTTCAGGTTTTGGGTTTCAAAACAGTGAACAATTCCCATAGACGTGGTGTTTGATGAAACAACTGGCTCCTCATGTATTTTCTGACAATTTCGCATATCTATGTTGACTTTATGACAATTCTCATAAAAAACAAATTTTTTTACAATACGTGTAAAATTTTCAAGCCATATTTATTTTAATAATATATTTAAGTGGGCCCTCTTTATTATATAATAAAATTAAATAAACACCGATTCCCAATTACATTTTATAAAATAAACAACATTAATACTATCATTCAATTTTTATTTCTTTCAATCCATACCAAATCCGATACCCATTGTGATTCCTAGCAACAAACCAAACGGCCCCTAAAAACCTATACATATGAAACAAACAGTTTGTATACCTTTGAGACCCATTCCCCAATACGAAAACCTCCCTACCAAACAGGCCCTTAAATTATTACTTAATACCATTAATCTAAAAAAAAAAAAAAATGTAAGCTTTGTCCAAAAGTATATGATGTCCAATCAAAGTGACGACTTTCCGCGACTACCATTTCCTCAAACAATTAAGCTAACCGTCCACAACATTAAGTTCCCAAGGGTAATAACAACCTCAAAAACGTATGAACACATAAATAAGGTGGTGGTGTTTAGAGAGAAGGTGGTGTGGGTTTAGTATGTATGTTGGTTTATACGATATTTTTTCTTCATGTGCGTATGGCATATGTAGTTGTTGGTCCCTTCACACGATTAGAGTTAACTAGAAAGTTAATCTATTTCGTGTTATGACTAATACAATGTTTAGGATTAATTCTAACAGTTATAAAACGCGTGTATAAAGACAACAATATTTTTCAACGTTTAAATTCTTATTAGAAATAATTCCAAGAATCTATACCCAAGTGTTTTGCGGAACAAACACTTGGGATTGAATAGACAAGGGTATGGGGTGTCTCCTATCGAAACTCAAGTTTTGCTTGAGTGGTAACAATATACCCACTGAGCTATCTCAGTGAGTTGTATACTCTTTGTAGGAGAGAAGTTCCTTTGTAAAAGTTCAAGACTTTAATTATACAAAGCACACTTTAACTTCTCTCACATCTGATCTATTTATACACAAGTAATCTAAGTATAAGTGATTAAATATAATACAAGTTGTTGAGGTTGCGTGTCTGACAATTAAAAATAGCAATTGTCATTTCCAAGAACCAATAGGAAAGTGTTAATAAGTCTTTGGGAGTTGTTGTCTGACACTCCATGACTTTTAGCCGCAATAGGGAAGATTGGATCTGACAAGAGAAGAGTGTTGGGCTTACACTATTATCTTCTCAGATCTTTTCCCTATTGTTCCCGCCTTTACTTCAGGCGTTGGTTCCTCAGTCATTCAATCACTTTGTTCGTTGAGGAGACTGGGGTTCAGTGAGTTCTTGTCCAACACTCACTGAAACCATCATCTTCTTCTTCGGCTTAAGTCCTACTCAGAGAGTGCCGCCTTCCTGAGTAGTGAATCCTTCTACTTGAATTCGCCTTAAGCATCCTGAAGATGACTCACTGAGAGGCTGTTCTCTCAGTGACTTGAATTGTTCTCGGTTTAAGTTAACACTTAGTTAATTTGTGTCCAAATCATGTTTGAAGCATTCTTGGGTTTTTCATGACCCAACAATCTCCCCCTATTTGGATATAAATTATTCCTAAGTGTTTTGATCAGTAGAGTGAGCTAAAGACTTCTACTCATACTGAATGTACTAGAATGTAAATAAGGACACTGAAATAATAAAAACATCATCTTATTAATATCATTTACAAGTCCTAACAAAAACTAAGTACAAAAGGGATAGTGGTGGGTATTCAGGCATGTCATCAGTTCAACTTGATTCCAAGGGATTCAAGCTTGGGCTTCTTTGACTGCAGCTCATGTTGGTCAGGATGTTCATTGATTTTTCTTTTCAAGTCTTGACAAAACCTCACATTCTCAGGACTCTTGAGTGGAGAGGCCATCATTAGAAAGCCAAGCATTGCTTTAATTCCTGACAAATCTATATCACTCCACCTCTGGAAGGCTTTGTCGCCAAACTCATCAATGAAGAACAAACCTCTTTCAGGCTGTTCAATGACCATATTGTTCCTGAAAGGAACACCTTCAGGGAGAGCCCTATTGCAGTCAAGACCAGGAATCTTGATCTCAGGCTCAGTTTCTATCTTCTTTCTTTTCCTTGAAGAAGACTGAGAGGAAGCAGGTTGTGCAGATTCAGGAAGAAGAGATCGAATGCCAAGTTCCTGAGGTGCTGCTGCCAATCTTTCATACCTCAGACTCAAAGACTTCATTAGATTAGGGACCACAACATTTGATTTCTTTGCTATTAATGGACCCAACTCGTCCAATTCAGTGATCCCGAAGTCAGCGAATCTGAAAGGTTTATGAACATCAAAGTTTCTCTTGTCAGCACCTCTGTAGACAGTGACAATGGCAGGATTGGTGTTTCTTTGAATATGAACATCAGTGATTGGTTCTGGCTTCAACCTTTCAGTCATATACCACTGATATTTCTTAATCCTATTCTGCCTGATCTCTTCAGCCCGTTGTTTCTTTTCCTCCCTTTTCTGCCTGAGTGTGGTCATCTCCTCAGACTGAGCTTTCACAAAGGTCATACCACCTTCTCTACCTGAGAGATCCTTAGCCTCAAGACCAATTTTCTCAGCTTCTTCATGAACAACCTTGATTAAGGCAGACTTGCTTGCCTTCTCCTCCTCCTTTAACTTCTTCCTTGCTTCCTCTTCCTGAAGATAAGCACTGAGTTCATCTGCTGAGAAGTGGTGAAGAACTCCATCAATTTCATATGGGATCCTGAGTGGTGATTCAGGATCCTTTGCAATCGTGATAGGTGCTGGTTGAGGCTCAGGTTCAGTGAGGATGCCTTTGCCTTTAACTTGATGGGAGGAAGAAGTTTCAGGAATCTCCCCCTCAGTGTGAGAAGGAGGTTGTTGGCTTGAGACTCCAGTGTCTTTCTCCCCCTCAACTGTTGCTTGAGCCATGGTGAGAGCAAGAGTTGGAGTCACTGGAGCAGTAGGACCTTTGAAGGCCTGATAGATCTCAGTCATCATTGATTTGATGTCCGAGGTGTCTCTCTGAAGACTTGAGATTTGATCTGCCAGAGAAGCCTGAGAAGCTTCGATGCCTGACATCCTTGACCCAAGAGACCATGCCAAGGATGTTGAAGATTGTGCCCAAGTACCAAGATGTTTTTCCTGAAGACCCATGGTAGTCCTGATTGAGTCCATTGAAGAAGTAAGACCCTGAAGCTTAGAATCCTTCAGTAAGCTGAGAAGCTCACTGATTTCACCTGATTGCTTCTGATAAGTCTCAGCAGCCTGAAGGATTGTCTTGGTGAGTACGGGGTCATCCTTGACGGCTTTCTGAATAGTTCCAAGGCTTTGGGTAATTCCTTCAAGAGTAAGATTGAACTTCTGGAAATGAAGATCAATAGCTGTCAGGGAGTGGTTGGTATCTGATTGGATTTCGATCACATCATCATGAAAACTTTCAACATCTGCCTTCAGGTTGGCATAGTGAACAGCTGCTTCAGTGTGATGATCAAACATCTCTTCAGTGAGACCAATGAAAAGAGCTCTGTTGGTCTTCAGTAGGAATTTGACCAATGTTCTTTCAGTGAGGGGAAGAGAATTATCATACTTTTGGAGGATGTCCCCAGTATCAGAAGAATCAGGAGACTGAGAACCTGACTTTTCATTTTGGCTTGGAGATGACTGATGTGAATGTTCAGGTTGTTCAGGTTGTTCATCAGTTTCCATATCCTCACCTGCCTCAAAAATTTCTTCTTCACTCTCTTCCCTGAGCTCTTCATCAGATTCCATAAGAGCCTGAAAGTCCCCCATGGACTCGATACCCAAAAAATCAACCGGCTCCTCTTTATAAAAAGATTTGCCTTCGGTTTGGTCAGGTCCTGACCCCGTTGTCATAATAACTGAGTGGGTTTTCTCAGCCTGACTAGCCATAATAACTGGGGTAACACCAGCCTGGCTTTTGGGGGCAGTTCCTGAAAGACTGGATCCGCCTGAGGGGTTGATGGGTTCCATATCAGCGGGTTGTTTCTTTCCCTCTGAGTCTTTGTCCCCCTTAGCACCTTCAACTACTGATGGGTGCTTTCCAGTAGTATCACTAGGTACTGATTGTGAAGATTTGTGGACCCCCTTCCCATCAGGATTGTGCTGTCCTTCAGGGGATTTAGGGTCCTTTACTCCCTGAGATCCTGAGGGTGATTTCTCAGGAACGTTAACGGGATGTGAATGTTTGTGGGTCCCCTTCTCAGTAAGGTAGTGCTGCCTTACCGAGGATTTAGAACCCTTTCCTCCCTTGGGAACTGATTGTTTTTTGACAGTTCCTTCATCGGGATGTGAGGGGGGAATGCTTCCTGATCCCTCTGACTTGTTTTTGTCAGTTGGACCATGTGGAATGGGTGTGCCCGAGGTCACTGAGGATGATTGCTCAGTGACTTCCGTTGGCCTTTGTTTTGAGGTCAAGAGGGTCTCAGAAATGGGTGTCTCAGAGGTCTCGGCCTTTTTCAACCTCTTTTTGAGGTTGAGTTGGTTTTGAGGATCAGTCTCAGTGGCGAGTGGCTTGGGTCTAACCACCTGGCTGGACTGACCCTTCTTAGTCTTCTTCACCTTTTTGGTCGGTGAAGGAACAGGAGAGATAGCGTCATTACCCTGTATGACTGATTGCATGTATTCAGTCAGGGCAATATGTGTAACCTCACTGATGCTACTAGTGAAGTTTGACTTGTGCAGTACCTCAGGCTTCGTACCTTCTGCATCAGTCCTCACATAGTCAGAACCGAGTAGGTCCTGAAGCACACAGGAAACAAATCTAGGATAGGACATGTGCCTTTGCCTATGTTTTCCTGAGAGCTTAGCAACGAGGTCTCGGAAGATTATTCCTCCGATGTCAATTTTTGTACCCTCAAGGAGACTGAACAACATCAATTGTTGTGATGAGTTCAACTGTTCCGTAGAGGATTTATTTCCACCCAGGACCTGAATGACAAATGTCATCAGTATCCTCCAAATAGGGTGGAACCATGTTTTGACTACTGGAGCCTTTTCCAGTAAGCCTCCCACAGACATTTTTGGACGTCTGGGGTCATGGGGTGCAAGAAAGATCAGTTCATTCTTTATTTCCTGATCAGTAGGGTTGGGAGAAAAGGTTTCAGCAAAGTCAAGGCCTGTGGCTTTGATGAATGCTGAGTAGTCAAAGGAGAGGGTTCTACTCCCATTCATCACCGTGAAGGTGATGATTGACTCTTTGGTGTCTTTGGGGCTGGTTGCCACAGCCGTACACCAGAATTCCCTCAAATAGTCATGGTAGATGACTGAGGGAGAGTGGGTGAAAGCCTTTGCAAGAAAACAATTACGAAGATATTTCATAACGTTCTTGTAGGCTGGGTAGATTTGTGGATATGAGAAATTTCCCACCACATTATTTTTGGTTAGGTCTACACCCTCCATTGTGAAATCCACGTTGAGGGCATATTTCACAGCTTTAGAAGAAGCCATTTGTAGGTAAGTCTGGGTTTGACTAAGGTTAAAGGGGTTCTAAAGCTTAAGAATGCACACACAATTTGTTTTTGAGAATAAAAAATGGCAGAGTTTTGCTTAAAATTCTATAAAAACATGTGTATGTATTCTTCTGGTTGGGGTATTTATAGGAAAGAGGAGATGGGGGTGTGTTGGTCATTTGAGCAAATATTAATTTATTCAAAAAGAATTATTTGGAAATTGTTTTGAATAATAAGTTTTGGGATCCGCATTTAATGCCAATACTCACTTTCCTGGTTTGGCGCAACAGTCGAGGTGAACAGTTGAGCAGTTCTGCAAAAGTGCAACTTGCAGAGATGAGTCATCACATATTTGAAATGTGATTGGAGAGGCATTTAATGCCAAGTGGGAATGTGGTGGCCCAGAGGTGGAAGCCAGAAAGGCAAAAGGAACAAATATTCTTAAATTAAATATGTGTTCAGTTACCAACCTCGGACATTTACTAACTAGATACTTAGAGCATTTAAGTCAGTATTTAATGTCCTTTTCAGGGCCCTGAATGACTCATTAGGGACTTGGGATTAGTCACTGATGATTCAGGAATATGGATGGATTCCTGAGAGGCAAGGATTCAGAAACTTGGGTTTAGTTTCTGACCCATTAAGATTTTAGGAACTTGGGTTTAGTTCCTGAGGTGATGGATTTAGTGAAATAATTCACTGATGAACACATTGAGTCAGGGACCTGAGATTTCAAGAATTTACACCTTAGTTGGAAATAAAAATTAGTCAGTGGACTGATTCTCTATATCCAACATTCCTAATTCAGCTTTCAGTCTTGTGAAAGTTGGTTCATCCAAAGGTTTGGTGAAGATATCAGCTAACTGATATTCAGTAGGAATGAAGTGTAATTCAATGTCACCATTTATGACATGGTCCCTGATGAAGTGATATCTGATATCAATGTGTTTTGTTCTCTGATGAAGAACAGGGTTGTTAGAGATTGCAATAGCACTTGTGTTATCACAAAAAATGGGTACCATCTTGTACTGAATTCCATAGTCACTGAGTTGACTTTTCATCCAGAGTACATTTGCACAACAACTAGCTGCAGCAACATATTCAGCCTCAGCTGAGGATAAGGCAACTGATTGTTGCTTCTTAGCACTCCAACAGACTAATTTCCCACCAAGAACTTGGCAAGAGCCTGAGGTGCTTTTTCTATCCATGTTGCATCCAGCATAGTCAGAGTCTGAGTATCCTTTGAGATCAAGTCCTGAGCACTTTGGATAGTATAATCCAAGGTTAGGAGTGCCCTTCAGGTACCTGAATATTCTTTTCACAGCAGTGACATGAGATTCTTTTGGATCAGATTGATATCTGGCACATAAGCATACTGAGAATTGGATATCAGGCCTTGATGCAAGTAGATACATCAGTGATCCTATCATTCCTCTAAAGAGAGTTTGATTTACTGGTTTACCAGTTGGATCAGGACCAAGGTTGTTTGGGGGAACCATGGGAGTTTTGACTGAGGCACAGTCACTGAGATCATACTTCTTCAGTAGATTCTTTACATACTTCTCTTGACTGATAGTGGTTCCTCTATCAGTCTGCTTGATCTGAAGACCAAGAAAGTATGTCAGTTCTCCCATCATGCTCATTTCAAACTTCTTTGCCATTAGTTTTTCAAATTGTTTGCAAAGTTTGAAACTTGTTGAGCCGAAGATGATGTCATCAACATACACTTGTACTAGTATGACATCATTATTTGTCTTATAGATAAACAATGTGTTGTCTATCTTGCCTCTGACAAATTTGTTTTGGATTAAGAAGGCTGAGAGAGTCTCATACCATGCCCTGGGAGCTTGCTTCAGTCCATAAAGGGCTTTGTTAAGTTTGTAGACATGATCAGGAGACTCATGGCTTTCAAATCCAGGAGGTTGCTCAACATAAACTTCTTCTTTCAGTGAACCATTCAAGAATGCACTTTTAACATCCATTTGGTACACCTTGAAGTTCATGTATGTAGCAAAAGCAAGGAAGATCCTGATGGCTTCCATCCTTGCTACTGGTGCAAATGTTTCTTCATAGTCAATGCCTTCTTGTTGATTATAGCCTTTGGCTACAAGTCTGGCTTTGTTCTTAATGACTATGCCATTTTCATCAGTTTTGTTTTTGAATACCCATTTCATGCCAATGACTGAGACATTCTCAGGACATTTGACCAAGGTCATTACCTTGTTTCTGTCAAATTGTTCTAGTTCATCATGCATGGCCTGAACCCAACTTGGATGTTTAAGTGCTTCTTTAACACTTTTGGGTTCAATTGTGGAAATGAAGTCCACAAATAGACATTCATTGGATGAGGCTGCTCTTAGTTCTGCAGCCATGCTTCTTGTAAGCATGCCTTCAGAAGGCTCACCAATGATATTGACAAGTTCTATATCCTGAGATCTGGTCCAACTATCCTGAGGTCTTGGGAATGGGTTAGAACTTGTAGAAGCCTGATGGGTATGATCAGGATTAGACACAAGATTTTCATTTCCTTGAGTGTCTAAATGGGTTGAGTCATCACTGAGATTGTTTGGTTCCTGAGTATTTTGTTCAGACTGAAGGATATCATCAGTACTTGTATGTGTTTCAACAAACTCAGTGATGGTTGGGTTTGGTAGGTTGTGAGGGATAATGTAGTAGGAGAGGTTAGCATCATCTTGATACTGAGTAGAAGGATTGTTCTCAGACAGATATTCATCAGGAGGGTATCTTGAAGAATTATCAATTCCTATCTCTTCTACTGAGGCAGTTGAGAACCTGATTGCATCAGTGCTCTCATCAAAGGTAACATGAAATGTTTCCTCAGTCTGCTGTCTCCTTGTGTTGAACACTTTGAAGGCTTTTGAGACAAGTGAGTATCCCAGGAAGTATCCATCATCAGCTTTTGCATCAAATTTCCCTAGGTGATCCTTGTGATTATGAATAAACACAGGACATCCAAAGACATGGAAGTAGCTGATGTCAGGGATTCTTCCTTTGAATAACTCATATGGGGTTTTCCCATGTCTCTTGATAATTATGGATCTGTTTTGTGTGTAACAGGCAGTTTTGACTGCATCAGTCCAAAAATGGTTGGAGAGGACTGATCCACATAGCATTGTCCTAGCAGCTTCAATGAGTGTTCTGTTTTTCCTTTCAGCAACACCATTTTGTTCAGGTGTGTATGGAGAGGAAAAGTTTTGGGAAATACCTTTCTCATCACAGAAACATTCAAGTTCATTATTTTTGAACTCAGTCCCATTGTCAGTTCTAATTTGCTTGACCTTAATGTCATTTTGATTTTCAATGTTCCTGACAAAGGACATGATTGTTTCAGCTGCCTGACTCTTTTTGATCAGGAAGAATACCCAAGTGTATCTTGAGTATTCATCCACTATGACCAGAGTATACTTCTCATGGTTAATAGACCTTGGACTGACAGGTCCAAATAGATCCATATGGAGAAGATGTAGGCAGTTCCTGATGGAAAAGTTGGTTTTGGTTTTAAAGGATGCTCTGTGATGTTTACCTTTTTCACAAGCTGAGCATGGTTTATCCTTAGAAAACACAAGTGATGGTAAGCCAAGGACCTTGTTTTGTTTTACAAGATTGTTAATGTTTTTAAAGTTCAGGTGGGTTAGTCTCTTATGCCAAAGCCAGTTGAGTGTATCAGTAGCCTTAGCAAAGAGACATGTTCCATCCTGAGTTAGACTTGACATGTCTAATACATAAACATCTTGTCTTCTTGGTGCAATGAGGACAACTTCCTTATTTGCATTGAAGATGGTTCCTTGCTTATCATCAAACTGAACTATGTACTTAGCATCACATAGTTGACTGACACTGATCAGATTATACTTAAGACCATTTACATATGCTATCCTAGTAAAGACAATACCATTGCAGTTAACTGAACCATAACCTTCAGTGAGACATGATGAATTATCAGCAAATATCACTTTGGGTCCTGGTTCTTCCACATATTTGTGCAGGCACTCCTTAACACCAGTCATGCTCCTTGAACATCCACTATCTAGATGCCAAACAGGATCCCTAGCATGTTTCTGCACAAATAGTAAACTAGGTCAGTTCTTTCTAGGACTCCATTTCATGGAGGGTTTGGTATTGTAGGTCTTTATGAAAGTATTAATTGATTCATGGTCAGAGGTTGAGTGGACTGAGCTACCATATGTTTTGCATTTGGTTGTAGGGGTAGCCTCAGTAGTCTGAGAGGTTTGTTTCATTCCTCTTCTTGACTGAATGACCTCTTTTTCTGAGAATTTCTGAGTGGAACTTCCACTAGATTCACAATGTTTGTCATATTGACAATCCTCAGGGTGGTGATCATTGAATCCACACAAAGGGCAGGGAGGAAAAGGCTTGGCCTTTTGCTTCTGTTTCTGCTTAGAATCAGAAGGGTAGTTCAGGCACTGAGCCTTGAGTCCTGAAAAGTTTGACATGACTGAGCATTGTTTATGATCAGAGGTCCTGTGATCTTCCTTTTTGCAAATCATGCAATAAAGGACTCTATAGCAATCATCAGTGAGATGATTAGTATAGTTGCACAGCTCACATCTTTTCAGGGGTTTTTGTGGGTTTGGGTTTGGTTTTTGAGGAAGTTGGTTTTTGTTCCTTCTTGGATTTAGAAGATTTCTCAGAAGATTCAATCTTCTCTCCTAGCTTCCTGACCATTTCAGCCAACTGATCAAATTTTGAGTCAGGGCTTTGGGTTGTTACTTCAGAAGGGACTGAAGTTGATGAGTCATCAGTATTTACTGAGACATCAAGGTGTGCTCTCTTCAGGATGGTTGTTCCCTTTCCTGATCTCTCCTTTGGAGAGTGTGGTGAGAAGACCATAGGTGGGAGGCCTAAGTTAGGTGTAGCACCCTGAAGGGTATTCAGTGGAGGAAGTGGAGGGTATGATTCTGATTCAGATTCATTCAAGGACTCAGTGAGAGGTTCAGTGAGTTCAAGCTTACTGAGTTTTTCAGTGAGTCCAAGCATATTTTTCAAAGCCTGACTTTCAGGAAGCAAGATCTTTCCAGTCTCAAAGTTTGGTAACTTACTGACTGGGTTGTCCCTGACAATCCAGTCATTTGACTTGGGAAGTAATTCTTGCTCAAAAGATATGCCAGCTGGAACAAAGTTTATTTCATTTTGACACACAATTGGATCAACCATAAGAGGGTCAATACCAATGGTTTTCTGAGAGATTAATCCCACAGTGTCAAAAACCTTGGGGTTCTTCTTGGTCCAGCTTTGAATAATGGCTTTTTCTTTGTTAAGTTCAGTTTGAAGGACTTGGTTTTGTTTCAAAATCTCAGTGTTCTGAATTTGTAGAGTTATTGTTTCTAGTTTGGCTTGCTTAAGTACAAGCAATTCATCTCTACATTTGTTCAATTCTGACACAATATTGTTATATTTTGAAAGCAAGTTAAGCCTTTGTTCTTCAACAAACTTTAAATCAACACAAATATAATTCATGTAAGATTGCCAATCAGAATCATTATCCATAGAAAGTAAAGTAGTTACCTTCTTCATGGTGATGTTGACCCACTCTCCATTTCTAGCATGACTTTTTCCCACAGCCACCTGATCCTCTTCTGAAAGTGCCATCAGTGCACTAACTCTTATTTCCTCATCTGAGGAAACCTCTTCATCATCCCAATCATATGCTTCAGCTATTAAAACCTTGTTCTTTGTCTGAATAGGTTTAGATGTTTGAGGAGCCTGAGACAATATGGGGTTAGTTTCAAGAAGTGCAAGTTTAGCTTTGATATTCCTATATTTTGTTTCAAAATCCTTTTGACCCTTGTTTTGGAATTGTTGGGTGGACTGAAACATTTTAGGTTGAAACTTGCTAATTCCTGAAAATTTGTAAGAGGGTTCTGAGATAGTTTTAGAATAACAGTCCCTAGCAAAATGACCCTTTTTACCACATTTAAAACATTCAGTGGTCTCATTTGCTTTTGATTTTGTAAAGTTGGACTGATTCCTTTTGATGAAACGTTTTGAACTAGCAAGGAGTGCCCTTTCATGGAATTCTAAGTTTAGATCATTCAGGTATTCCTCATCAGTTCTTTCATCAATTTCTTCTTCAGAATCCTCTTGAGTATCCTGCACAACACCATTAGAATAGAAAGCAGTTGATATGGGTGTGGAGGTTAAGGCCTTTTTGGACTCAAAAGCTTTTGAGTCAGGATATCTCCTTGAGATCAAGTTGTCTTCATAGACAAACTTCCCATAAATTTCAGGGAGCTCAAGGTTCTGAATGTGGTTAGCATTCCTCAGGCCTTGTGAGAAGTTGAGCCACTTCTCAGGGAGACTGTTGACAAAGCCAACATTTGTCTCATGTTTGGTCAGTACAACACCATCATTTGATAATTCATTTATCAAAGTTTTGTATCTGGTGTAGGTCTGTGAGAGACTTTCAGAGTCTTTTGACCTGAAAGTATTATACTCAAGTTTAAGGTCCATGACCCTATTTTCCTTGGTATCTGAGGGACCCTCAAAGCTGTTTACCAAGTCATCCCAAGTTTGCTTGGCTGTACGACAGTTGATGACTGATTCCATTATATCGTCAGGAAGACATGATATAAGGATGCTTTTCAGGCGTTGGTCTTGATTGACCACCCTCCTCTCTCATCAATGGTCCATTGGGCCTCAGGCTTGTTAAGCCCTGCGGCAGTCTTTGGGACAAATGGGCCATCCCTGATACAGGTGATGTAGTAGGGTTCCATACCAGTAAGATAGCAAATCATACGCTTCTTCCATTTGCTAAATTTCCCAGCTTCAAGTCTGGGTGCAACAGCTGAGTAGCTGCCACCCTTTTTGTCGACTAGCTGGGGTACATTGATATCAGCCATAGTAGGATCTTGGTTTTAAAAACCTAGAGCACTCTTGGTTATTTTAAAAGATTTTATAAACCAGAGGCTCTGATACCACTTGTTGGTCCCTTCACACGATTAGAGTTAACTAGAAAGTTAATCTATTTCGTGTTATGACTAATACAATGTTTAGGATTAATTCTAACAGTTATAAAACGCGTGTATAAAGACAACAATATTTTTCAACGTTTAAATTCTTATTAGAAATAATTCCAAGAATCTATACCCAAGTGTTTTGCGGAACAAACACTTGGGATTGAATAGACAAGGGTATGGGGTGTCTCCTATCGAAACTCAAGTTTTGCTTGAGTGGTAACAATATACCCACTGAGCTATCTCAGTGAGTTGTATACTCTTTGTAGGAGAGAAGTTCCTTTGTAAAAGTTCAAGACTTTAATTATACAAAGCACACTTTAACTTCTCTCACATCTGATCTATTTATACACAAGTAATCTAAGTATAAGTGATTAAATATAATACAAGTTGTTGAGGTTGCGTGTCTGACAATTACAAATAGCAATTGTCATTTCCAAGAACCAATAGGAAAGTGTTAATAAGTCTTTGGGAGTTGTTGTCTGACACTCCATGACTTTTAGCCGCAATAGGGAAGATTGGATCTGACAAGAGAAGAGTGTTGGGCTTACACTATTATCTTCTCAGATCTTTTCCCTATTGTTCCCGCCTTTACTTCAGGCGTTGGTTCCTCAGTCATTCAATCACTTTGTTCGTTGAGGAGACTGGGGTTCAGTGAGTTCTTGTCCAACACTCACTGAAACCATCATCTTCTTCTTCGGCTTAAGTCCTACTCAGAGAGTGCCGCCTTCCTGAGTAGTGAATCCTTCTACTTGAATTCGCCTTAAGCATCCTGAAGATGACTCACTGAGAGGTTGTTCTCTCAGTGACTTGAATTGTTCTCGGTTTAAGTTAACACTTAGTTAATTTGTGTCCAAATCATGTTTGAAGCATTCTTGGGTTTTTCATGACCCAACAGTAGTGATATCAAATTTATTCGTGTGAACGTATTCATAATTTTTGCCTAACTTGAAAGTAAAATGGTTTTCGGTTAATCTATAGTATCGAACATGAGATCTACTCTTCATGGGAGATGATCCTTAGCCATCAAGCCAACCATACTCAACAATCATATTTCTCAAATACAATTATTTATGGAAAATGTTTGAGAGGCCTAAATGTGTGACTAATTTTGAGCTTGGATGGATGTGGAAGTTGTTTATTGGTTTGTGAAAAAATGGGTTCTTCTGCTGTCACCAACAGGATGCTGACACACAAAATTAGACATACATTTAGGCACACCAATTAGTCATGCTAATCAATACTCATTATTTATTAAGAATCTTATTTTAGAAAAGATAAAAAGACCATGGGATAGTAAAAGTTTAGATATCGTTAAAATCCGGAGAATATAAATAAGGCTTGACAATAATCAATACATTTTAAACGAGTCGAGTCGAGTTCTGCTCATCTAACTTAAAAAAGCTCGATCTCAGGCTTTACTTTTAGTGCTTGACCATTGCTGGATAATTATAAACTAATAAAATCATGAGAAAATTTGTGTGAGCATCATGAATACTAACCACGACAAATATAAAACTAAATAATTAAATTAAATAACTAAACACGTGTTTTTATACCAATGTTGTAAATAGTGTGAGGCATGGTGTGACGAAGCGGCATTGTTAAACCTCACGCCTTAAATATCATGCTGAATCCATGATATTTTTTAATATATACATACTACTAGCTTATAAGACCCGTGGAATCCACGGGTTTTTAGAAGAGATATTGTATAAAGAATAAAAAAATAGTGTGTAAATAAAAGAAGTAAAAGAAATAAGTAAACAAAGTAAATCATTTATTCGCCACGAATATGAAGTAATAAAGTCAATGAAAGTATTGAGTACAATGCTTGTAACTAATAGTGTAATAAACGTCCATGCACGTAGCCTCTAATCATGATCGCGTTTACAAAACAAATGTATGTAGTTGGAAGTAAACTTGTGATAAGCCATGGAGCATTTCGTGACCACCTGATAAGGTATAAAAATAAGGTGTAAGTTAAAAATTTGTGTGATTGATAAAACATGTACAAAAGAACGGCATATCACATGATAAGAATATGCTTACATACCTCTTGAAACTTGATCATAGGCCGTGTAGAACCTCTTTGTAGACTACATTTGTAGTAGTCTTTGATAAATTACCATCGGCATCAGAAATGACAACCTTCAAACCCTTTTTGCTTTTGACGCGTGAAAGAGCCACATATAATTGTCGTGTGTGAAAACAGGACGTGGTAGGTATAAACCAACTTTCGAAAGTGATTTCCCTTGACTCTTGTTTATCGTCATGGCGAATGAAACTGACACAGGAAATTGCTTGCGCACGATCTTTAGGGGTAAACGTTTGTCCGACGGAGTAATTTTCAACCTTGGAAGGATAACCGAATTCCCAAAATGTGTTCCGTTAATTATTTTAGCTTGAATAGAAGTTCGTGTTAATTTAGTGACTTGAAGCCTTGTCCCATTACATAAACCTTGTGATTGATTAAGGTTTCTCAGCAACATTATTGGGACACCCACCTTCAATACAAGCCTATGGTTTGGAACACCCGAAAATTTTAATCCGTTGATAAATTTCGGTGAAAAAACGGATTGATCTATAGCACCACCACGTTCAGTTTTATCTATGTTGTCACAACTAAGATAAACCATTTCCTCACCAGGAAACGTCTTAAGCAAATGATCGTTAATAGTATCAACCACTTCATTTGTCGGAGCAAGAATGGCCTTTTCCTGGAAGTAGGACGGATCATCAATGTTATCCAAAAGTTTTGGGTAAGTGAAATCAATAACAGATTGTACCGAATCATCAGTTTCATGTATTAGAATATCGTCTGGTATATCTATCAAAACCTCTCCGTCATGTGGTCCTCCAATCTCTCCATCTCCTACTTTCAATATCCAATCCGCAAATTCCTTTATCTCAGTTACGTCTTCAGGCCGTGATCCAACAGTTAGGCGCATGTTGGCGGTTAATTTTAAGACGGTGCAATGATCCCACAAGTACGATTGTTTTAAAGATGCACTTACAATGTCTTGCCGGGAACCTTTTGGAATAACGGGAAGCACCTGCCTAAACTCACCGCTAAATACTACAGTCATGTTACCAAATGGCGTATCACAAGTGTCATACCTGTTCTTTCGCAAGACATCTCTCAAAGACCTATCCAAAGCCTCGAAACACAGCTTATTTGTCATGGGAGCCTCATCCCAAATAATAAGCTTGCATTTCTTCAACAACAGGCCCAGGTCACTTTGTGGAGATATTGAGCACGTAGAAGTCTCATCAATATTTATGGGAATATGGAACCTCGAATGAGCGGTACGTCCACCTGACATCAATAAAGATGCAATACCACTTGACGCAACGTTTATGACTATGTCACCATGTCTTCTAATACCGGCAGCAAGCGTTTTCCATAAAAATGTCTTGCCAGTTCCTCCGTAGCCGTATACAAAGAAAGTGCCTCCTCTTCCGTGTTGGACGGAACTCATGATGGTGTCATATACTTTTCTCTGTTCCATGGTTAACGCGGCATATAGTGTTTCATATTCAGCATGTAACTCTGATGGGTTATAATCTCTCTCATCAAAGATTAGCCGGTTACCAAATTCAGACATGTATGTATCATCTGGATAAGGCAGTTCTGGAAATCGCTTCAAAGTGGTGCCACTGGTCCGCATAAGTTGTTCAATAAAGAACAAACAAACATTCTTTTTTGCATCGTCAGACAGTCGCAAACCTGTATGAAATTATTTATATATGAGCGGTAGCATATGTATTCAAATAAGAGTTATAAAAAATAGCAAGTAGTGTACATATCATAAGAATCAGTACACTACTTTTTTTTATGTGCCTTTGTTGAAAATGGTCTTTTAACATGTTCCCTATTGCTGGTGTAATTACCAGTAGACTACTTATTTTTATGCGCCTGATGTAATGGTAAAAAGGTGTAATGGTAAAAGGTTGTCTTTGATAATTTATCAAGAAAATGGTCTTACCATTACAGCAGCAAATGGTCTTTTACAAAACTTTTTACATACGACAACCTTTTTTATGCTACTCAATAGTATTTGATAAATTACCAGTACACTACTATTTTTAATGTGTCTTTCTTGATAAATTACAATCGGCATCAGTAGTCTTTGATATTTACCATTAATCTATAAATGTGCCTTTATTGACCTTTTTGTTACCATTAATCTATAAATGCATAAAATAACATAATAACAAATCTTGTTTAAAAAAGTCAAAACATACTACGAAAGTTTAGTTGGTGGTTATACCTGGAATTCCTAAAAGAATACTTCTCTTGTACTCGACATCTTCTGAAAGCAAATGCCAAGTTTGTAACCAAACATTCAAAGGTGTGTCAAGTTCTTTTTGCGACAGTAATGTAACAAAAAGGTCCCGTAAATGTTCAGCGGAGGACCAATGGGCTGCTTCTTTAATACCCTCAATATACTCCTTGTCGTCATCTAAAAGGCCCGCTGCGTAGCAGGCTTCTTTGTAGGTAGGATAAACTATACCGTTTATTTTCCTTATTTCAGCATGATTTCGACAACCTTTTTGGCTATTTAGTAGCATCCTACAATAGTAAGCTTCACCAGCCGAGATTGGAACATTATGAATTCTGCCAATTGCATATTTTTGCTTCCTATGTGTCCACATTCTTTTTGGAGCATTCCATACAAATTTCGTAGGAAACTCAGCATATGTTAAGTCCCTTGCTGGTGGATACGTTTCATTCATCTGCATCCAGGCTTCAAACATAGAAGCGCCAACTGTTGGTTTGTGAATAACAGTTTCAAGGTCAGAGTTCCCATCAAATACAACTGGCTTCTCGCCTTCGAGATGAAATGAGAGACGTTCAACAGATGGTGTTCTATAATGAATCTCAAAGCGAAATATCCTTCATGCGGCTTCGCAAGCCGATAGGTACCTGCAATCATAGAACGCTTTAATCTCGTCAACAGGTTTAGCATTTTCTTGACCGTCTTTCGTGGTTGTCGGTTCATACAACTGTGCGGATACTCTATCGGGACCTTTGTTTATGTATTTAAACAAATATTTTATTGAGCCCTTCTGATTGCACCATTCAACATTGATGTGGCATTGATAACGTTTCAGTAGGGTCGCATTATACGGGATAACATAACCGTTGTGCAACTTATGTCCACTCTTAACAACATGGATTCCGTTATCACGTCTTCTATAAACAGGGTAGCCTTCCGAGTCAACAGAGTTGTGTTCTTTAAACTTTTTAGGGAAGTGTTTTGTACATTTCCCATCATCCATGCAAACCTGATTTGGCTCATCAACACCACATGGACCATGCATCATAAAATCAGAAACTAATTTGTGCAGATCGAGATCCTCATTTGGATCTGGTATCTCAGCAGATATGTGTTTGTCAATATGTTCATCGTTTGGCACTTTGTCATCCTTATGTAAAAACAGACAAACATGTGCGTGGGGAAGGCCTCTTTTCTGAAATTCAACTGTGTATACCACTGCAAATTATTGTTCAAGTTAACATGAAATCAGTTTAAATTATGATTATAGATATTGTGTTATAATATAACTCTTATGAATGTGAAATGTGGTATAAATAAAAAGCATACCTGCTTGAATACGTCCGAACAAACGCAACTCTTTGACGTCTTTTATCAACTGATCGAGTTTCATTTTAAAAACTCGACTTAGCACATCAGGCCTGTCTGTAGATGAAAGGTTATGCTCCCGCATATATCTTGCAATCTCCGGCCATTTAGGATTGCACGTGATCATTATAAACAGATCTGGACAACCATACCACCTACACAATGCCATCGCATCCATATAATTTTGCTGCATGTACCTTGGTCCACCAGTGAACGAAGAAGGCAAGATAATAGGCTTTCCAACTGTGGACGGGTCATTATTTCCAGATGCAACGCTTTGACGCACATTTGAGTACGTATCACACCTTAGCTTAGACTGTTTGGAACGATGGAAAAACATACGCTCTCTCTCAACCATAGCGAAACCATCCACAAGAAATTGTTGGAACAAACGACCTCCACGTACGAATAAATTCTCTTGATTCGGACGGTCCTGTATATGATAGGCAAACCACTCCCGCATACTAACTGTTTTGTCATTCTTTTCAGTAGCCGGTTGTCCCGATTTATTTCTATGTGGTATTCCTAAATAATACCCATCTTGCGCACGCGGCATCAACAAAGGGTATTGCAAAGGAAGGTACATAGGATGAAAAATATTGATACGCTGCAAACCTTCACCAAACTTTTCTATCACAATATCTCTATCTTCTGCGCATGCATCCAAGTCGCCAACAATAAGACCAGCAACCTCATCGGCAGTTAGAAGAGCGTATTTATAACATCCCGCCTACTCAGACCACAATATTGTCCGCTTTGCCCGCAGGCTCACGGCTTTGCTTTTGTGGCTTCATTTGAAGACTTCCCGGCAGGTCACCCAAGCCAGTACTACTCTCACATGAGCACGCTTAACTGCCAGTTCCTAAGAACCCCACTCGCAGTAGACCACAAAACGCGTTGTGTCATTGTAAGGCGAATGTTATCTTATGAACCCAGCATCTCTCCAGGCCACAGCCGATGTGGGATTTGCCTAGGGTGTTACAATCACCCCCCTTAGGGACTCATCGTCCTCGATGAGGTTTGCCCCACCATCCCGAACGGCTCAAGAGTGGCTCTGATACCACCTATAACATCCCGCCTACTCAGACCACAATATTGTCCGCTTTGCCCGCAGGCTCATGGCTTTGCTTTTGTGGCTTCATTTGAAGACTTCCCGGCAGGTCACCCAAGCCAGTACTACTCTCACATGAGCACGCTTAACTGCCAGTTCCTAAGAACCCCACTCGCAGTAGACCACAAAACGCGTTGTGTCATTGTAAGGCGAATGTTATCTTATGAACCCAGCATCTCTCCAGGCCACAGCCGATGTGGGATTTGCCTAGGGTGTTACAGTATTTCCGTCCACTCTTGCCTCACTTTGCTACCAGCTTTATTATTATATTCTGCTCGTTGTCTTCTGTGTAGCGGTCACGTGCTCTTCTAAATGTTTTGACCAAATCACTTGATCCATCCAAAATATCTTTTACTTCATTGATAATGTTTCGATCAAGAGGTGTCTTTGAATTAGAATCACCAGACGAAGCAGAAGCAGAACCACTGGTTAATAGATTAAAGGGCACAAAAAAAATAATAAGTAAGATTGTAAATATACAAATTTTGTTCTCTAAATCTGTACACTCAAGATTCAACAAGATTCAACAATGTAATGGACATTACCTTAATGCAACTGCTCTATTATGGATTTCGTTCTGAGTGTCATATATATACAACTGTGCGAATTTTGGAGGAGCATTATTTTCCGGAAGTAAACTACCAATTTTATGGTACGTTTGACCATGTAAGCGGAAAACATACGGACCGCGTCCTTTCTTGTTGATTGAGTCATCAACCTTGCCACCCATTGAAGTAAAAGCGAACATGCTGTTGTACGTTCTAATGTTATTTTTGAAGTTTTGGCTTTTGGTGTCGTCATTCAAGAATAAATCAAGTAATGGTTTTGGAGCTGGAGGTGGTTGTGGAATAGAAACTTTTCCTTTGCCACAACAGATGGAATAAGCTTTTCCAGACGGATTAGAATTTCCTGTTTTTGCTTTTGCTTCCCATAAGAGGGCATGACATTCTTTACACTCGAACGTAGGATCGCCATGGTCATAGTACTCTGCAAAAACGTAATAGAGTAGCTTTTAATTAAGTGTGATAACAAATATCAAAATTGTGCAATGATAGTCAAATAATATTCACTTATACCTTCAGATACACCGACGTATTTGTCGTATACTTTCCTGACGTGTCCATCATCATCAAGATTGAAAACAATGGGAGTGCGAGATTGTAACGTTGGTCTCTTAGACCTTTTTGTCCTTCTTGACGATTCTCCGACTTCATATGTTGATTTTTCTGTTGTTAACGCAGGAATGGCAGTTGTAAACCCAGACGATTGTGTATTTCTTGGGCGTGTTTTAACTTTACTAAGCACGGGTGTTTGAAAAGTAACTGCCAATATAATATTAGGTAAAAAATAGTTACGTTTTGACAAAAACTCATCGATTGTAAAAATCTTTTAATTTTGCAATCGTACCTGTTGAAACGTTACTAAGTGGAGTCTGTCGTTTGCGTAGTGCAGCAAGTGGAGTTACTTGAGGAGCATTTTTTGTCACACAATTGGTACCTAATTATAAACAAATGATTTGAATAGTGTACTGAAAACATTTTTCAATAACAAACACTCTAACGTAAACAAAGAAAAAGTAATTGCAATAAAGTTAAGAAAGGATTTAGTCTGAGAATAATGCATAATATGTACCTGGGTTAATCGGAGAAAATGGTGAAGTGTTAGTATTTATTGGAGTAGTCGTAAGTCGTTGTGGTGTTATTTCAGTAGATGGTGTAACCTGAGATATAACTGTAACAGTTTGTGCATACAACGACTCAATAACTAATCAAATTACTTTAAATAATGAGACAGTAATGATTGTACTTATAGTTTACCATTGTGTAAAGGAATTGGGTCAAAATTGTAAGCCGATACGTTGCGTTTATTGTGACCACTGCTGCCTACATTTGACATTGAAATAGTATGTTAGTGAGACACGAAGAATTGAAGATGAAGAATTAAGCATGAAAAATATGAGTCACTATATAGTGACGGTTTCTGAGGTGTTCAATATGAATAATATGTACCTTCGTTATGCGTCCCAAATGGTGTAGTTTTTGTTTGCAAAGTATTGAATGGAGAAGTATAAGATTGTGCTGTTATTTCAATAGACGGCGCACCATGAAATGTGAGTGTAACAATATATATTTGTGCACAGTCACTAAATAAACAACTTAGTTAACTGCAAAAAAAGCACGTAAAGATATAATTTTATAAGTTACCATTTTGTAAAGGAGTTAGCTGAATATTGTAGGTCGACACGGTTCTTCTATTATAACCTGCATTTCCTAAATTCAAATTGCAATTTGAATATTAATCAGCCATGAAGATTTACACTTGAAGAAAGTTAGACAACAAACAAACATACTTATATAATCAAAGTAAGCAAACCTTGATTAATGTTTAAAGGCAAACTTGTGGATGATATTTGATTAAGTAATGATGTATTTATTCGCTGTGGATGATATGTGTCAAATAACAAATTGAGCAGTTTAGCATATTTGATATTGAACTAACTTCACAAGTAGTAGCAAACAAAATTGTGTTGTTGCATATTATTTAAAAGAAACTAACTATTAGTCACGTCGGATAGCGGCTGCCTCTGTTGATTAAACACTAAACGTGGTCTGCCTACTTTCTTTGGTTGTTGCATCTTGGTTGGTGATGTTGGATGTGTATTGGAATTTGTCAATGGAAGGACATCTACATCTAGAGGATTATCTAATGCAAGCAGAATAAATAGTTAGAAAGGTAGAACAGGTAAGAAAGATAAGAAACAACGTGTAACGATTTATAAAAGATCAAACTTACAATTCAATAATTCTGTCAACGATACTCTTCGATCACTTGAACTGGAATCCACCAACATAGGTTGTGGAGAAATGCCAGTTGAATTTTGAGTTGCATCTTCAGACAATCTTAAATTCTTGTTGGACGTGGAAGGATTTTGTACATTTATAGATTTCCTATTCATAAGCCTATTTGATGTACGTTTTCTGGTGATTGGTGGAGTATTTTCATCATCCATGATGATATTGGTAAACAATACGTTTTGTGGTTTCGAGAAATGATGTTGTTTTTAGGTTTTGCATAAAATGATATGCCAAAGAGAATTTTATGAAAATGTTGTTGAAAATTTTGAATTCAAATACGTATATGGAGTTTGCCAAAGACATATATTGGGTAATTATATGAAGAGCAATTATTTTGAATGGTAACAGGTGCACAAATAATGAAAATGATTTAGTTGATTGTTGTAATATAGAAAATCTTAATTAACATTAAATAAGTTATTCCATTCAGTTGAAACATATCATTAACATATCATTAATTTCACATAATATTGTATCATTAATTTCACATAATATTGTATCATTAATTAACATTAACATATCATTAATTTCACATAATATTGTATCATTTAATATGATGAATATTTGAAACCGAAAAGGATTAAATAGGTTTAATTGTACAATACAAAAAACTAAATTGCTGGAACCTTTTGAAATGAACATCCATTCAAAGCACACATCTGTTATTAATGAAACTCAATTATTCCAATGACATAACAAAATAGAAATTTGCATCAAATCAGACGATGCCTAACAACATTTCATTCGTTATCAAAGAAATTTAGGTCAACAACATAGTCGTCATCTATATCATGACCCATTGCACGTAGTTGATTGATTAAATCATTTGCCTTATCGATCTTTGTCTTCAAACTGTTTAGAAGTTTGTGACATGCTTCATCGTCTCCAACATTGAATCTTAGCCAGTCAATAATAGGAGTTGGGTCGAACTCATCTGATATGAACAACAAAAAAAATAACAACATTTTAAAGAAAATAGTAAAGTATATCGTTTAAATAATAAAGTAGTACCTTCAAATTCTTTGGAAGATTCACCCTCCTCAAAAAGAGAAGAAACAAACGTATTATCATCAAATTTAATATTTGATGAGTCGTTTGCTTTAGCGGATTCCTTATGTAATCCAAACTTTTCTTCTGTTTCACCATCGACAACTTTACTGTCGACCTTGTCATTAGTTTTTAGCGGATCTGAGGTTGAGGATTTTTCCTTGGATTGTTTCAATACAATATTTTCAAACAGTTTTGCAAGGGCTTCTTCTTTAGACGATGCCATATAGAAGAAGAATTATAAACCGTGTGTTTGTGATGAATGTGTTACTTTGCATGACTATTTATAGGAAAAATTGTATACACAACAATTTACATAGTTAATCCTTTCATAAAAAAATTGTTCGTTTGTGTATATGTATGTATTATTTAAAGTACATCTTAGAATGTTGCATAACCAAGTAAATACTTTTTTAGTTCATGGTAAATAATGTCAACGCAACAAAATAGATGGGTTGTAACATATATATTTCATTTAAAGATATGATACGTTTCAAGCAAATCAAATGGGCTAAGATTGGCCTTTATTAATGCTGAACTAAAAAGACGGGTCAAATAGGTATAATGAAGGAACCATTTTAATATGGAAAATATATTAAGCGTGTTGTTTTAAAAAGGTAATGATTGAAGAGCTTAAATTTAGCAAGTTCTATGTAAGAGCTACTAATGAAACGGCGGAGACACAAAGTCTCATTCATTCATCATCAACAACTCCTCCAAAAAACTGTGCCAAAAACAGGTAAATCGTTTAAAACTATTAAAAAAAAGAATTTTTGATTCTTCAAACATGTTTTCTAATCTGCATGTAACTAATTATCAACGATTTAATAGACGATAATACAGTTGCAATGTTTTAATAGGCTTACCAATAGATTAAGTATATTAATGTCTTTTAATGAAGTATATCCGTTAGGATTAATCATGTTTTCATATAGACTTGTTTGATTTTGTCTTTGGAAAAAAGCTTTTTACATGAGTTTGTTCTTAGATTGTTCATTTAACTTTGATCTGCATGTGCATAATTATCACACAATCATGTAAAGAAATGATTGATTAGATAAATTCAACAGCCTTACGATTATCATAGGTAGTTTCATGACTTTCTATTTAATTATATATGTTATGTTAGGTAGATTCCAAAGACGTAGGATTGTAATGAGTAAACATATGTTGATAGGGAGTTATACATAGATGTCTTTGTAAAACGGTTGTGAACATTATTTTATCAATTTTATAAAGTTTAGCTAAAAGAAGATGAAACATTAAACATTTTAGCTAACTATTAGTGTATGTATATCCGTTATTTGTAAATAAGTAACTTAATGTTGGTATACGGTTTTGTATAAAGTCATTGAGTTAGTCGTATTGTTAGGTAAATTCAATCTTTTGTGTATTTATGATAGTCGTTATGCGGATATTGCATTTCTAAAAAAGTAGATACCTCTTAAATGTGTTATTGTTTGTATAGTTGTGTTATACATCGTTGAAGCATACTTATGAATGTATGTTTGTTTGTTAACTATAAATTAGTAATTATGCTAATATAGTGTTTATTTGAATGATTCTTTCACAGGATGAGTCTTCAATTCGTGTTTGCTGTGAACAAAGCAAAATTCCCGGAAAAACAGGTATGCAAATATGGTGATAATGTAAAAGTGCACTTGAGTTACTCGTGAAAATTTAAACATGGAGTGTAAGTAAAAGATGTTTATCGTTTGTGTTTTCAGCGTTTACCGCATCTGTTCACTGAAAGCTTCTACAATGGAACACCGTGGGTGTACTTAATACACAATCGAGCGACAAAGCATAAAGTTTGGATCAAACCGGTGAATTCCAGTGGAAAACTTTACAAATTGTATGGTGCTGAGTGGGCGAAATTTGTGAAAGACAGTAGGTACACAAATGTGGATGTTTTACACTTCATTCTTCAAGAAGAAGACACTTATTATGTAACTGCCTACGATGATGCTGGTTCTGAATGTGGAGGCTACAACCGCAGGGAGATAGGCACACGGCAAATGAGATGCTTCGTAACTATGGGTGCAATTATTGAACATTCTCCGGTAAGTGTATACGATATGAATTTTTTTTATACACGATTATTGAATTTGGTATGTGTATTTTTTAGTTGCTAACCTTATCATCCGGTAAAAATGTATGTAGTTGCTTCCCGGAGATTTCCTGCAAGATATTGTGACAAACGAATTCGATCTGAAGGTGGGTGGAATGGATTTAGCAATCGTTAGGCATCGTCGTGTTCATATTCAAGGAACAGCTAATCCAAAAAAATACGGAAACAGGTTCTATGGAGATGGATGGAACACTGTTGTTGAGAGTCAACACTTGGAACCCGGGAAAGGAATTGCTTTCACAAATCTTGGTGCTAATTGCGTGTCCTTGATTACATTTGCAAGGAATGGACTTGGTTTAGGCTTTGAAAACATTCCGAGAGCACCAGTGAATGAAGCGCTTCCAATCTGTCGAGGGCCATTGGATTCCAAAGGTACGTATAACTTCTTTAAAAGTATAACATCAATTACTATAAACTATTATAAGTATTACTCCATAAGCTAAACATATTGTGTTAATACATATCAAAACAGATAAAAGAATGTTTCACATATGTGACTGGGAAGGACATGATCAGCACAAAAACGAAGATGCTTGTTTTTATACTCCAATGCTGGCCTATGTATTAGATAGAAACCGTTTGGTGAGTAGTTTTAATTTTTGGTGGCTGTGAGTTACTTGTGTACTTAAAATGTGTTTTTAGTAATAGAGATGTAACAAAAAAAAATTTTGGTTCTATCTTTGATGCCAGACTGTACCTGCCAAGTATGTTGATAAGACTGACTTGTTCACATATGACAATGCAATTGTTCGGTACGGTGGAATGGAGTTTCCGGTGGTGTTGGACTTGCAAAGGCACAAAAGGAAACGGGGGCGCAAGATTCAGGAAAACCATGTCACCATGATTGCAGAGGACAAATGGAAGCATATTAACAGGCAGTGCGGTTTCAGGAAAGACAAAATGATAAGGTTCCACTTGGTTGACTTGATGACAGATTTAGATGAGACGGTTGATCCTGAGTTTCCGGTGCTTATTCCAATATTTGATATGTGTTGATTCAGGCTGTTGAAGGAAAGACTCGTGTTTTGTTTAAAGGTTTAAAGGGTTTGTTTGTTTTCAGTAATAATTAAACTCAAGACTTATATACTTTGGTTATTTGTTAGGTTTGATCATGTCTTTATACATGATAATGGCTATATGCTTTGAATTCTCATAACATATTTGGTGTCATCCATATGTCGCTCAGGTAAAAAACATACTTCGAGCACCTTTTGTTGTATCTTTTAGAAATAATAACTATTTATTGACAACCTTTGTCTATTGCTATATAACTCCAACCGTATGTAATAGTAATGCATAACATTGTTATACATCGATGCAGGGTGTTCCGTCCATTATTCTCGGCACTATATGTGCTATCCAAGAGGAGGAAGGGTGGTGGTATCTGGGATGCAGGGCATGCAGAAAGAAGGTGGTCAAGTCCGCAGATATCGTTGACCTTGAATCCGATACCACACCAAAACCGGCTGGTGGTCCTAATGAATGGTGGTGCTCCAAATGCAATGCTAATGTTACATCCATCAAAACCCAGTGAGTTACAGCTTTCTTTATAATAAGCAAATGGAAACTTATTCAGACATTTTTTAACGGTTATCACATATTTCAATCAATAGTTTCTCACTTGAATTATAATCTGCGTATTCAGGTTCCGCTTGCAGATGAGGGTTCAAGATGAAACTGGCACCGTATCATTTTGTCTCTTCAACGATGAGGTTCAGGCTATTCTTAATAACGTAACTGCGTACCAGTTGGTGGAGAAATATGGCAAGGTAGTCTATATTGTTTAACGTTTTATATTTTTCTAAACACAATGAATACATTAAATTGTACAAGCCTTTCTTTGTTGTCATGTAGTCTGATGCTGTCTTCCCAACGGAGATTATGGAAATGGTTGATAAGAAATTTGTCTTTAAGGTGTCAGTTGATGCCAAAAACAAAGAAAAGCTAATGCCTGTGTTCAATGTGTTGCGTTTGTCTGATGATCCGGACATCATACAGTCTGTCTCTGCAACTGCTACACCCGTCAAGGTAATACCTTCAACTTACATGTTATACAGTTTTAAACCAACATATTATTTGTCTGAACTTTAAACAAATAAAGGGTTTTCTTTGTTCTTTATAGTTTGGCTATCAGCCTGATAATTAAGCCACCAGCTCAAAGGTTGCCGATGTGACGCCATTTGTAAGTATACTTAAGTATTTAATTACAGTACTCAAGTAATTGTGTAAATATTTGTTGCCATGTCTGAAATAAACATCTTATGTATGTTTTTTTCCTTTATTATTATTTGCAGGATTTGGAGTCCCAAACCGATGAGAACACAACACCGGTTAATGTCCTAAAAACTGGTGTTGCGAATGTCGACCAATCGTCTTCTGTAACGACTCCAAATGAAAAGAGGAAGGCGGATTCAGTTGAGAAGTCTGACTTGCTCCATGGCGAAGAAAATAGCGCAACAAAAAAGGGAAAGATTGTGCTCAACAAGGAAATTAAAGTTGAGAAACCTTGAATAATGGGTGGCATTAGTTTCATCTCCAGTTTCATGATGCTTAAATGTGGATGCAAGTCCACTTAAAAATACATTTCTGTTTGCTTATTTTGTTTTTTGGATTTTGGTTTATCGCGTTTGCGAGGGTGTTTGAACTTTTGATATGTGTGGTTGAATTATTATGAATAATGCATCACTACTTGGTGCACAAACAATGTTTTGGTGTGGATTTAAACGTTGGTTATTTTGATGATGGACTACTTCTATTAATAATAACAATTTTGTTTGCAGGCTTTATCAGATATTTCATAATAAGAAACATATTTTTCGTTTTGAATTTTATTTGTGCAGGTTTCTCTATGTTACTTTCAAGTGCAAGCAGATGGCTTGATGAACCTTGATACGTGTAGTCGAAGAATGAGCATACTTTGGCATTATAATGTTTTATGTAGATAGTTGGTATCCAAAAACATCAAATGTGTAGTCTTATGAAATCTGTAAATCTTTTTGATATTGGATAGAAAGCAACTTGTGGTTTTTAACATTTTGGAATAATGAATACTTTATGATATCATGTTTTCATTGTTTATGTATGTCGACTTTTTAATAAAGGAATATATATATAAATTCGTGTATATAGGGGGGGGATAAACTTCTGGTCCAAGAAAGTGTGATAAGGTCAAAAATTCTGTTTCCTAATTATCTCCCATTATTTTTAGTATTTATCCTTATTTATTTAATTTTAATTTAGGAAAATATAACTTGATATATATAAATAATTAATTTCGGCAATTACATTATTATATTTATATTACAAATATTTTTATGACGTGTAAATTGTTAAAATGTTCAAGTACAAATTATTTCACTTCATATGATATTTATTTCCAAGAGTTTGGGATTAATTTGGCGTTTTAATTAATTAATAAGTGAATTTTAAGGTTACAAGGGCAATTTGGTAATTTTGCATGATTTAAAATTTCGGGTATTACAACTTATTTCATAAAAGCGTGTTTAATGGATGTGATAATCGTGATAATATTGTATAAAAACAACCCATTCAAATTAGGATATACATACCAAACTGGCCAGTTTCTTCATTCTTTAGCGAAGTAATGGTTCCAAAGGGTCGAAAGTCAAACCCATACATAGAGCCAGTAAAGTCTTCGCACTTTCCGATTAAAGTATTTGAAAGGAAGCTAAGGCGGAGAGGTTTCGCAACGATACGGAACTTGGGTTGGATCTCCCCAAGACTATACCGTTGAAGGGTGACAGCATTGCCCTCTTGTAATTGATGTTTGAACCCATTCACCAAAGCCATCCTCACCGTTGCTTGCATCCTTGTATTCTGGGATACAAAAGATATTGATATTATGCACAACACAATTACAACATAAACATTATAAAGAACCATTGACCATAAAAATGCAATATTAATATTATAAGGAAGTTTGTTCAAGAATGATTACTTGCCTGTTCATCAAAAACAATCATCTCCATGTTGATGACGTGTGGCTTGCTAAACATTGGTTGCATCCAAGTACGAAGAATACGTACTCGTAGCTTGATGTTGTCCTTAACAGGTGATAAATCGTTGATGAACCCAGAAACGAATGTAGACATTGTTTGGTTTGATATTGAGCAATGAGATTAGTAATTGTGATGTGCACCTTTAGCACCAAGGCCATCCTCAATTTATAGTATGAAAGTTCCTAAAATTCATGTTCAGATTATTAGAAGGTTTTTAATATTTTGATTAGCTTCCAAGATTAAAATTGTTTCAAATATTCTTGATTAACTTAAAAAAATTACAACCGAATTATTGACAAAATCATGGAATATTAAAGATGCCCCAATTACAAACGAAAATAACAACTAAAATAAATAAATCAACAGCTGTAAAATCCCCCATCAATATTTTTTAGGGGTTTGTTGTTCTATTGTTCATACAACCATACCTAATTTAGTGAAAGCATGTTATAAACCTAAATTAAAAAGTTTCCCCCAATTTTTTTAGGGTTTAGAAATTAATATTAAAGTATATAAACATCCAATCAATCAATCAATAAAAACTAACAAATAATATTGAAGATCATTACCAAATTTCAGTGGAGGCAGCACACGATTTTGTATGATATCGATTGTGTTGTTGGAGAAAGTCAAATATAGGGTTTCAAAAACAAATAAGAGGTTTATTTTGGGAGATAATTGCAAAACGATTTTGGTTTACAACGCGTATTCATTAAATGATGATTTCAATTAGGACGCTCCTCTTTTGAAGATATCAGTTGAATGGTGGAAGAAAAAGTCAGCACGTTTAATGGCCTTTCAATATTTACAAAAATAACATAAAAGAGGAGGTGTATAAAAAAGTATGCTTTGAGAAGTTGTACAAACCATGTTAAATAAGGAATGACACATCAGCGAATTAAATTTTATTAGCTTAAAAGAGTGGTACAAAAGTGCATTATATTAGAATACATAGATAGATTTATAAACATATATTTTTAAAAAGAGAAACAGGAAGAACTTAAAAAGTGAATATTGATCGCTTTGATGACTCGAACATGACACCAACTATTTATGAGAGATGATCCTTAGCCATCAAGCCAACAACACTCAACAAGAATTTTTCTCAAATATAATTATTTAAGAAAAATGATTTGTAGGCCTAAGTAATGAACCTAAAAATAGACCTACAAATATAATTGGTGTAATTTAAAATTGATTGGTGAATATGAGGAGAGAGAAAGAGTGTTTTTAATATTTGTCAAAATGTGAATGGAGTAGGCCTATTTGTAGGTTTATTTAGTAGGCCTATTAAGACAAAAAGACCATGTAAATTTAATGATTGCAAGTTGCCAATCGTGTTGTAGTATATGTTGCGTACCTTGGGATATTACAAGCTAAGACATCGCTAAAATCCGGGGAATTTAATTGAAGCTTAACAGTAATAAAAGACTTTAAACGGATCGGGCCGAGCTCTGCTCGATCATCTAAGTTAGAAAAACTCGATCTTAAGTTTTACTTTTAGTGTTCCATCATCGCTCGATAATTATAAACAGTTAAAACCGGCCGTTATGGTCGGTCGTCCAATATGGTCGACCCCAACAAAGATGCGTTCTTTCCCTTACACCTCCTCTCACCGAACGTCTCTTACGCCCAAAAAAAAAAAAAAAAAAAAAAAAAGAACTCGTTCGAAATTAAAACCGAGTCATGTGAGGTTTTGTGTGTGTGCGCGTAGTGTTTTTATTAAATAATTTTTATAGGGTATATTTGTTTTTAGTAAACTTCCAAATATGGCTGGAATTGATTAGCGGTATTTACAAAGAAAGATTAAATCAAAATTATAATCAACAAGCAGTTGGTTTAAATATTGGGTAATAATTTTCTTGATCAGCTTATTTAATGAGAGCTTTAAGAAGGATCTTCGTAATACGTGTTGGTGTGTTTTTACGGATCGAGAATATGAAATAAAGACATCTTTTTTATGAGCTTTGTAGTGACAACAGTTGGTGTGTTTGTGGGGAACAAGGGAAAAAAACAAAACACTTTTATACGAATTTTTGAGAAAAATGTCTTGACGTGTAATTGTATAGAACGAAGGATTTGTTTATTTGGTTACGACTATAGTGAAGATGTGTATATTGGAATACAACTTAGTTATAATCCTTCTTTTGGTTCTTTCATAGACAAACACAACAACAAAAACGAAAACATCATAAGTCGACCCTACCTGAGACCCTCCAAAGGATCTTGTAGCCATAAATATTGCTTCTTGATTTGTCCATTGATTGTGACGGGGGTGTGGTTGTTGGCGATGAAGGTGTTGATTGGTTATATGATTTAAAAAATAAATCAAATCAAAAGATTTGATTTACTTTTTAAGATTTTGGTAGTTTCCAATGTTACTTTTTCTTTACCGTTCGTACATTAGCCGGAATTCGCACACCGTCGTTCGCACATCTGCTTGGTCGGGGATTGTGCTAATGGTCGGGGATGTGGGCCAACAAATGATTGAGATTGTACTTCTTGTCTGCACACGTGTCAACAAATTAGTAAGATCGCACGTTCGCACATGACCATTTAGGGAATGAGTGTTATTTTTGTACCTTTTGAAAAAAAATCAAATTTTTGTCTTTTTTGAGAATTTTCTCTTTTCTAAATACCAAGTAACAAATTTAGTTACTTGCTACCCGAATTTAGTTTTTGTTTGGTGTTATAGGCTTAGAATTATCTTTGTATCTCAGATAAAAATGAAAAAAACATTTGACAAATCTTCGAGTTTCAAAAAGTTGCACCTTAATCTTGTAAAAACGATTTACTACAACTCTACAGGTCAAGGTGGCTGACCCCAAGATTTTGTGAGTATATATATTTCCTAAAGTCGTCTGTTTACTTTTGTGTTAATAAGAAGGACTAAGGTTGTGTTTGTTTTTCTTAAAAATGTCTTAATAATGTCCGAGTGACTGCAACATCTGGTTCGGTCAGAGAAAAACACCAAAAAGAGGGAAGATAATTCAAGTTGTACAAATAAAGTTCAAGGGGAAGATAATTCAACTGCTAGGAAGATGGGTCTATGGCTCAATATTATATTTTAATTTGTTAGTGGAACTATCTCAGTTGTACCGGTTGGCACCAATTTACAATGGGTCAATTGCCTTAAAGGTTGTAATTCAAAATTAAAATAGGTGTATTTATATACGTAGTATCTTATTTTTGTTAGTGTATAGAAAGTTATAATAGGTGTATGCAAGTATATGTATATGTCGAAAAAGTTATTTGCGTTGGGCATCTAATGTATAATAGCGTTGTCGTCGTCAATATAAACAAACAACACCTAGCACTCAGATGTTTTTAAATGAAAAACAAACCGTCTTATAGTATTTAGATTCAGACATTGACGCTTCAGATTCAGATTCAGATATGCGAATCAGATTCAGATTCAGATATGTGAATCAGATTCAGATTAAGATCCTCTTAATAAACAAACAGCACCTAAGTGTCTGATAACTTATCTTACTTGTTAAATTTTTGAGTTATATGTTGCATCGTTTCAATCAGACTACTAAATAATTAATTTTTTGAATTTTGATTGTCCTGTATACCGGTTCTCGAAACATATCTCGATTCCCAAAAATACTTGATTCGACACCCAAAAGTACGTCAATCAATACACAAAATAATCGAAATTTAAAAAGCTAGTTATTCAATAGTCCAATTAAAACAATGATACATTGACAAGTTAAATACATTTATACAATTTACTCCAATTATCCCTAATAAGAATGAGTGCACGCTGTGTTTAATGGTGGGTGGAGGTGGAGGTGGCGGTGGCGGTTGTGGTGGGTGGCGGTTGTGGTGGGTGGAGGTGGCGGTGGTGGTTGTGGTGGGTGGTGGCGGTGGAGGTGGGTGGTGGTGGCGGTGCATGGTGGAGGTGGGTGGTGGTGGTGGTGGAGGTGGCGGTGGTGGTTATGGTGGGTGGTTGGTGGTTAAATATAATTTTTTTTGGTTATAATAACACCACTGGACACTTAGTCCACCGGTTGGGGTGTTCATTTTGGGCCTCCAGACCCAGTTCGAGCCTTGTTGGCCCCCTTTTAATTTATTTTCCAAAAAAATTTTGCATCGTCAATCCTAAGGACTAACAGTGCAATTTATTTTCGGAAATAAATTGCATCGTTAGGACTGACGATGCAAATATTCTCTCTTCCGATAGGAGATAACGGAGAAATAATTTGCACCGTTAGTCCTTATTGACTGACTTTATTAACGGAGGGATGGTTTTGTGCCAACTTTACTAATGGAGGGATGGTTTTGTGCCAAAAAAAGCACGAGGATGTAAAGCGAGCAAAGGTCAAACCACAATGATGTATTTTGGACTTTTCTCAAATATTTATTGGGTTAATTCTACATATAGGTAACGAACTTTCAAAAATTTCCAATGTTAAGTAATTTACTCTCAAAAATACTATGTTAGGTAATGAAACTTTAATCTTTGTTCAATGTTAGGTAATATGGGCTATCATTGCAACTTGTAACCTGTGCAACCGGTTACCATTGTACCAAACTTTTTAAAATTTCCAATGTTAGGTAACGAACTTTCTAAAATAAGTAAGTTCGTCCGTTAATCTTACGTTTTTTCCGTTTTCATATGTTTTTGTCCGTTTTTCTTACGTTTTTTTTCCGTTTTTGTCCGTTTTTCTTATGTTTTTGTCCGTTTTTCTTTACGTTTTCGTCCGTTATTCTTACGTTTTCATACGTTTTTGTCCGTTTTTCTTACGTTTTTTTCCGTTTTTATCCGTTTTTGTCCGTTTTTCTTACGTTTTTGTCCGTTTTTCTTACGTTTATTTACGTTTTCGTCCGTTATTCTTACGTTTTTGTCCGTTATTCTTACGTTTTTGTCCGTTTTCTTTTTTTTTATCCGAATTTTTTATTTAGTCCGAATTTTTTGTCCGATTTTTTTTTGACCAAATTTTAAAAAAAATATAAATAAAATTAAAAAAAAAAAAGGAATCAAAATTCGGACAAATATTTTGAGATAAATAAAAAATTCGGACAAAAACGGAAAAAACGTAAGAAAAACGGATAAAACGGACAAAAACGTAAGAATAATAGACGAAAACGTAAGAAAAACGGACAAAAATGTAAGAAAAATGGACAAAAACGGAAAAAAACGGAAAACAAAAACGGAAAACTAAGAAAAACGGGAAAAAACGAAGAAAAAACGGACGAAAACGTAAAAAACGGACAAAAACGGAAAAAACGGAAGAAAACGGACAAAAACGTAAAAATCGTAAGAAAAACGGACAAAAACGTAAGAAAAACGGACAAAAACGGATAAAAACGGACAAAACTGTAAGAAAAACGGACAAAAACATATGAAAACGGAAAAAAACGTAAGATTAACGGACGAAAACGTAAAAAACGTAAGAAAAACGGAAAAAAAGGTAAGAAAAACGGATAAAAACGGACCAAAACGGAAAAAACGTAAGAAAAACGGACGAAAACGTAAAAACCGGAAGAAAAACGGACTCAAGGACCATTTGTGTAAGCCTTGCGCAACACAAGGACGATTTTGTGTAAGAAGGACCATTTGTGAAAAAAATGACTAAATTTGTAAAGCCTTGCGCAACACAAGGACCATTTGTGTTAAAAACTGAAAAGGAATATAATAATAATAATAATAAATATGACGTCACATGTGGGCCCCATAAGCATAGCCGGTAATATTACCCAACTTTGAAGGTTGCACAAAGTTTGGTTACCTAACATAGTATTTTTGAGAGTAAATTACCTAACATTGAAAATTTTTGAAAGTTCGTTACCTATCTATAGAATTAACCCATATTTATTTTATGTCATGTTTAAAAAGCTTAATATAAGTATGTGTTGAATACGATCGAGTTTAATAGTCTTATGTCTTGTGGAAAAGTATACAAAGATCAATGAAAAAACAGTTTATTATGAATTCAACCAACCTCCCCTTTTATTTTATTCACAACATCAGACTATCACTTCAAATGTGATAACTGGTTTTGAGTTCAAACAGATACAAAGAAAGAATCAAAGACAAATGCTCACAACTTCTCAACACAGAGAAAAATACGAATACACACAGAGAGATAAGATAACAACTAACTAAACCCTAACACTAGACAAAAGCTTATATAGCAGCTTCAACTTCACACTTGACCTCCTCCAGCCCTTGTACTTTAGCTAAGATACAACTTGGCCCCTGCAAATATAAAGACAAAGAAAACACAATATATACAACTTTACCTTAATTACCTGAAGACCCCTGGACTTAGTTAAACACCAAACCAGAATACACAAGGCAAGATTAGCCTTCTGAACATTCCCCCTTAATCTCAGCCTTGTACATGTCATACAAGCCAAGATCATCACAAAACTTATTGTGCTCCTGCACACTCAAACCTTTTGTAAAAATATCCGCCACATTATCAACAGATTTAACCTTGACAGTTCTAACTACTCCAGCAGAAACTTTTTCCCTTAAGAAAAACAATTCTATTTCAAAATGTTTTGTTTTCTCATGAAATACTGGATTTGCTGCTATTTGAATAGCAGAACTGTTATCACAATGAACAGGAACAGGAAGAGAGATTTTCACATTCAATTCAGCCAATATTTTCTGAATCCAGATAACCTCACAAGTCACAGTATTCATAGCTCTATATTCTGCTTCAGCAGAAGATTTAGAGAGCATAGACTGTTTCTTACTTTTCCAAGAAACCAAACTCTTTCCCAGAAATACACAATAACCCGTCACTGATTTTCTAGTGACTTTACACTTGGCCCAATCAGAGTCAACAAACACACTCAAATCAAGGTTGTTTCCTTTACAGAAGGAAATACCTTTACCAGGAGCATTTTTCAAATACCTCAACACCCTGAATGCCAATTTTAAATGAGATTGCATTGGTGCATGCATAAACTGACTTAAGACATGTACTGCATAACTGATATCAGGTCTTGTATGAGTAAGGTAAATAAGTTTACCCACTAATTTCTGATAATTATTGATACCTACTAAAGGCAAATCAACAATGACCTGATCAGGCTTAGCAGAACTATCTTTAGTCTCAATTGGAGTACTACAGGGCTTACACGCCAACATACCAAATTCGGACAAAACTTCCAGGCAATATTTTCTTTGAGTCAGAAACAAGTTTCCATCAGACTCAAGAACTTCAATACCCAAGAAATATTTCAGTTTGCCCAAATCTTTGATCAAAAACTTAGAACTCATGAAACTCTTAACTTCATTGATAGCTTGAACATTGTTACCAGTAATAACTATATCATCCACATACACAAGTAAGGCAATGAAAATCCCATTTTTATTTTTAATAAACAATGAAAAATCATTCTTACTTGTTTCAAAGCCATTCTCAATTAAAACTGAAGTCAATTTTTCATTCCACTTTCTAGGGGCTTGTTTCAAACCATATAAAGATTTATTTAACTTGCAAACCCTAGTATCATTCTTATCAGAATACCCATCAGGCAAACACATATACACATCTTCATCAAGTTCACCATATAAAAAAGCGTTATTCACATCCATTTGAAAAATAGGCCAATTATACTGCACTGCTACAGCAAGTAAGCATCTTACAGTAACAATTTTTACAACAGGTGAAAAAGTTTCATCATAGTCAACACCTTCCTTTTGACTACAACCTTTAGCAACCCATCTGGCCTTATATCTTTCAACCTCACCATTAGACTTATATTTAATTTTGAACACCCACTTACCTCCAATGGCTTTTCTGCCATCTGGAAGTTCAGTGATGGTCCAAGTTCCATTTCTATTAAGAGCTTCTATTTCAAGATTCATAGCTTCTATCCATCTTATATCATTAGCAGCTTCTTTATAAGTCTTTGGTTCACTTATTTTATTCAAATTGGTTGAAAAATTATAGTTCTCTGTACTCAACTTAGAGTAATTAACTTGTTTATCAATACTATACTTAACTTTAGTATTAACCTCATAGTCACTCAGCTTAGCAGGCATCTGAGTTTTCCTAGATGACTTTCTAACATAAGTTTTAAAAACATTCTGTCTATCAGGTGTCAATGTAGACTCATTAAAAAGATTATTAAACTCATTGAAATAACTGTCATCACCCTCAGACTTGTTTTCATTTTCCTCAAGTGTAGCATTTTCCACTTCATCATTGGCTGCTTCTCCTGGTTCACTAGGATGCACCCCTTCATCCTTATTAGTGAAACCAGTATTCTCAGTACCTCTCAATGATGAAGGGTCTATGCCCTCACTTCCCTTAGGTTTCTTATCTCTCTTTTCATCATAGGGCTCATCTGACAAGTGTTCATCATCTGGGTAATGATTAAAAAAGTTTAAACTATCTGTATTTTGAAAATGAAACTCAAAATCTTTGTTTTCAGACTTATTTTTAAAAGGAAACACTGTTTCATAAAAGGTAACATCCCTTGAGAACAAAATCTTTTTACTTTCAATACTAAACAATTTATAACCTTTTTTCTCAAAAGAATACCCAATAAACACAGATTTTTCAGACCTAGATGAAAACTTATCAGAATTATTTAACACAGTGGCAAAACAAAGACACCCAAAGACTTTTAAATGAGAGATGTTTGGTTCACAGTTATACATGATTTCATATGGAGACTTTCCAGATAAGACAGAACTGGGTAACCTGTTAATCAGGTAAACAGCAGTTAGAACACACTCAGTCCACATGTTTAATGGAATCCCCCCCTGAAACATGAGGGCTCTAGCAACATTAAGCAAATGTCTATGTTTTCTCTCAGCTATTCCATTCTGTTGAGGGGTATGAACACATGAGGTTTGTTGAAGAATTCCATTATCTTTACAAAATTTTTCCATATTTTGATTTATAAATTCAGTTCCATTATCTGATCTAAACACTTTAACTGTTTTGTCAAACTGATTTTTAATCAAATTATAAAAATTAACAATGTTTTGAAAAACCTCATATTTCCCCCTCAAGAGAAAAACCCAAACAGCTCTAGAGAAATCATCAACAACAGTTAAGAAATACTTGTATCCTTCTTTGCTTTGAACCTTGTAAGGACCCCAAACATCTAAGTGAACCAATTGTCCAATGTCATTTGTTTTATGATCACTTAGAGGAAATGGTTCTCTGGTCTGCTTAGCCTTATGGCAAACTTCACAAGGTTCAGCAATAGAATCAATTTTATAAGCAAGTTTATGTTTTAGAATGTTAAGAACTTGGTCAGCAGGATGACCAAGTCTGTTGTGCCAAATACATTTTGACAAACAGCATGCTTGAATATTATTATTAGTTAATTTGGTACCTGTATTAAGAAAATACAACCCATCTTTATGATTACCAGTCCCCACTTGGGTCCTTAGAACAGAATCCTGAATGAAACAAGTATCCTCATCAAAAATCACTCTATATTTATTATCTTTATTGAGTTTGTGCACAGAAAGAAGACTGACTTGGTAGTCCGGAACTACCAAGACATTGTGAATAGTTATTTTATCTGTAAGTTTTAGACTTCCAATATGTGTGACAACAGCTTTAGTTCCATTAGGATGACCAACGGTCATATTAAGTTTTGAAACTTTAACAACATTAAACATGTTCACAATGGTGTATGTCATATGTTGACTTGCACCAGAGTCAACAATCCAACCTATATACAGACTGTAAGTGCTAATGTTTGTATTGTGATTGAAAAATCTAGATGAACAAAAACTAACAACGCAGTTCATACCTGCAACATTTGCAGGTAAACAACCAGATCCAGATTTCTCAGTGATCAAAGCCATCAGTTTCTTATACTGATCATCTGTAAAGGAATGAGATGAAGCAGTAAACTGATCCTTATGACCTGAAACAGCATTATTACTACCAGAATTTTGAAAGTTATTTGGCCTCTTTTTGAAACCAGCAGGATACCCAACTAATTCAAAACACCTATCAGCAGTATGACCATTCATATTGCAATGAGTACAGACCAAGTTAGGCCTATTTAGTCTTCTATTTTGATTATTATTATTCACATTTCTGTTCACAGACCACTCATTAGGTTTTTGATTAGTTTTAGATGCAAATGCAGAGTTATTATTTTTAGAACCAGAAGAAGATGGAGTACTCCTATGAGACTCATCTTTAAACAGAGTAGCAAAAGCACTCTTCACATCAGGAATTGGATTTGAGGTGAGAATAATACTCCTGATAGGAGCATAAACCTCATCCAATCCCATTAGAAACTGCATCAACTTAATAAGTTGATCATGTTTCTTAAATTTTTCAGAACCTTCACAAATGCAGTCAGGCAAATTCACAAGAGAGTCATATTGCCTCCATAATGCATTAAACTTGAGATAATATTCAGATAATGGTATGCCATTTTGAGTGAATGAATGTATTTTATAATGCATATTGAATATAATGGAACCATCTTCTTTATTATATGTTTCTTCCAATTCATCCCAAACAGTTTTAGCAATTTTAGAGAACACTTGTCCCATGAACACATCTTGGGACACACAACCAAGAATCCAAGATAAGACCACAGAATTGCACCTATCCCACTGTTCTTGCATAAAACCTGCCTCAACAGGCCTAACAATTTTACCATTAATAAAACCCAGTTTATTTTTTGTATGAATAGCCAGTTTAATAGCAGCAGACCAAACTTTGTAATTTTCAGTACCTTCCAATTTAAAACCTATTAATGGAATCCCACTTGTGTCACTACTATGCAAGAACAATGGGTCAAACTGATCAAGTTTGTTCACCCCTGATCCCCCAGCTTCATCATCCCCAGCCATGATGATGAAGTAAACCAAAAAAAAACAGAAACACAAAACAAATACACCTTATATCACCTTCAATCACAAATAATCCACCAATAAACAATCAACAACTCCTCACAAACAATCCCTTAACCTACCACTTCAGCCAGGCAATACTAAAAAAAAAAACTAAAAAAAATTCCTAAGAGAGGGTGTGAGAGGTGTTACAAACACGCAACTCCAAGCACAGATTGATCAAGAAGATCAAAACCCCAAAAGCACAGCGGAATAGAACCAAGAACCTGAAACAATCAAGAAAAGATCAATATTATGAATTATCTTTTAGAAATCAACAGAAAACTAAAAAACAATTTATTCAATAACATCAATCAAATCAAGAAAAGATAAACAACCCCTGAATTAGGGTTTGATACAGAAAACCCTAATTAAGACGATACCACCAACCAAAACACTAGATCAACACGATCTAATGAAAACCACCACTGATTAACACTCGTTAATCACAACCAAACACCAAGAATCAAAAACCCCCCAATTTTCAGAAACCCTAAAAATTGAGATGATCGATTAAACCACAATTGAACCCCAAAAAACAAGATTCAACCACCCAGATTACGATTAACCACAAGATCTACACAGATCCAGTCTCAATTTTGAAAAGCCCCAAAAAATTTTGAAACCCTAATTTTCAAAAAAACTTTAAAACTCAATCGATCTTTGTATCAAAGCGAACCTGGCTTTGATACCATGTGGAAAAGTATACAAAGATCAATGAAAAAACAGTTTATTATGAATTCAACCAACCTCCCCTTTTATTTTATTCACAACATCAGACTATCACTTCAAATGTGATAACTGGTTTTGAGTTCAAACAGATACAAAGAAAGAATCAAAGACAAATGCTCACAACTTCTCAACACAGAGAAAAATACGAATACACACAGAGAGATAAGATAACAACTAACTAAACCCTAACACTAGACAAAAGCTTATATAGCAGCTTCAACTTCACACTTGACCTCCTCCAGCCCTTGTACTTTAGCTAAGATACAACTTGGCCCCTGCAAATATAAAGACAAAGAAAACACAATATATACAACTTTACCTTAATTACCTGAAGACCCCTGGACTTAGTTAAACACCAAACCAGAATACACAAGGCAAGATTAGCCTTCTGAACATGTCTTAATGTATAAACCTTTGCTTCGAGTAGTTTTTAATTTTTCTCATCACTCACTGCTACACATATAGTCAAATCGAGAAAAATGTAATGAAGTTGACGTAAGCACTTAATGGTTGTTATAAAAAAAATATCTAAACTTAAGATACTTACGTTTCAGTGATTATAATCGCAACTCACAAACTTCTACCGCTTGACCACTCGTATACTATTTTCAATGTGGATGATATCTCTGAAACACGAACCTCGTGATCCACAAATCACATATTTAATTTCGATACCAACAACAATCGGAATTCTAATATTTATAAAATAGATTTTACACTAATAACATTGAGAAGACATACTAATAAATACAAAGGAAAAAAAAAAAAAAAAAAAAAAAAAAAAAAACCTGGACTGAAGACTCGAAGTTGCGACCTTATATTTATAAGAGATAAAGCTTAGCCTTCAAACCAGCTGCAATTTCATGTTTTATTTTCAAATTTATTTATTTATTCTTCTAATAAAAATAAGCACCGTACATTTGTCTTTTCTTGTTTTGGTCTATGATGCTTTTGATTGACTTTGAATTGAAGTAGCATATGCGTGTCTGACTGTTTTTTATATGCTACTTTTTTGGAAGGATTTTTTTTTATATGCTACTGATTTATACTTCTATGTTTTCTTTCTTTTGTGAACTAAATATTTATATTAACTCGTATTGGTAATTAAAACATCTATATGTAGTACAAGTTTATAGAGAAGGTCTACGTCATGTGGAGGTAGCATGAAGGACACCCACTCGACTATAAAAGGAAAGGCCGGTTGTAAGCTAACATCATGAGGATTGTTACTAGCTTTTGTATTTCCACACTCGCAAAATATTCGATATGACTTAAATACGGCTCTTAAGTGTCAAAATTTCTAGTTACGGTGTTGGTTTATTCTCGTGAACCTATTCATAATTTTAACCATTTGAATGTAAAACTAAACCAATTAAAATAGTGCCGCTTAATCCAGTCTAGCATAAATAAAACCAGCAATTTAATGGATGAAACCCATTATCTTTGTGTTGATAAATCTGAGTGCATTAGTTTAATGTGTGAGATGTCTAAAGATGAACTTTATTAATAAATTCAACAGTAACAATAATATTAATAAAAAATTACATTGGGTAATAAAAAAGTAATGGATAGGCAGGAGACTCGAACACGTGACCATGAATTCATAAGAAATCAAACTTAGCCATCACGCCACCCATACTCACATGTTTGATTCTCAAATCTAGTTATTTATTTTCATGTTAAAAGTCACCAACATGCATGTCTTTTTTTTTTTTTTTTTTTTTTTTTTTTTTTTTTTTTTTTTTTTTTTTTTAATTGTAATAGAGATTTTTCACCCTAATAAAATATATTACTCCAAAAACAGTTTAAAGAACAATGAAATGTGGCTGAAATACCACATTAACCTCAAGCAACCGCTTGTACAACCTCTAGAACATTTATGACATGCCATAAAAGAGCAACTAGCTACCAACAACTAGAACAACCAATAACCAACATAAAAGACATACCAAACTAATAAAGTAACAAAATAAAAAATTACTTCCTCGCACGGCCTTGGAGCTTGATATCACACTGATCGCAAAACTCATCAAATTGCCATGGTAAGTCATAAACCAGAGCCGTATAGTCATCAGAAAGATATTCTTCGAGCTCGCTACCTCCACCTGCTGATGAAAAGTAACTTTCCATAGGATCATTCGGCTCAAACACCTCATCATCAATCAGAATCAACCACTTCACCCACCTTAGAAAATGGGTTTCCTTTCCTTTTACCATCAACCACCGGATTAGGAGTGCTCTTCATAGTTGACGGAGAATGAGATGTAGAAGAACCAGGGATATCTTTAGGACACGTAGTGCCAATAACAGGTTCCAAAACTGAATCTTGCTCCGTAAACACACCAAAACTGTTCTTCAAATCAAAAAGGTTGATATCATCCACCCAATTCTTATTATTGCCCTGAACATCCTGAGGAGGAGCCGTACTACTAGTAGGACCAGTAGTAGATTCGTTACAAGAAGGAGAACCAACATTAACTGTTGGTGAACTTGCATTAGGATCAACATTCGGTTTTGAAGACGAGGCCCCACCATTATTTGGTTTAGAAATTGGTCTATAATAATATTGAACCTTTGGTTTCTGCAAACGCAATCGCTCAACTTGTCGGTTAACAGGTTGCTTTCCCTTACCTTTCTTCCTATTTGCTTCAATAAACCCTTCCTCATTCACCGTCGGTTTCTCAACCAGTTTCACTCTCTTAGGAAATCCATCATCATTATGATTAAAAACTTTACAAGTATCACATCTTGGCGACTTCCACTCATATTCAATATCAATTTTTTCCAATGAATGACCGGACCCATTCGGGTAAGGGATAGCAACCACAAGAGAATAAAGTAAAGCTTCCTTTGACGACACTTCCACAAGGGCCCTAGCATAGGAATTACGACCCCACGACTAAAGACACATCGTACTCGTGTAAGAATCAAGCATGATAGGACGACCAATTTGTGTTGTAATCAAACTAAGACCAATTTGTGTTGTAATCGAACTCGGGTCTTGTTGCCCAAAAACCAACGCCCCAACCACTGGACTAAGCGTCCAGTGGTGTAATTATATGAAAATAAATTATATTTAACCTTTTTTTTGCTCAAACTCGTTTTTATCCGTTTTGGTCTGTTTTTATACCCTTTCGTCCACTTTTTTACGTTTTCGTCCTTTTTCTTTTACATTTTTGTCCGATTTTTACGTTCTCTTCCGTTTTTTACATTTTTGTCTTTTTTTATCCGTTTTTATATGCTTTCACTTTTTTTATGTTTTCGTCCCTTTTAATACGTTTTCAACCATTTTTATCTGTTCTCGTCCATTTTTTTACGTTTTTGTATGTTTTTTCGTTTTTGTCCATTTTTTTACTTTTAAGTCCATTTATTTACGTTTTTATACGTTTTTATCTGTTCTTTTACGTTTTCGTCCCACTTTATACGTAAAAAGGTAGACGAAAACGTTTAAAAACAGAAGAAAACGTATAAAAATGGACGAAAACATAAAAAAAAAAGACAAAAACGTATAAAATGGACAAAAACGTAAAAAAATAGATGAAAACTTTTAAAAACAGACCAAAATGTAAAAAACGGACGAAAACGTAAAAAAATGACAAAAACGTAAAAAGTGGACGAGAACGTAAAAAAGGGACAAAAATGTAAAAAATTGTACGAAAACGTAAAAACGGATGAAAACGTAACAAAACGGACGAGAGCCTAAAAAAAGGGACAAAAAAGTAAAAAAAAAAAAAATTGGACAAAAATGTAAAAAAACGGACGAGAACGTAAAAAATGGACAAAAATATTTAAAAAAACGGAAGAAAACGTACAAAAACGTAAAAAACGTATAAAAACAGACGAAAATGGATAAAAACGTGAGCCAAAAAATGGTTAAATAGAATTTATTTTCGTATAATTACACCACTGAACGCTTAGTCCAGTGGTTAGGGTGTTGGTTTTTGGGCAACAAGACCCGAGTTTGAGCCATGCTGCATTTTTTAATTCATTTTAGAAAATGAGGACTAACGGTGCAAAAAATATTAACGGATGGACTACCGGGAAAATAATATTTAAACACTCAACGTTCAAACTAACGGCCTATCCAAAATATGGACTAAATGAGTGCAAGGTTTCAAAAATAGGTATCTCTGATGTAATTAAAACGGCTTAGGGACTAAACATGAAGTATGAGCAAACCATAGGGACTAAACATGTAATTTTTTCGACATTTTATGAGAAAAATTAAAGAGAAATAAAAAAGTAAAATGACAATGATACCCTCATGTGTAAGTTACATGAGGGGTGTTTGACGGTCAAAATTGACGTCGTTTGGTCAAAGGATTGTGAGTGTTAAGGGTTTCCGAGTTAGGGACTGTCTATGCAAAAATAAAAGTCAAAGGATCAAAGGTGAAAGTCAACGTAAACCACAAGGACCATCCGTGTAATTTACTCAAAGAAAAAATTATTAATCTACCTTCCGTTAAGACATGGTAGAGGTGGCAAAACGGGCGGGCCGGGCGGGCACGGGTTACGGGCTAAACGGACACGGGCTAAACGGGCGCGGGCCAAACGGGCGCGGGCCAAACGGGCGTGGGCCAAACGGGCACATGTTATACAAATCGCTTTAGAAAAGACCAAAAACGACAAAATAAATTCCTCAAACGTAGCACCTCATTTATATTTAGAAAATTAAATATATTATATATATAAGTTTTTCAATTGAGAGAAAATATCTGCCCGTTTGTGCCCATTTAACTTTTAAATGGGCAATATATGCTCATTTCAAAAAAAGGAGGGGACCAAATGTGCCCAAATTTTTTAAAATTTTGCCCAATTAGCCCATTTTTTTGAGCTTGGGCACAAATTGACACTTAAAATTAAAAAGCAAAAGTGAAAGAAAAAAATAAAAAAAGAGTTGGTGAACAAGCTGCTGACTTGAAAACGAGACCCACAACTATACTTATGATTTATTTGTTTCAGTGCTAAAGAAAACCTTACAGTAGTTTTCCGGTTATATCCGGCCAAGACCCGGTTAGACCCGATCATTTCCGGTCAAGACCCGGCTATACCCGGTCAGGACCGGTTATATCTGGCCAAGACCCGGTTTGACCCGGTCATTTCTGGTCAAGACCCGGTTAGACTCGGTCATTTCCGGGCAAGACCCGGTTTGACCCGGCCATTTCCGGTCAAGATCCGGTCCGGCCAAGACCCATTGTCAGCTTCAAATATGAACAAGATTACTGGTAGTTGAGTCAAGTAGAGATGTGTTGATAGGTGCAGGTTTGTACATTGTTGTTATTGCATCCTTTTATTAGAATCAGGTAGTAGCTATGCGAAAGATATGGCGTGTGTTGTTTAAGGATAATGCTAGGCTAATTAGTTCCTTGTTGGAGCTGTGTGAGAGCTGTGTTTGTTGGTTTCTGTGTGTCGTAGTGCTCCCAGTAACAGGGTAAAGATAATCAATCAAGGTTACAGGATATTCACTTGAAGTCGTGGTATCACTTTCCAATAGAAACTATTCGACCCTATGCCTGGGTTGCACGAATATCTCTATGGGATAAAACCAAGTGATGTTCTTGTTCTAGGCACAGATCAAGAACCGATTGTATTTAGTGTTTAGGGTTTTGTGTCGTATCCCTCATGCAGAAAAGTATGATCTCTATTTATAGAGTTTACTCAAAACCCTAGCCCATGGAATTATGTTATAATTAACGGCCCATTAATTATACCATAATAGTTTCCATAAATGTAGGAATCTGTGGTTATCAGACAATCAGCAGGAATAGCTGATCAGCAGGATCAGACTTTAGCCTATCAGCAGAATCACTAATGCTATCAGTAGAATCATTCTGCATCGGCAGCAATAAAGCTATCAGCAGAAACGATAATACTATCAGCAGGAATGACAAAGCTAATCAGCAGAGTCTAATGCCTAAACAGCAGAGTTATTGTACCATCAGCAGGAACAATAACACTATCAGCAGAGTTGATAGCACCATCAGCAGAGTAATCTGCATCAGCAGAATACTCTTTTACACTATAACCACAATTGAGTCAGGGTGTTCATTGACCTGATGGGTGTATACTCCATACCTCCAAGCCCATTACCAGGTGTAAACCTATCCCTCAAGTGCACTAAATTTTCCAACAATCCTCCCCAAATTTAGTTCACTTCCTTGCATGAAAAATTAAACACAAAACAAAACATATGCATAAATGAAAATATCTTGAAGATTGAATTCTCATCTTAGTACCTTACAAGTTCAAATATTCGAGAATCAGGGTGTTCTAAGAATTGAACCCTTCAACCCATTTGAATACCTGAATATAAAATACACATACATTTTCAAACACTAAAATACTCCTGACACTATACAAGCCATGTGTCCATATCCAATTAATAAATGTTGTAAAAGCTAAAAGTCCTAAAGCTTCCTGAAGCGGCAAAACTTCAACATTTACATAGGTGGTTCATCTTTTAATCATGCCCCTGCAAAGCACTTTTTCAAAGAAAATTAACCATTAAGAAGTGAAGACTTCATCCTCCTTTCCAGCAGGTCCTGAGCACAACCTTGGGATGTAAATAAAACAGTGCTCCAGTCCACTAAATGTTCAGCTTTCCACATTGAACTCAACTCCAAAGTTTCCTCAGGAGGGAGTTGGGTGTCTTTGCATTCAGTGACTAAGGTGGACTTAAACCCATCCCTTCAGCAGACTTAAAAACCAAGTCTCTAGCCAAACCCTTCGTCAAGTGATCAGCTAAGTTCTGTTGAGATCTAACAAACTCTATAGATACCACCCCATTCATGATAAGCTCACGAATCATGCTATGCCTGACACCTAAGTGTCTAGACTTCCCATTGTACATTTGGCTATAAGCCTTTGCCAATGTAGCAGCACTATCACAACGGATAGATATAGGTGCTATAGGTTTAGGCCACAATGGAATCTCAAGAAGCAAGTTTCTCAACCATTCAGCTTCTTTACCAGCAGCAGCTAAGGCCACAAATTCAGATTCCATGGTAGAACTGGTAATGCAAGTTTGCTTCTTGGATGCCCAAGAAATTGCACCTCCACCAAGTAGGAATACCCAGCCACTAGTAGACGAATTGTCCTCAGTGTTACTGATCCAACTTGCATCAGTGTACCCTTCTAATACAGAAGGATAACCAGTATATGAGAGACTATAATCCATAGTTTTCTTCAAATACTTCAGTACCCTCTGAATTGCTTGCCAATGATGAGCACTAGGATTACTAGTATATCTGCTCAATTTTCCCACAGCAAATGCAATATCAGGCCTTGTACAAGTCATGGCATACATCAAGCAGCCAATTACCCTAGAATATTCAAGTTGAGATACAGCCTTGCCTTTATTGGGCATTAGCTTCTCACTTGTATCCATAGGAGTACTCACTGGAGTACATTCAAAGTAATTAAATTTCTTCAACACCTTCTCAATGTAATGAGACTGAGATATAGAAATTTTGTTACCTTCATGTTTAATCCTAATACCAAGGATAACATCTGCCTCCCCCATATCCTTCATGGAGAACCTTGATGACAAAAATTCCTTTGTAAGGTCCACTTGATTTTGGTCAGTGCCAAAGATCAACATGTCATCAACATATAGACAAATGATGACTCCTTTACCAGATTCATCAAATTTGCTATATACACATTTGTCAGACTGGTTAAGTGAATAACCACTAGACAAAACCACTTCATCAAACTTTTGATGCCATTGCTTAGGTGCCTGTTTCAGTCCATATAAGGACTTAATCAGTTTGCACACCTTCTTTTCATTGCCAGGCATGATGAAGCCTTGAGGTTGGTTCATGTAAACCTCCTCATCCAATTCACCATTCAAGAAAGCTGTCTTCACATCCATCTGATGAATAATCAGATTGTGAATTGATGCCAAGGCAATCAGCAATCTTATGGTACTGATACGAGCCACAGGGGCATAAGTATCAAAGTAGTCAATTCCTTCCTTTTGTTTAAAACCTTGAATGACTAATCTTGCTTTGAACTTTTCAACAGTTCCATCTACCTTCATTTTCTTCTTGAAAATCCATTTGCAACCCAAAGGCCTGCAACCAGGTGGTAGATCAGCCAACACCCAAGTGTTGTTGCCCATGATGGAGTCCATCTCATCATTTATTGCTTCTTTCCAGAAAGCAACATCTTGGGACTTCATTGCTTCATCAAATGTTTTGGGATCATCCTCAACATTAAAGCAATAGGAGTATTGGTCAGAGACCTCATCCCTTGTTCCTTCAATCAAGTACAATTGAAATTCAGGTCCAAATGATTTTGGAGTCCTAACCCTTGTGCTCCTTCTGAGCTCAGGTTCAGGTTGTTGTTCCACAACCTCATCAGGGACCTCATCAGAGGCTTCTGATACACCAACATCATTGGTTCCATTAGGAATCCTCTGACTTGGTCTAGGGACTGATGAGAATCTATTCTCATCAAAATTTGCATCCCTTGATTCAATTATAGTGTTAATTGAAACAGACTCATTAGGTTCAATAACATAGAACCTATATGCCTTGGAATGCTCAGCATATCCAACAAAGATGCATTCAATGCCTCTTTCACCCAAAGTTTTCAATTTTGGATCAGGGAGTCTCACAACTGCCCTACAACCCCAAACCTTGAGATAATTCAAGTTGGGTTTCCTTTTAGTCCAGAGTTCATAAGGGGTAGTCTTGTTCCTTTTGTTAGGAACCCTATTTAGCAAATAGCAAGCTGTTAACATAGCTTCACCCCAGAACCCTTGACTCAGTCCAGAATAGGACAACATGGAATTAACCATCTCCTTTAGCACTCGGTTTTTCCTTTCAGAAATTCCATTTTGCTGAGGAGTATAAGGGGCAGTCGTTTCATGGATTATACCAACAGACTGGAAATACTGAGTATCCATGTACTCACCTCCCCTATCAGTCCTTAACCTTTTGATTAGTGACTCTTGTTGCAATTCAACTTCAGACTTAAATACTTTAAATTTATCTAATGCTTCATCCTTAGTATGCAATAAATAAACATAACAATACCTAGAAGCATCATCAATAAAAGTAACAAAGTATTTCTTATTCCCCAAAGAGGGAGTAGCATGCAAATCACATAAATCACTATGTATTAATTCCAACACATTAGTTTCACGTTTTACATCTTTAAATGGTTTCTTAGTTATCTTGTTCATCATACAAGTTTTACACTTTTCAGTGTCCATGTCAAATGCTGGGATTAACCCATCCTTAGACATATCTTGCATACGTTTAAAGTGTACATGGCCAAGTCTAGCATGCCAAAGGGTTGAATCATATTGTTTAGATGACAACATACAAACAGAATCAATCACATCATGAACAATATTAAGTCTAAACATGTGATTACATAAATATCCAAATCCAATAAATACACCATTTTTAGACAAAACAAACTTATCAGATTCAATAACTTGTTTGTAACCACAATTATTCAAAATACCACTAGAAACCAAGTTTTTCCTAATATCAGGAACATGTAAAACATTTAACAAAGTAATAATCTTTCCAGAACTAAACTTTAACTCAACACTTCCTCTTCCATGCACCAGGGCTGTTGACTCATTTCCCATATGAAGAATAGAACCATCATTCATTGACTCGTAGGTCTTGAACCATCTTCTATCTTTACACACATGGACTGTTGCTCCAGAGTCAACCCACCAAGCCACATCATCATCCTGCACAAAGAACAATTCAGATATATATGTAACATAATAAATCCAAAAGGACTTATTAAATATATTCTGACCTTTCAGGGAATTGGAGTTACCATTCCCAGATCCACTTGTGCCTGATCCATTGGTCTTATTGCCAATTTTACCACCTTTGCAATCCTTCCTGAAGTGTCCAGTTTTACCACACTTCCAACAAGTAGCCTTAGACTTCTTGTTAGGATCAGGTTTGGTATTATCCTGATGCTTACGCTTGCCCTTGTTGTCATTGTTCCTGGAGGAGTTGTTATGCTCCACCATATTGACAACTGATGGACCAGCAGCAGAGCTGCTCTTTGGCTTGTCAATTTCATGCACCTTGAGTGATTCCTCAATGCGCAAATGACTGCCCAACTCAGTAAGAGTTAACTCCTCCTTCTTATGCTTAAGCATGTGCTTGAAATCTTTCCAAGAAGGAGGTAGCTTATCGATGATACAAGAGACTTGAATAGCCTCATCCATGTTCATCTTGTGTTGAGTAAAACGACCAAGTATACTAAGAAGTTCATTGTATTGGTCCATGACCGGTCTAGAATCGACCATTTTGTAATTGTTAAAATTACTTACAAGAAACTTCTTACTTGATGCATCCTCAGCCATATATTTGGCTTCCAGAGAATCCCATAGTTCTTGAGAAGATTCCACATTCTGATAAATATCAAATAAAGTATCAGACATACCATTGAGGATTAAACCTCTGCAGACATAGTCATCGTTCTCCCACTTGCTTCTGGCCCTCATCTGTTCCATCGTAGCATCATCCCCATAATCAGTAGGAATAGGAGTGGTCAGAACATCAGCCACGTTCATGCTAGTCAACAAGAACTTCATCTTCTTCTGCCATCGTCTGAAATCCACACCTTCAAACTTTTCTAGCTTAGAAAAGTTAGCAGCTATTTGTCTCATAGCAGCAGCCATTGATTATCTCTTAATAGTTTCTATTGATTGTTGGTTTCTGTGTGTCGTAGTGCTCCCAGTAACAGGGTAAAGATAATCAATCAAGGTTACAGGATATTCACTTGAAGTCGTGGTATCACTTTCCAATAGAAACTATTCGACCCTATGCCTGGGTTGCACGAATATCTCTATGGGATAAAACCAAGTGATGTTCTTGTTCTAGGCACAGATCAAGAACCGATTGTATTTAGTGTTTAGGGTTTTGTGTCGTATCCCTCATGCAGAAAAGTATGATCTCTATTTATAGAGTTTACTCAAAACCCTAGCCCATGGAATTATGTTATAATTAACGGCCCATTAATTATACCATAATAGTTTCCATAAATGTAGGAATCTGTGGTTATCAGACAATCAGCAGGAATAGCTGATCAGCAGGATCAGACTTTAGCCTATCAGCAGAATCACTAATGCTATCAGTAGAATCATTCTGCATCGGCAGCAATAAAGCTATCAGCAGAAACGATAATACTATCAGCAGGAATGACAAAGCTAATCAGCAGAGTCTAATGCCTAAACAGCAGAGTTATTGTACCATCAGCAGGAACAATAACACTATCAGCAGAGTTGATAGCACCATCAGCAGAGTAATCTGCATCAGCAGAATACTCTTTTACACTATAACCACAATTGAGTCAGGGTGTTCATTGACCTGATGGGTGTATACTCCATACCTCCAAGCCCATTACCAGGTGTAAACCTATCCCTCAAGTGCACTAAATTTTCCAACAGTGTTGAGGAATTTGTCTGAGTTTTGTTGATGTTAGGGGTGTTTTTGTTGAGAGTTGTCAAGTCTGGGACGGTTTTGGCGCAGGAGTATGGATTTGGTTGTTTGAGTAATTTGGTTTGGGAGGATGATGATTTGAAGGTGGTGGTTGTTAGGAGTGTCGTTTTTGTGAGTTTGAGGTGTTTTTTTATTCGGGGAATAGTGTGAGGAGTTTGGAGGTTGCGGTTGAGTTTTTGAAGAATTTGGCGTGTGTTGAACGGGTGGTGGAGTTTATTGTTAATGACGGGTTTTTTTGGTTAGGATTGTTGAGCTGTTGGGTGTTGGGAGTGAGGATTCAGTGTGCGAAGGCGCGGAGAGAGTTGGGGGAATTGGGGTGTATAGGACCGTTGATCGGTATGTTGGATGCGAAAGCGATTGAGGACAAACAAGCGGCTGTGAGAGTGTTGTCAGTTATATTGATTTGTTCGGGGAACAGAAGTATTTATCTGAAGGAAGAAAGAGTGATAGTGAGCGTAGTCCAGTTATTAGATCCTTCTATTCCGAATTTTGATAAGAAGTACCTTGTGTCAATTTTAATGTCTTTTAACTCATTCGAAGAAATGTTACAAACAGGTGGTAAACGCGAGTGCTTTGTTGTTTTAACAAAAGCTTGTAGAAATGGATGTTGATGGTGCAAAGAAGTTACAAAAATCAATAGGTCACGGGAAGCTATGGGGTGTGTTTGGGTGTCCATAATGATCATAATCGTTCTCAAACATCAGTATGTATTCATTTTAATTTACGGCAAATGTTTTAAAAAGGTACCATACTTGTCACCATTTATTTTTATGGGAGGCGAACAAATTTTTTTACTTATACGGGTACTTTTCTTACAAATTCGGCCTTTTTGAGGTTTTTTTGCACATTTTGTGACATTTTTGCCCCTCTCAGCTAATAGGAATTTTTTTTCTTTCGAAGGGCAAAAATGTCACAAAGTACCTTAAGAAGGACGAATTTGAAAGAAAAGTACCCTGATAAGCAAACAAATTTGTTCGCTACCCATAAAAACAAATTGTGTCAAATATGATACTTTTTTAAAATATTTGCCCTTTAATTTAAAGTTTTGCACTGCTTGTGCATCCTTCTTGTTCATAATTTTATTCTTAGTTATTAATCTTAGTTGAGAGGCATTGTTATTACTTATTAGTTTAAAGTCTACTCAGATATATGTGTTTTATTAATCTGTTTGGTGACCTAACTTTGATTAAGTTGTAATCTTTATTACTAAAACTCAATAATATAACAATTAAGGATCTGAACTTAGTAGTTTCATACTCAGTGCACTTGGTGAATCAGTTATCTCTTGAGCGTTTGTTTGTAGTGAATCAAAAACACATATTATTTGCACGTTATCGATTTCACAAACACACATATTACAAAAACATATGTTATCTAACAAAGCTTGATACAAAAGCAAAATGTAGTTTTTTTGAAGTACATTTTTGAATAACTTCAAAAGCTCATATATATGATAGATAGAAGTTTGATTCTTTCTCAACCCTCAGTACGACATATTGAGTGTTCGTCATAAAAAGTGGAAAGTGTTATAGTTAAGGCCTGTTTCTAGGAAATCGACATGATTACACCGACTCTCTTTAGACTTTAAGGTCGCATAAGCAGCTCAGACACTGCATGATAAAGTGCTTACTCATGCTGGCTGCATCATTTTACATGTAGGGTGTGTTTGGCAGCAAGAATTATGGGAGATTATGGGAGCTAAAAATTATTTTTTTAAAAAATAAGCTCTCATCTAAAAAGTAGCCTCGTTTGGCTGCGCAAGATTATTGAAACTCTAGCAAAATAATCTCCAAAAAAAAAAAGCTCTTCAGAGGAACTTTTCAGAAAATGCTGGAGATTATAATTTGCAAATTTACCAAGATACCCTTCCTAATACCCATATTCTATTATAAATCCATATTAACCCTAGCAGGCTTTCATCTTTCACAACCTCATACATAGCTCTCAATCACTCAATCAATCGTCTGCACTTGTTGGAGGCTTGGCTGTAATTACATCTATCTTTTTCATCTCTACAAGTAAGTACGTATCATGTTCATCTATCTTTGCCATGATTATTCTAAAAAAGTGCTGTTCTATTTGATTTATACGTGTCGAGATAAAAGTGAAAGTTGCATTCTCATTTATAGTCTGTTACAAGTCAGACAATGATTAAAAAGTTGCGTTTAATTTACCCAAGAAAACATATAATAAGCTTTATCTATTTAAAATATATTGATATATCGCTATGATTTGGTATTTTATATGATATGATTCAACTCTAGCGTAGAATAATTCTAAGGGAATGGGTGTTATATACTCATCAATTGACATCAGTACATCATGTAATGGCCTGAACTTTAGTTAAAAAATAAAATTAAGAAAAAAAGTAGCAGCTCTTTGATTGTGACGTGTGGAGTATAGAAAAACTTGGTTGTTTTTTTGTGACGTGTGGATTATAGTAGCTTTGTTGTTTCGTCAATTTTGAAACTTTTGGCATTAAGATGACCAATTCAATTGGATCAACATCGTGGGCAATGATTACCAGTTGCGCCTTGTTCTGAAACAATGAACAGAAAAGCATTAAAATATTAGAAAACAATAGTAATAATACACATACTGATAGCGTAGCATAGACATTATATAATCTAACTGAGTGAATGAGAATACCTGTTCAATAAGATAAGTGATATGTTAGACTCTTTAGAGCACTTCTCAACAAGCATTTATTGTGGTTTTTGAATCTCAATTTTAGATGGCATCTAGTAATGACGTTACGAAAGAAAATATTAGTTAAAAAAAAAAAGCTACATTTTTAATCTTTTTCAGCACCGGCATCAGCACCAGCACCAGCGCCAGCGCCAGCACTTTTTGCCAAACACACCCGTAATATGCGTATCATAGGAGTTTAGTTGAGGGAGACCAGTTCTATGGACGTGTGGGATCAAGGTTGTAGGACCTGCTTGCAAACAAGGTTTTTGCTCTAGTATCAGCTCACAAGCAGGGAATGGTTCTTTTTGGTTTTACATGTATCAGTTTAGCCTGCTACTTGCATAATGTACATGCTAATCAGTACTGAGAACTGTTTTAGAACTTTAAGACTATTCTCCTCGTTTTGTGCAACTGGTGCGTTAGACTAGTGCACCACACACAGTTATGGTCACATCCTCACGTGATTCTTTTTAGTGTTAAGAAGGCGAATGTTTTAACTTGGAGCCACCCCTTGTTTACTGGCTCTTGCGTATTCACGTTCTGGCATGATTTATATTTTGTGAATTTAAGAATGTTGGATTTGAGGCTTGTTTATAGGCAACTGATCCGATGTCACCGACTCATTTTAGACTTCAGATTTGAAAAAGCAGCTTAGGTACCACATTTTAAATGCTTATCAGGAGTGCCGTTGCCCATTAATTCCCTCTACTACATATCAAACCTAGGCTGTAGTAGCTAGGTCGAGGTAGAATTAGTTTCATGAAATGCTCCATAAATATTGAAGTATGCACCTGTATACAAGGTTGTTGTTGTCCAATCTCTTTTAGTATAAGCTCGCAGACTAGTCGTGTTTAGATACTTTTTTGACATTTATAACCTTGCTACCTACAGACTTAATACGTGACATATGACTTAAGACTTGTTTTCAGAGTTCAAGAGAGCCGTTTTTCTTTTTTGGGAACTGGTTGTAGGGTATGCATATGGGATTAGAGCATCACATAGTTATGATCACTTGATTTCTGTTAGTGCTCGAAGGACGAAAATACGATTTACTTGGTCAACTGCATATAGATAATAGCCTCATTGGGTTTTGGACTTATATGGCTGACTTGTGTTCTTGAAATGATATCATACCGCTAGGAACTGCGTAATGGGTTGTTTTATGGTTATTTAATTTGAGTATGTGGAATCATGTTTAGCTATTTGGACATTTTTGAAGATTTTGTGATTCATTGTCTGGTCTCGGAAGGCAAAAAATCATACAAATTGATTTACTCATACAGTCATACTGGCTGCATCTTTTTGCGTATCATACCTGTATCATAGCACACAGGAGTCAGGTCAAGGGAGGTTGGTTGTATGGACACGTGTGATATAGGTTTAAGGACATACCTGCATATAAGGCTTTTGCTGTAGTATAAGTTTACAAGCAGGGAATGCTTTTTTTTGGTTTTACGTGTCTCAGCTTAGCTTGCTACTTGCAGACCATACATGCTAGACAGTACTAAGACCTGTATCAAATTTTAAGGCTGTTCTTTTCTTGTTTTGGGCAACTGTTTTAGGGTTTGCATTTGATTAGATCACCACACACAGCTATATGTAAAAGGAGGTTGTTATTTGGATTCTTGTTTATTCGAGTTTTGGACTTGCATGTTTTTGTGACAGGTAATCTCGTAATAAAATTTATCCCCCTAACTCCTAAGAACTGCATAGGGTTGCGCATGAGATGCACACAATGCGTGCTGAGTGTTGATGTATGCAAGATATAGGCTGCAATTTTTCAATAGAAAAGTGATTAGGTCTGCAATTTTTCATAGGTCTGACATACAGATGGTAAGTGAGGTTGTGGCTTCGGATATTGTTACTTGTCATTTGTGCCTGCAAATGAGTTGGGAGTTTGATTGTTTCTTCGATTTCCCGTGGGTGAGAATTAGTTGCAATTGAGAGGTAAAGAGTCTTGGTTTTGCTAGAAAATACTCTGTAGTATAGTGCTTGAGGGAATCTTGAATGAGTTGTTGAATTGCCACATATTGTTTGGGTTCATTTTTTTGTTCAGGCTTGCGTTCATTTACTGAGAAGTGTAGATGCTAAGTTGAAGACCTCGTGATTGGTATAGATGACTAGAGAATGGTAAGTTTCAGAGTCATTCTCCGTTTACTAAGTGAATAGCCAACATGGTGCTGAACGCACCTCTGTTGAGGCGATGTATGATACTTATGAATCACAGTTGATGGTTTCTATTGTACTTCGAGTTGGTGTGATGGTTTGGGTCTCTCGTACCCAAAATTTTTAAGCAAGTGGTTAGTTTTCAAATACAAATTTCCCTTGGGTATTCGGTCGCTATTGTGTTGTATAAGCCATGGTGTTATTCCACAAAACATACAACCTTAGAGCTTGTCACATAACTTAATAATGTTTGATCACTTATGACATAATCAAACAAATCAATCATTGTGTGAACTCCACAAAACTGCAACCCACAAAAGACAATTACCGGCAAAGTGGTACGACCTCTTTGTTTATGTTACAACCATTTGGTTTCTGGTTTTCCACTAATATTTTATTGAAACACGCTGTCCTATCAGATCCTTCACAACAAGGAGATTGCAGATTGAATACCTTTTTGATGCATCACTTTTATTGCTAACTTCCTTCTTAGACGGTACATTCACCCCCCATTCTTTAAAAAGTTATAAAATTATTTTTATTTCTCAAGTGGTTGAAAATTGTTTTCTGGCTGTTGCATACTTGCATTTGGTGGTTAGTTTGAAAATGTTAAAGAGTTAAGGCATGGTTTTAGGGAATTGATCTGATCACTATGATTCCTTTTAAGACATTTGAATTTGAATATGTTAAAGCAAATCGTTCAAAAGAAAAGCAATTCACTTACTGCATTCAGGAATGCTTACACATTCTGGTTTCGTGTTTTACATATCTGTGTCTTAGGAGTTAGGTTGAGGGAGGATTAGTGTTATGGAAATGTGTGATAAAGGTTGAAGGATGTGTCTGCGTTCAAGGATTTTGCTGTAGTGTATGATCTCACAAGCAGGGAATGGTTCTTTTCGTTTTTTACATGTTATCAGCTTCGCTTGCTACTTGCAGACTTGTAAATTTTAAGAATATTCTTCTCTTGTTTTCGGGCAACTGGCGTTAGGGTGTGCATTTGATTAGTTCACCGCACACAATATGGTCACTTAATTCTTGTTACTTGTTAGTGCTGCAGGCGCAAATATGTTTAAATCTGGGCAACTTCTATGCATCATAGGGCCTCGGACTTGCATATTTTTGACTGGTGTTCTCGTAAAGAGATTTATACCCTTAAATCTTAAGAACTGCATAGGGTTGGGCATGAGATGCACACAGTGAGTGCTGATATATGCAGATACAACCTGCAACTTTTCAATAAAAAGTGATTAGGACTGCAATGTTCATAGGCCTGACATACAGCCATACAGATGGTAAGTGAGGTTTTGGCTTCTTGGATTGTTGCAGGTCATTTGTGCCTGCAAATGAGTTGCGAGGTTGATGTTCCCTTGATTCCCTAGGGGTGAGAATTAGTTGCAAACGAGAGGTAAAGGGTCCTACCCGAGCTTTTGCTGTAGAACAGTATAGTTCTTTGGGGGAATTTCTAACGAGTGGCCGTTCCTCACTGAGTTTTTTTGAGTTCATTTTGGTGTTTAGGCTTGCTTTCCTTTATATATAGGCGTGGATGCCAACCAAAGACCTTATGATTGGTGATTTTGTGTAGGTAAATGGGTGTCAATTTTGTTAATGGATAATAGCAAGTTTCAGTCATTCCCTGTTTATTATGCGAGTAGCCAACGTGGTACTGAACGCTCCTTGATATGTCGGTTGAAGGAATGTATGTTTTTTATGAGCCACATATGGTGGGTCTTATTGTATTTACCCTTGGTGTGATAGTTTAGATGTCGCACCCAAAATTTCCAAGCAAGTGGTTAGTTCTTGAACACAACTTTTACTTGGTTAGCCATGGTGTTATTTAACTGTCATAAAACGAGTTTGTCTCGGTAATGTTGGATCACTCAACACATAATTTAACAAATTGATCAATGATTGTACGAACTCCACAAAACCACAACCCACAAAAGACAATTACCCGTCAACGTTAGTGAAAAATCTAAAACTAACAGTAGTTAAGTTATTTTTAGCAAATAAAAGTCACTTTGACCAATAGTAGTCTTTGTTCTTGTCAATGTCTACATCCAACGCCATCACCCACATGAGAAACACGAAACCTGGTCGGGACGACCCGGGTGAGCTGAAACCCGACCGCTTTGACCCGGATTTTGCAAACGTTGACTATATGTGTGGTTTTACCTGGAACAATGAATATGAAATAAGCACCAATTCTAACCTTCGATTAGTCTCAACCACCATTGCACAATAAATGAATAAATTATTCATTCAACAAAAGTCAACGGAGGCAACTTCAACACACCCCCACTCGCCATTTTTACAGTTGACTTTTTATCATAGACTTACAGTTACATACTTAAGTATGATGAGCCTATTGTTGTTATTATTAAATAGAGAGGAAATTCGTGTGAAAGTTTATGTTAAGTATGATTTACAGTTGACTCTTTATTTAATTTGTTCTGTTATGACAAGTATAAGTTAAATAGACGTAATCATGTGTTACGAGTTGGTGTAGTTGTAAATGATGTGTAACTTACCCTTTTAAGATCATTTTTTTTTTTTTTTTTTTTTTTTTTCACCTTGCTGATTTTACGGTTGACTATTAATTTGTCGGTGTTATTTTTCAAAGTTATGGGCCTATTAGTGTTACTATGGGCTAAGCCTATTTTGAAAATAACACAAACTGAATCCAATTCAAAAAGATGGAATTTTTGTCTTGTTCTAAAATTTGTCACTAGAAATTCATCTTGAGTAAAAACAAGAACACGTTTAAATTCAAGTCACTAGAAAAAGTGCTAAACATAGATTTTTTTTTTTTTTTTTTTTTTTTTTTTTTTTTTTTTTTTTTTCATAAGAATTATAAACGGCTGGAGTTATCGGGAGGCGGAGTCTTTGGCTTAACCAAAGTATTCTCGTGATTATTTTCGACTCTTTCCTGGACGGCCCTAAATGGGTTAATAATTATTAAGAACCAATTAATAACTTTTTATCATGTTTCTTGTTATTTTATTGTAATGTTTTTCACAAAACTAAACCAACAAGGTAGGTGTCGCTTAATATAGTATCGATAAGAACTATAAAGTTAACGGTCAAAGTTTGTTATTTTCTTGTTGATTAATTTGAGTGCACTATTTCATTCAGGAAATTATGGTTTTTAAATGTTTTGGTCGATCAAATCACGTGAAAAAAAAAATAATAAATAAAAAAAAAAAAAAAAAAAAAAGAAAAAATGAGTGTTGCTGGCTCGAACACGAGACCTACCACTTATAAGACTTCATTCCTAGCCAGCAAGCCGCACAGACTCTCAAGTTTCATTCATAAATACAAATTATTTATTGTTTATGATGTCACATATGATGTCATTATTTATTGTTTAAATGTATACTACTGTCAATTTTTCTTGTGTTTTGGTCTACGATACTTTTGATTTATTTTGAATTGAAGTAGCATTTACTTTTGTCACCCGATAATAATCATGTTTCATTGTAGGGATGAGAACGGTACCAGAATGGTACCGAACCCGTACCGAATTAGTGGTACCGGTACCGTACCGTACGGGATTTCGGTACCGGTAGCGGTACCGGTACTCGGTACCGGGAAATCAGTACCTATCCGGTACTTCCCGTTTTTGTAAAAAAAAAAAAAAAAAAAAAAAAAAAAAAAAAAAATCGTAGCTCATGCTAGCAAACACTTTTGTTAGCAGGTCGTGACGACGACGAAGATAAACTCACAAGATTGAGGTCTAAGCTTGTGTCGTCAAACAGGTTTAACGGCATCTTTGACGATGGAGGGAAGTTAACGTCTTGAAGCTTTGACACTGTTTGATCATTGTCTTGTTGCTTATGATCAGACGACGAGGATGATGCGTTTGGAGATTTGCATCGTTTGGTCCACTTGCAGGAACAATTTTCCCCTGAAAGTTTAAGTATCGTGATAAATAGTTTGTAATACATTTGATGTGTGATTAGCACATGCAGAATATGTCACATGTGTAAAAAACAAAGTGGATAAGTTAACTCATACCGGGGTCTTTCCCCAAACGTAATGGGTTCAAGATCTGGCCCTATAGCAAAAGAAAATATACACATAGCATTGACAAATTTATCCTCATACGCCATCAACATATTTTTCAGACCTACAAAAGCAATATAAGTACTCAACAAACATTATATTTTTAGGTTCTACATCAAAGTAAGTTTGTAACAAAAAGTAATTTAAGTGTCTTTATGACCAAGCTTCTGAAGAAACCACTTGCTATCGATCAGCATTTGTCATCCCGTCACAAACATTAGAAAGTAAAATCAATAATGTCAGAACAGACCAAATTTGAACCATGACAAAATTTGAGTTTATTCATTACTATTTACCAAGATGCAAAGAATGTGACACCCAAACTAGCAATCACATAAGAGATGTCTTAATTTAAGCAATTAGAGTCTTGATAACAATGTAAACAGGTTTCATATAATGTGCTGCAAACCTAAAGTCCCAACAATCAGCATTGATGTCAGCTATCCGATTTTGAAAAAAACTTTGAAGATTAGTAGTTGTAACTGAACTAAAGAAGATTGATATAACCAACATTTGAATAGAAATATGAATGATTTTAATTTGTGACACAATGCTTTTATGCGAGACAAATTGACAGGAAGCCATTAAACATCACCTTCTTGAGAAAATGAAAGTGGAGCTAGGGATACTTACATGTGTGTTTGTGAAATCTTAAGGTTATGTTTATCGATTTCAATATGCAGCTTTTGCTTTCGTATCAAGCTTTGTTAGATAACATATGCCAACGATAATGTGCAAATAATATTATTGGTAAGAATAATGGCCTCTATACGAAAGGTCTCGAGTTCAATTCCCAATACATTGTTGCCATTCATTTTTATACAATTTAATGCTTGCTCACTAATTAGATTTTTATCATTCTATTTTGGTTGAGTAAATTACACGGATGGTCCTTGTGGTTGGCGTTGACTTTCACGTATGGTCCTTTGACTTTTTTTTTTGCACTCACAGTCCCTAACTCGGAAACTACTAACACATATGGTCCCTTGACCAAACGTCCGTTTGGTCAAACCGTTAAGTCTCTTAATGGTGAGGGTATTTTCGTCATTCACTGTAGCATGTCTCTCACATCTTTGATATATCCTTTCCCAACCACTCCTTTTCAATGTCTAACCTACAGGGACCATATATGTAATTTACTCTTTTACCACAACTACAACCACCACCTGGTGGCTACCACCCCAACCACCATATCACACCCCTTGCTGCCACCACCAAAACACTATCATCATGTTACTAAAAACAGAAATTCAGATGAACAATTTACATGCACAAATCTTTGTCACACCACATATACAAAACATCAATTCCAACCCGATTTCAAGCAGCAATTCTCATACCACAACGATTTTACAAAAGTGTCTTTTTCAAATTCAAGTGTGAAGTTGACTTATGATTATTTTCAAACCGCCACAATTTGTTTAATAACCAATAATCTACATTTCAATATTGAATAGCTAGCTTTTCGCAAGTTACAGAACTACTGTTCCAAAACAACAAACTTTAGAAGAAAAAAATCCATATATTAACTGTTCATTAGGAACATGAAACTGAGCAAAAAACTTTTAAAAAATTGGTATCAAGATTAGCAATTCTAAATCATACATTTCGACTTTCTAAGTCAATTTCTTGAAAAAAGAATATTTATACAAATATCAAGATAAGCATAAAAATCTTTTTAACCTTTTGATATTTCAGAGCAATGATTCTATATCTATAAGCCAACTTCTTCTTATTTTTATCATCATCAAAAGTAGTAGCAACAAAACCATCATTTGCAAAATCATAATCAGTAAGATCCAACCCATCATCATATTCCTTCATTGCATCAACATAAGGCTTGTTGCACCCTTCAATCTGCTCAAATCAAGATTAAATTTTTGATACACAAAAACTGAAAATTAACAACAACAAAAAAAAGGAAAGAAGAAAACATGGGTATTGTTTATTTTCACATGATCAAAACTTTAATACAAATGATCAAAACTTTAATACAAAAAACAACACATGATCTAATAAAGATTAAAGGGGTTGCGTTACATTCGAGCAGATCGAATCTCGAATATGAATGTTACCTTTTTAATGTTGGAATTCGTGTCTCGTTGTTGTGTTTGTGTGTTTTTTTTTGAAGGGGATCCTTTTTAAGACTAGAGGTAAAGGAAGGAATCAATTTGACAATTGTTGGTATTGTTATTAAATCTTGTAAAGTAAGAAAACTTTTAATACCATATAAGTAAAAAAAATGGTGGTGGTGGTGGAGGTGTCGGACGACGGTGGCAGTGGTGACCGGAGTAGGTGGTTGGTCGGAGTTGGTAATTGGCCGGAGTTAGTGGTCTGGTAAATTCAATAGAGGGAAAAGAGAGATGGGAGTGAGAGTGTTTGTTTGTGAGTGACAAGGAGTGTTTGTGAGTGAAAAGGAGTGGTCGGGAAAGGATATACCATAGATGTGAGAGACATGCTACAGTGAATGACGAAAATACCCTCACTATTAAGAGACTTAACGCCTTGACCAAACGGACGTTTGGTCAAGGGACCATATGTGTTAGTAGTTTCTGAGTTAGGGACTGTGAGTGCAAAAAAAAAAGTCAAGGGACTATACGTGAAAGTCAACGCCAACCACAAGGACCATCCGTGTAATTTACTCTTGTAGAAATCATTTTGGTTTCAATTAAAACAAGTATTTACTAGTGAATTACAATTTATACAATTTAATGCTTGCTCACTAATTTAGTTTTTTATCATTGTATTTTGCTTTCATTCAAAACAAGTACTACTAGTGAGTTTTTTGGGTAAAAGATCAAAACAAGTACTACTAGTGAGTTACAACTAACTATATTAGCTTTGAAAGTAAACATGATGTTTTATTAACGAATTGTGTTTTTATATGCGTGCATTTTGAACGTAGACATCATTATTTGCGATTTGAGTATAAAATGCATAATTCACATTTTGACACCCTTCGTGTTTTCTTCTTCTGTTCCTCGTAAACAATAACTCGGATTTATTTCTATGCCAACGAACAAACTCAAAGCAACATAACTATGCTAAAAATTAGTCTAGAATATTTGCTAGAGTACAAGTTGGAACGTGTAGAAAAATTGTCCACAACCCTCACGTTGCCACCATTTCTTCGATCGTGGAGGGTTACAAACTTACAGTTGTTGACAGTCCTCCTCATTGTTTTTGCCTATAATTGATATACTTATGTAACCCCCAACCGTAGGTACAGTGCCATTTTGATTTAGCAGTGACATGATGTATCCCTCAAAGTGCTTTTGGATTCTGGGACCCAATGATCCTTAAATTAGCATTAATCCAAATACAAAGTGTCATACACCCTAACGCTAATGTACAACTTTTTTTGTATCTTACGTGTCGGGTACATGCCCAGCCTTGTTAAAGCGGGATGTTCCCACAGGCCAACTCGAACAATCACACAAGAATGGCCAACAATTTAACTTTTTTATTTTTCTTATAAAAGCGGGATTTTTTATTTTACTTTTTTTATCTTATTTTTGTTGGCTAACACAATAGTTAATCATCGTGTGAAGACGGCAAAAGAAGCTAAACCAAGTTGTGCCATACAACCTTAGGACTCTATTGAACACATATGACTCATGCATAAGGTGCAATTCAAACTGATCCAGATGTCATCCATGTGACTAAGAAATGAGGCGACTCGGGTACAACACAGATGATTCGAGCCCCTCTTGGTTGCCTACATTTCTAAGGAAGATATCAAGAGACAGAGGGACAGCTTCGTCCTATACTTCTATCAATGTAAAAGTCAATCAATCACAAGGTACTAACGAACCTATGTCACCAGAATTATCCAGAACGGATAGATGCGTCACCCTCAGGAGCCCAACCAAAAGATTCACCAAACCAGAGAGTTTTGACTTTTGAGTACTGTTCACCTACATTTCTAGATGTAAACATTGACAAATGTTCTCCTAGATGCTATATGAACGCTTATATTAAGCAACAACAAAGGAAGTACACTTATACAATATCATAAAGATGAGGACTATGGGTCTTGCTATGAGGACTATGCAGGAGCCAGTATATTCACTCATACGATGATACATTAAACCAATTTGATTAACGAAGAGGACAACGTAAATTACACTTTTTTATGGTCATCACATTGTCATTTTCTATCGATCGTGGTTGGTTTATCATGTAGACTCACATTTAAAGTACTACCATTGTCAAAGTGGTCAAAGATCAGTCGCAAACTTTAGCTTTTGTATCCTTTAACAAAATGATATCAGATTTGCATTAATCAGTTTTTTAACCCAAAATACAAAGTGGATACCTCCCATCTAAGATACCTTGTCTAGAAGTACATTATGAATTTAAAGTGGTATACACCAATAGAATTAATATTCTATCTAATGTGTCGAATACATAACCAGCCTCAGAAAAGTGAGATTTTACCAGTGCAAGAGCTATTCCACGATGAGAAATCTTGTTCTTTTCTTCTTTGGCCATTTCAGCATAACTATAACAACAGAAATGATAATTAGTTTGATTTTATTGCAAGCATGCGATGATATGAAAGGTGCAGGGAAGATGGCATGATGGCGAGTCAAAATGGGACGGGTTGAAATGGATCAAAATGGGTTTGGGTCATAACAATGTCAAATCTGATTCAGGTTCAAACAGGTGGTTCATAAAAATGTCAAATGGGTTCTTAAAAGATAGACTTGACGTGACTTTCAACCTGTTTGACCCATTTGATGTTTTTCTCTTTTAGCTAAACTTGCTTTGAACCATAGGACCAGGTTAAAATATGAAAATTGCAAGACCCGTTTGATCATAAACATCAGGTTGGAAGACTGGATCCCCCGAAGTCATTCGGTCCTCTTGCAGGAACAATCTTCCCCTGAAAGGGTACATTGTGTGTAAAATTATTTGAAATGCCAATCAATCAAAACCTAGTATGACCATTCATAGGTACATGCAAATCACATCTCAGACTTCAAAAGATCAGTTAAACCGTTTGATATCTTACGAAACAAAGTGAAAAATGTAGAGCATACCGGGGTCTTTCCCACAAACGTAATTGGGTTCATGATTTGGCCAAATAGCAAGAGAAAATACACACAGAGCATAGGCAGATTTATCCTCATAAGCCATCAACATATTGTTTAGACCTGCATAATGCACTCAAAGTGGTTAATTAGCATTACTTTAATGGTCTTATAGTTTAACATCAACGTAAATATCACATTAGATTATTATATGTACCTTCATGACCAAGCTTATGAAGAAACCACTTGCTATAGATCAGCATTTGCCGTTCAGTAACAGCCATGCCGAAGTAAAATCAATAATGTCAGAACATGCCAAATATCACTCATGAAAAATGTAACAGTCCTGTTTTATGTACTTCAAGATCGAGGAATAAAATTCACAAACAATAATTAGTAAAATAAAGAACACGTGAAATAACCATTTGTAATTAGTTGCTCAAGTACATTTTTCTATCTTCATTAATCAGGCATATGTCAATCTGAAACAACTTTTGAATAATATAATGTTTACTTGACTTGGGGAATCAGGAATTGAATGATATGGTTCCTCTCCATTGGTTAAATTCACTGCCCGTGATTAGAGATTTAGCTAATCTAATAATAGATGCCAGAAAGCCAAAAATTGGTGTATTTCTCGTCCAAGAATGTGTCTACAATACTAACTCTTTCATTGTCGAACCTTATAAACACATGATGCTTCCATTACGTTAGCTAAGAAGCAGATAAATTCGGTGTGGCATCCAAATTCCTAATCTCAAAAAAAGGTGTCTTAAATCATGATACTGTAGTTTGCTAACAATGTAAACAGATTGCACAAGCATGCTAAGGGATGTTCTGCAAACCTAACGTCCCAATACAGAATCAGTACTTTAGAAGTTCCAGGGGTTATATAATCAGATTTTTACTTAATTTTTAGCCAAATATTATAAGTCTATAAGAACAAATACAGATAACCAAGATATGAAAGAAAGTGCCCGTGATTCAAGTTGTGACCCAATGTTTTTATGAAAGACAATTTGACAGGAAGTGATAAAACATCACCTTCATGAGGAAAAAAGATAGTGCAGCAACGGAAACTTTTTTTTTGAAAGGCAACATATATTAACAAACCAAATAACAAAATACAAAGGAAATGGCATCTCACCTCCCCAATAAGACATTTAGGGAGGATGAAACCCAAGGAAATAAAAAAACACCACAAAAGGCAGCAAAAGACAAAATGCTAAATCCCAAAACATGGACCAAAACTACCTAAGACCTCATGACCCAACCGGATCAACACAAAACCACTGTCCCATGACCCACTAGCCATACAAAACGCATAACCAAGAAGGATATAAACTGGGCCAAACACTCTGACCCACCTTTGAAGGAGATAAAAACTAAACTAATACCCACTAAATGTAAGCAGAGACATTGACTAAACCAAGTAGAACTAAAGATGCTGTACTGCAGACCTTAAAACAGAGAAGACCAGCATTAAAACCCAAAACTGCCATCAGAACTAAAACTTGCAGCACAGACTGTAACACAAATATAAAGAACCTGCAAACAACTAAAATACGTATAGAAAATGTTACTTTTAAAAAAGATAACGAACTTATACGAAAAGTAGGGCAGGTAAATGAACTGAACAAACACCCACAAGCCACAAGCCCACAAGACTTGTCATGTTGCCATTAATCGAACCTATGATATTGGAGCCAGAACATTACATGGCCTTTATGTAAGCTTTATAACTATATATTAAGACCTTACGATATAAAACGAATAAGAATGTAGATAGTAAAATGATTGTCTAACCGGGTAAAACTTTGAGAGCATTGAAACAAAGACAAGTATCTTCCACCCAACACTGGTCCTTTCACCTACACACACTCCAACAAAAAACATAAAAAAAGTACCTGAAGTAATCTTTTATATAATAAAACAAAACCCCTAGTGGAGACTTTTACATTTCAAAAAAATCAAATCATACCTTATTAAGTAATAATCAAATTATTATTATTATTATTTTCTTAAATATTAAATAAGAAAAGCCTAAATACTTCTAAATTTATCCATATTCTACAAAAAAAAGAATGTGATTTGTAATCATTCAATAAAAACTTACAAAAATATATATTTGTCAAAATATAAAAAATTAAAACTTGAAAACGGTGGAGCAAGTTTTTCAAAGATTTGGGCTGAAACTTAAAATTTAGTATCATTCCCACTAAATATTTGAAGTCCCAACATTCCCAAATTCCTCCTCCATCAATCAAACTCGATCTCTTATCATTCATTCACGCACAATCATTGACGCAAGAACATCTCCTCCAAATCTAATTAATATTAAAACCCACTACATTCGTAAATAACCCTAATTCAATACCTCAATCAAAGTACAATGGTTTTGAAGGTCCTGTTATAATAATTAAAACCCGAAATTAAAAATAATAATTTATTTAAATGATTAGAAAAAACCCCGCGCGTGCGCGGGCATTATATCTAGTAGATACGTACATACATTCCCACAATGGGTCTTGGCCGGATATAGCCGGGTCTAACCGGGTCTTGGCCGTATATAACCGGGTATATCCGGGTCTTATCCGGATATGACCGGGTCTAACCGGGTCAAGGGCGGATTTATCCGGGTCTTGACCGGATATGATCGGATATAGCCCGGTCTAGCCGGGTCTTGACCGGATATAACCGGGTCCTTATCGGATATAGCCGGGTCTAACCGGATTATGGCCGTATTTATCCGGGTCTTGACCTGAGATGCCTGATGGCCGGATACAACCTTAAAAAACACAAAAAGAAAAATGTATGTACCTGGAACTATTGAAAATGAACTAATCAAATGCATTTGATGATTTTACTTACAGTCGAGCTTAACTAACTTCTTTGTATTCCCAGTCACCGGAACTAACTTTTTTTTGGTTGACTTTTGATTTATTTATTTGGTGGTGTTTTGTCTTGTTATGAAATTTGTATTGTAAGTTTAACAAAGTGTGGACTGTGAGTCTCTTTAGTCACCAGTCGCCGGAACTAACTTCTTTGGGTTCAATTCTCAAGACAGTTGCACTACACTCTTTTATTTTTCATTTTCGATAAATGTACAACACTGTTTCTAATTGTATTTTCCATTTTTTCATCATTGTATGTTTCAATATAACAAAAGTCAAAAATGAAATTATCTTAATGTTTGGATAATAATATTTGCATAAGGCTGCATGCAGAAGGGTCGATCGACCCTAGCTCGATCGAGTTAGGGAATCGATCCCCTTACTGCAAGACTCGATCGTCCAACTTGGTCGGGTAGAACTTGGTCACTCCCACGATCTATTTCAAAAGAGAATCCAACCCATTTGTTTTTTTTTTGTAACGTATACTTGCTACAAGTAAAAAAAAAAAAAAAAAAAAAAAAAAAAAAAAAAAAAAAAAAAAATTCCTTTCAAAAATACTATAAATACATACACATATTACACACTTCACTACACCAAACTCTCTCAATTCTCTTAATCAAAATCTCACACATCAATCCTTAATCAACATGTCTAAGAAAACACCACAATCAAAAGGCCGGAAATCCCGATTGGCTCAAAACATGCCGCAATTAACACCGGATCCGAATTTCCGGTTAACCGGTTTGTCACCAAACATTAATTTCCGAGCTCCTAGTTTTGATTATCAATCGCAACTACCTCAACAACAACAAACTGAAAATCCATTTTATGTAAAATTTGAGTTTGTGTTTAAAAATGTATTAAAAAAAAAAAAAAAAAAAAATTGAACTTGGTCGCCCTTACTGGGGCACCTAATCGCCTGTAGGTCGCTGGGGGAACTTGGTCGCCTTACTGCATCCAGCCTAATTGATACATACATTCAAAGTTCAAATCATGCACTACAACGAAACAATAAAAAAAACCCGATACCAGTATTACCTTGTTGATATGTAGAATCATTTGAATCCGACAATGGGTCTTGGCCGGATATAAATGGGTCTAACCGGGTCTTGGCCCGATATAACCGGGTATATCCGTGTCTTATCCGGATATGACCGGGTCTAACCGGGTCAAGGGCGGATATAACTGAGTCTTGACCTAGCCGGGTCTAACCGGGTCATGGCCGGATTTATCCGGGTCTTGACCGGATATGATCGGGTATTGCCGGGTCTAACCGGATATTTCCGGGTCTAACCGGGTTATGGCCGTATTTATCCGAGTCTTGACCGGATATGCCGGGTATAGACGGGTCTTGACCGGATATGCCGGGTATAGACGGGTCTAAACCGGGTCTTGACCGGATATAGCCGGTTCTAACCGGTCATGGCCGGATACAACCTTAAAAAACACAAAAAGAAAAATGTATGTACGTGAAATTCAGGAACTTTAAAAAAAAAACTAATCAAATGCATTTGATGATTTTACTTACAGTCGAGCTTAACTAACTTCTTTGTATTCCGAGTCACCGGAAATAACTTTTTTTAAACTCGCTGCCACCATTTTGGTTGACTTTTTATTTATTTATTTGTTGGTGTTTTAAGAAAGTGTGGATTGCGGGTCTGTTGGTAAGTGGTTTATAAATTGTTCAAAAGCCTTGGGTTCAATTCTCAAGAGAGTTGCACTACACTCTTTTATTTTTCATTTTCGATAAATGCACAACACTGTTTTTAGTTGTATTTTCTATTTTTTCATCGTTATATGTTTTAATATAACAAAAGTCAAAAATGAAATTATCTTAATGTTAGATAATAATATTTGCATAATTTGCGAGGGTGGATAGGGGTGTGAACGAGACGTCGTGAGCTATTCGAGTATATTTTTGAGTCGAGTTCGAACTCCAAAATATTCGGCTCGTGAAACTCGCCAGCCTTATCAAGTTTCGATTAAATTACACTTTTACCCTTTTATATTCATATATTTACTTATTGTTCATACAAATCGAGTCGAGCCGAGCTTGATATGCCAAGCATTTATCGAGTTCGAGCCTTAAATGTGGAAATAATTGAGCTCGATTTTATATGACGGGTCGTGCTCGAGCTTGAAATCTAAAGCTCGTCCGAGCTTAAGTCGAGTTTCGAGCTCGAGTTTTAGTATTCGAGTCGAGCTCGAGCTTGGCAGTACTCGGCTCATTTACACCTCTAAAGGCGGACCGACAGGTTTCCTAGGGGTAACTTAACCCAAAATAAGTTCAATTTCTTCAAACTATTTATTTCTTGGTGTTATTTTTTATTCAAAGTTATGGGCTTGGGCTAAGCTTATTTTTACAGTTGAATCCAATTCAAAAAGATAAAAGTTTTTGTCTTGTTATAAAAGTTTAATGAAATTTTAGATGATGTGTATCGAGTTAGTTTAGTGGTAAGCGATTTGCATCTTATTCGGAAGGTGTGTGGTTCAATTCCCACCAGATCTCTCTCCCTCTCTTTTACTTTTTATTTTCGTAAAACATCATTTATTTTTAATCCTCTTTTGATTTTCTCTCGCACTTTAAAATTTACAAAATGATTTTATCATCAAATAACACAAAGAGATTAAAAACACGATTTATCATCAAATGTCAATTTATTCGGCTTTGTTGAAATCTGAAAGCAATTTATGTAAAGAATGCCTTGTCCCAATACTTAGAAGATAAGCTGAAAAAGAAAATATACAATATTATAGTTACTATTGCGGGTTTAAACCCAACGTATGGCCCAGTAGTAAGTCATTTGACTTCCTTACATGAGTTCAAAGATTCACCACTAAATACACATTTGACATTTGGGGTAGCCTAGGAAGAGTTAGAAACGGGCACGTGATACCCCAGTTAGGTTGTGTACATAAAAAAACCTAAACATTTGTATTATTATTGCGGCTGGTCAAAGATAACTCGCAAACTTCTGTTTAGTCCAACTTATTTTGTATTCTTCAATCACATCCTAGATCGGAAGTACAATCTGAATCTAAAGTGTTATGCACCTCTAGAAATATTTTTCTATCTTAAAAGGTAATGCATACACAACCTCAGCAAAGCGGAATTTTCTCAGATGCCCAACCAGTCACGTAAAAATGGCCAGAAGAAGCCAAACCATTATTCATATCCAAAAAGAAATACATTTCACTTTTGTTGTTCATTCCAAACTCTAATAGTTCCTATGAGTTTGCAGTGACATGCTACGACAACAAACAACAGTGTGGCCTGCCTCTATCAAACACATATGCAAAATATATTATCAGATTCAGTAAACTATAATATTTCACTTTGTCCTTGCAGCTCTTAGCACCGTACAACTCACGCATGCAAAAGGTATCAGTAAAACTAATCCTGATGTCCACAGCCATCCATTGAGTAACAACTAAGACAACACAAGTTATTGGAGCCCATCATGGTTGCCTAAATTTCCTGGATAAAATTGTTGAAATCAGAGGGAATACTGAAAATATATTATCAGATTCACTAAACTATAAAGATTGCAAGAGAATAAATAGTAACTAAACCTAAACAAAACCTAGCAATTAACGGGTCAAACCCAACAGGCTTGCGGGCCTTTATCATCTAACATCCCCTCTCAAACTCGCAATGCTGCAGCGGTAAACATTGAGAGTTTATCAAACAGAAAATAAACTAAAACTAAAACTGGAAAAAAAAATTGGGAGTGTCCCAGAGTGCAAACTCAGTGCTAGACGGAGTCTCAATCCGATACAATTCAAAAGAACCAGGTGCAGAGCACAGAGCAACATAAATATGGAGATGAACGAGAGTAGAATAGGCAGCCAGGTCCAGGTAGATTCAGACAGACATGCAGATTCAGGCAAACAGATGCAGACAAAAACAGGCGGAACCAGATGCAAAACCGCGTGTGAACCTAGATGCAAAACCACGTGCAGATTCAGGTAGATAGGTGTATACAAACAGATTCAGACAGATGCAGATAAAACCAGGCGGAATGAGATGCAGAACAGCGTGTGAAATCAGACAGATACAGAACCAAACGTAATCGGATGTTGAACCAGAACCAGTACTTACCAAATACCGATCCCGATAACAATACCAAAGCTAATACCAATCAATATGTCAAACCAATAAACAAATGAACCAAACAAACCGTATCCTTCATATAAAATCCAAAAATTCCATAAATCCCAACGGAGAGAAGCAACAATAAAATACCACTAAATCAATACTAATAGGATGTGTTAGCCTCGAGTTATAATTATTTTGATAATGCGAAAGGCACGTACTATTGTATTAAAAATTTCCAATCAACAATTACCACTTCAAAAGAGATAAACTTTTTCACCGACTCATTAATTTGCGATCAAGATTTCTTTTGTAGAATTAATTAAAAAAGTTACGGCAAAATGTATAGGATGCAAATAGCACACGATTTAACAGAAATGCCAAACTTAAGCCGACTCTTTTTTTTTTCTTTCTTTTGCAGCGTAACTTAATAACCGTATTAAAATTTTCGCACTATTATCAAAGTAGCTTCAAGGAGCAACACCCTATATATTGAACACATAAATGGTAGAGTTAATTTCATAAATGGTCCCTGTGGTTTGTCGGGTTTACAGATTTAGTCCATTTACTTTTTTTTAATAGATCCAGTCCATGTGGTTTGGTCTCTTGACCAAATTTTCCGTTAGTTTCACGGTCTAAAAGGATGGAATGACCAAACTAACCTCGTATTATTATTATTATTATTAAAAGAAAGTTGAAATGATCCATGTGATTGGTTTGTGCCTTGCCTTTCATGGGGACATGATGTACCTTTTTTTCTTTCTTTCATGTACCACCTTTTTTTCTTTCTTTCTTTTTGAAACTGATAAGATTAAGAATTTAAGATACTTATTTACCAGTAAACTCATTTTTGAAACTAGATACTACGTACTACTTTTAAATTTTTTCTTTCTTTCTTTCATTTTTGGCATCTTCTACTTTTTCAAACTCATTTCAAAATTCAAAAACATAATTCAACCCCATCTTATATTCATTTTCTTTATCATCAACAAAAAACCTTATTCAAGCCTTTTCACTTAAATCCAAGAATCTGTATTTGGTAGTCGTTTTTAGTTTTTACAAAAAATTGGAGGAATTGGTTGAACGTTTGTGTTGCTTGAGTGTGACTTACTTATTTATCAAGTTAATTTCGTGATTTGAGTTTAAATTTTAGGGTTCGGGTTCTAAATTCTTTTTATCAATTTTTGGGATTTTGAGATTTTTGTTGGAATTAAAGTAATTTGTTGAAAGGGTTAATGTTTCGTGTTGTTAGGCCGACGGTGGGTTGGTGGTAATTTTGTGGCAGGGGGTGTTTGTGTTGATGCTTTGGTGGTGATGTCGTGGTGGTCGCCAACTGTGGTGGTGGCCGGAGTTGGGTTTTATTGTGATATGGAATAATCAAGATCACATTACTAAAACGGGATACAACAGGAGATAGTGTTTGGATGTGCTTAAATGGGTTTATTAGACATTTCATTATCAGATCTAAGTCACAAATATGAGGATTTGTTTGTATATGTATATTTTTGAATTAGTGGGATTTGGATTTATTGTTTTTGAATAATGAAGAAGAACTGCATAACTTGTTATAATGAAGAATGATTTGTAGGATATGCAAAATGACACAATTACCCTCCCGTGTGCACGTCACATGACCAATTTAATGGTCAAACTAACGGAAAATTTGGTCAAGGGAACAAACCCGTTATGGGTCGCAACCACAGGGACTGGATCCGTTAAAAAAAATAAATGGACTATATTCGTTAAACCCGACAGACCACATGGACCATTTTTGAAATTAACTCTAAATGGTATATAGAAATGCAAGAGTCAACATTTACATCCCACATAGGTTAAGGAAGCTAAATCTTTCTTGTTTATATACTCTAGTAAATGAACTCCATACATGTCTAGAATATTAACATGTTTTCGAGGGACTTGGTTGTCAACGAAGTTTATTATGAAACTAACAAAGGACAAACTCCGTTAATGTTTATTATGAAACTAACAAAGGACAAACTTCGTTAATGAATGAGGCCCTCGAAAACAAATATAATATACTTCACATTTTTTTAACTATTTGTTCTCACGGCTACTCCAAACTATATATTTACAAAGATTATCCATATCTTAGGATACCTGATGAACTCAAATAAGTACATTTTATTACTATCATTTATCCTATTAATTTGACTTGTTTTACTATATTATATATGAGGATTGATACTTAATCGTTTACTTTTGTAATTCTCAGGTAAAAACAAGCGTTTGGTGAAACTTAGCGATTTTGGACTAATAATGGAGCAAAACGTGCATAAAGTGAAAGTCTACTGACATGGACAAGATCAAGTCAATTCTGCTCCAGATGCACCGCATCTCACTCTCGACATGCGCCGCATCTCTATCAAGATATCACCAGATACGATCCAAGATACAAGAGGACATGCGCCGCATCTAATAAAGGGTTACGCCGCATCTTCTGGCGGTGTACGAATATTCCTGAATATTATAATCTTGGACCCCACGCGAAGTTAAGTACATGCGCCGCATCTACTTAGTAGATGCGCCGCATCTTCCCTCAGACAGAAACTATAAATACCCCGTAGACCAGACGAATTAAAAGTTCCAAAAGCCTAAAACAGAAGACCGAACAGTAGGAACAAAGGACGAATTCAGTCAAGGAGGCAGCACAAGACACACCCAAATCAAAGATACAAGAGCTGTAAGAAGGTTCTGCATGTATTTAATTCATTAAGTAGTTTTGTTTTATTGTGTTAGTAAACTTTAATTCATCAAGATTGGTGGCTTGTGTAATGTGGCAACGGAAAGATTGCACTCCCTTAAAACTGCTTTCTCATTAATTAAAGTTTATATGTTGATGTCTTTGGTTACTACTTATTAGTGCATTGATAACCTCTGTGTTTATTAGTGGCTTGCGGGCATTTGACTGCGGGACATAATGTGGCTCCCACGGTTGTTTCTAAATTGATCACTTAGGAATAACTTTTAGACATAAGTAATCATTAAGGGTTTACTCGCCGATAAGAATAGGACCAACGAGAAAGGGTTAACTACATACACTTCATATAAAGCTATCAATAAAACAAGTGACAATCTACTTAATCATAAGGACAGCCCTCTTATTGTCTCGAGTATTTATCTGTGTACGTGTGTGCTACTTGCTGATTCGTGCCTATTGTTTATTTTATTATTTAATTGCAACAAATCGTGCCAGTCTCTCAGGCTGAAACCCCCTTGCGTTAGGATATTAAAATACTGATTAGAATAACTAGATAATACGTTCCACTCTTAGTGATCGACACTCTACTTACCATTATCTTCATACTGACCGGGTACACTGCTCGTTAAGTGTGTGTGTTATTGATAAGTCGGCTAAATATAAATTTAAAACTTGAGTAGGCATTAAAACTGCTAAACCGCAACGACACATCACGCGCATCAAGTTTTTGGCGCCGCTGCCGGGGAGTGAATTGTTGTTATCTGTTAATTTGATTAGTATTTTAATTAGGTTTTTCTTTTTATTAGATTAATTGCATCATTGTACTATTTTGCATATTTGTTGTATTGTGTGTTAATTGTTTTCTTTTTATTTTTGTGTGTTTATTTTTGTTTGTGTGTTTAATTTTTGTTTTTATTTTTCGTATTTTTCTGTTCTGCTATCGTTGTACTGTGCTAAATCAAACGATACGGCGCATCTGATCTCTCAGATACGGCGTATTGCGTTTATTTTTTTTTTTAAATACAACGCGTTTAATTAATTCGATACGACGCATCTTTTCCCCAAGATACGGCGTATCTGTTTTTAATAAGAAAATTTTTCTAAGCGATAAAGTAATACGACGCATCTGCCTTTGCAGATACGGCGTATCTGTTTTTAATAAAAAAAAAAAAAAAAATTCTAAACGTTAACGCCATACGACGCATCTGCTTTCGCAGATACGGCGTATCTATTATTGTAATTAAAAACAGTTTGCGAATTATTAAACAGATACGGCGTATCGATCTCTGTCGATACGGCGCATCTTACTGAATCAAAAATCTTTTATTTTTAAACGTAACGAAAATACGGCGCATTAACTTTTGTTAATACGACGAATATAATTTGATAAATACAGTTGATTTTTGATATTTACCTTGATCGGTCAGCTACTCTCGTTTGCAAGTTGTTTATTTTCAGGATAAATGATGACTCAAGCATCACCAAGAAGGATTACATTCTGAACCAAACCAACAGACGCTAGCTGAAGTGACCGAACATAAGACGACAAGAGTGGAGGAAAACTCAGTACTGGTAACATTGAACTTCTTAAATTCTTGAAATAGAATCCCAGGTAAACTCTACGATAATTCAACTGCACAAAGGAAAGTTCTCTACACTATGATCTCAGTTTTATTATCCTTATTATACATCTGATTCAATTCGTAATCTTAATTTTGTATGCTCAAAAACGATATTTGTTCCTAACCTCGGAATAAATCCTTATCCACTAAACAATAAGATTACAATTATTAATGAAACGTTTATGCCTATTGCTCTTATTTTGAATTCATCTATATGGTGTGCCGTTTAACCCAAATTTGATGTATAAGGAACCGTGTTGCGGAGGCCAAGGTACGTTCTTCATTTAAATTTCGTTAACTAACATAGAGATACGGCGGATCTAAATATCCAAAGCGCCGTATCCCTGACCAACTAGGACTTATTGACTAGTCAACGGAATTAAATAGATACGGCGCATCCCAATTTTCTAATACGGCGCATCTCAATTCTGAGATGCGACGCATCCTCTGCAATGGTCATATCTTATTTTATTTTTCTGCATTTTTATTTTCGACTTTAAAACTATTTATCAGTTTATTTTAATGCGGCGCATCCCTGGTTAAGGATGCGGCGCATCTTTATTCTGATCCGTATTAATTCCAGGCTCGATACGGCGTATCTTCTTCAATAAGATACGGCGCATCGACTGACCTGATGATTTTCAGTTTTAATTTTTAAGTTTTATTTTTCCTAACTACTAATGTATTATGCAAGTTTGAACCTTTCTTATCTTAGGTGTGTTTTAAAGTGTTGGTGGTATTATAGTTTCCTGGATTTCCTGTGGATACATCAAGTATGAAGCTTTAACGTTCTAATCCACAAGAAAGATGATTTTTGCTCTTATACAAATGGAGGATCATACCGAGCAAATCTCAGGGGAGTTTTTCTGTTCTAATTCTTTTATTTTCCAGTTTTTAACCTTTTATACAAACAACGAGGACGTTGTTTAACTTAAGTGGGGGGATTGGAGAATTAGAACACTTAACAATTACTTGTCCTAAACTTTTTCAAAAATTATGCTTAAAATGTGCTTAATATATCAAACTTAAATTTTTTTTAGCATGTTTTTGTTTAAGATCTAAGTTACATAACTGCACACATGACATTATTTTCAAAAATTGTGATTTTTCAAAATTCACAAATCTATGAGTGTGCCGGTGACTTGTAAACTTTAGAACTTGGCTTGTATACTATTCGAGACCACCATAATGAGTATTATTTATATAATTGGAATGACTTGTCTAAATTGGTAAAATTCTAGGATTACACCCAAAAAGCCTATTATATGTTATGTGTTATTGACTAACTACACTGGTTAGTTAACCCCCGTATAAACCCTTTTGTTACTCTCATTTTTAGAGTAAGATACCCGTAGAAAAACCCTCAGAGCCATTCCTTTCGTTTCTTACACCTATGTTTAAAATGTTTCGTTACACCCTTACACCTTAGCCTACCCTGTAGATTAGAATCCGTGGTTGGTTAATTGCTATAGGCAGAGTGTGTTTCCTTACATTACCTGTGTTCGCGTGCGTAATTCATTATCTATGGTTAGGTCGGGAAATTGCACAATGCAATTGGAGTGAAAGTAAATATTGTATATTTTGGAGTTTATTTTTCGTGTGTTTACTACTTTCACTATTACCATTATTTCTGAAGTATGAAAAGTATGAATAAAAATTATCCGGAAAGAAAGTTGTAGTGATGTGGTGAAATTTTACACATCTATGTTTATGTTTCAAGTAAAAAAAAAAAAAAAAAAAAAAAAAAAAAAAAAATCGAAAAAATGAGAAAAGAAAAAGAAAGGAAAAAAAAAAAGTTGGATGTTTATTTTAACCAACTTATGTAAAGTTATGTAAGTGGTCGATATCACCACTATTTGTTGTACTATATCTATGGATTGAATGGGAATTGGCAGTTATGGGAATGCCAATTAAGGTTTATTCTTTGATTAAGATTTTGTTGAGTATAATTCGTGTCTACCTAAAGCGTGTGTTTCAAGTGTTAAAGCGTGAGTTATTCGATGATATGAGTCTTATTCATGGGATGGTTGGGATAGTGATTAACCACACTTAGGATTTTAATTTATTTGTTTTGTTTTGTTTATTTTTATTTTTACACCAATTTATATCCCAAATGTTATCCATACCCTATATTATTCGTTATCCAACCGAACCTTTGATTTATTGAGATTAGGGATTTGAGCAATCTTAAGTATCGTAGTCGTGGATTCGGCTATGTATTTATGATTTTGTCGCCCTTTTTGATATATTATTATTGGTGAAGTTTGGACCTATCTTTAGCCTATTCGAGTTAAGGATTTGAGCAATTGCAAGTATCGTGTTCGTGGATTCGATCATGTATTTGTGATTTTGTCGCCTTTTCTGGAATTTAAGATCGATAGTGATTAAGAATAATTAACCCTTAAGCCTAAAAACCCTTTTTACCGCTTTAGACTTGTTATTCCTTAGCTTTAGTGGTGGAGATGTGTATACTTGCCAAGCTTATGATAGAATATTCGTCGCGACTGGACAGTTAAACGATTAGATTTGCTTTTATCGACTTATTTTATTTTACTTCTAATTCGTTAAGTGTTTGGTTGTGTGATTATGAAATAAACGAATACATGCTTAAATATAAAAATAAATCCTAATACATCTTTTAGGATACATTTTCATAAATGAAATTCTAAGGTTTACTTGGGGACAAGTAAAGTTCAAGTGGGGGGATATTTGATGAACTCAAATAAGTACATTTTATTACTATCATTTATCCTATTAATTTGACTTGTTTTACTATATTATATATGAGGATTGATACTTAATCGTTTACTTTTGTAATTCTCAGGTAAAAACAAGCGTTTGGTGAAACTTAGCGATTTTGGACTAATAATGGAGCAAAACGTGCATAAAGTGAAAGTCTACTGACATGGACAAGATCAAGTCAATTCTGCTCCAGATGCGCCGCATCTCACTCTCGACATGCGCCGCATCTCTATCAAGATATCACCAGATACGATCCAAGATACAAGAGGACATGCGCCGCATCTAATAAAGGGTTACGCCGCATCTTCTGGCGGTGTACGAATATTCCTGAATATTATAATCTTGGACCCCACGCGAAGTTAAGTACATGCGCCGCATCTACTTAGTAGATGCGCCGCATCTTCCCTCAGACAGAAACTATAAATACCCCGTAGACCAGACGAATTAAAAGTTCCAAAAGCCTAAAACAGAAGACCGAACAGTAGGAACAAAGGACGAATTCAGTCAAGGAGACAGCACAAGACACACCCAAATCAAAGATACAAGAGCTGTAAGAAGGTGCTGCATGTATTTAATTCATTAAGTAGTTTTGTTTTATTGTGTTAGTAAACTTTAATTCATCAAGATTGGTGGCTTGTGTAATGTGGCAACGGAAAGATTGCACTCCCTTAAAACTGCTTTCTCATTAATTAAAGTTTATATGTTGATGTCTTTGGTTACTACTTATTAGTGCATTGATAACCTCTGTGTTTATTAGTGGCTTGCGGGCATTTGACTGCGGGACATAATGTGGCTCCCACGGTTGTTTCTAAATTGATCACTTAGGAATAACTTTTAGACATAAGTAATCATTAAGGGTTTACTCGCCGATAAGAATAGGACCAACGAGAAAGGGTTAACTACATACACTTCATATAAAGCTATCAATAAAACAAGTGACAATCTACTTAATCATAAGGACAGCCCTCTTATTGTCTCGAGTATTTATCTGTGTACGTGTGTGCTACTTGCTGATTCGTGCCTATTGTTTATTTTATTATTTAATTGCAACAAATCGTGCCAGTCTCTCAGGCTGAAACCCCCTTGCGTTAGGATATTAAAATACTGATTAGAATAACTAGATAATACGTTCCACTCTTAGTGATCGACACTCTACTTACCATTATCTTCATACTGACCGGGTACACTGCTCGTTAAGTGTGTGTGTTATTGATAAGTCGGCTAAATATAAATTTAAAACTTGAGTAGGCATTAAAACTGCTAAACCGCAACGACACATCACGCGCATCAATACCATATATTCTAAAAAACCCCTGGTCATTGGTTTCCATTTCAATCTCTAAACGTTTCAGTGATCCACGTGAACTTACCTAACCTGTGCCATATAATGTCATATTGATTGTGCCGTAACATGATACATAAATGAATCGAGGCATGGCCCTCAACGTAATGTCTCTATTGATCGTGGCCCTCCCATGTATGGTTGCTAGTGAGAACATCTGAGTAGAAAATGAGTATTATTGTAAATAGAGTACAATAATAAACATAAGAATGAGAGGAGGGAGAATTCTTATTGAGTGGTAAAACAAGAGGTTACAATAAGTGTGTATTTATAGGACACAAACCCTAATGATGAATAGACATCACCTATTAAACCCATAGCCCATAAGACCATATTTATAATACTCCTCCTTGGATATTCATCGTTTATTACATGCCATAAAAACTGCCTCCTTAAAAACCTTACCAAGAAAACCCAATGGGATAAAAACTTGATGAAGGAAAAGAGTGCAGTATGCATAATGCTCCTCCTCAAATTAATGTATATCTTTTAACCGTCGAAGGCCGATCTTCCGAACCAGTAGCTCAAAAACTCTTGTTGGCAAAGACTTTGTGAATAAATCTGCCAAATTGTCACTTGATCGAACTTTACGAACATCAATAACTCCATCCTTTTGTAGATCATATGTAAAGAAGAATTTCGGAGAAATGTGTTTTGTTTTGTCTCCTTTGATATACCCTTCCTTGATTTGAGCTATACATGCCGCGTTGTCTTCACATAACATGGTTGGATTTCCTTTAATAGACTCGAGCCCACATTCTTCTTGGATGTTTTGAATCATCGATCTTAACCAAACGCACTCTCGACCAGCTTCATAAAGTGCAATAAGTTCAGCATGATTTGATGATGTTGCAGTTAAAGATTGCTTTGTCGACCTCCAAGAAATTGCAGTGTCTCCATATGTAAAAACATACCCTGTTTGGGATCGTGCCTTATGTGGATCAGACAAGTAACCAGCATCAGCATATCCAACCAACTTTGATTTCGAATTCTTTTGGTAAAATAATCCCATATCACGGGTACCACAAAGATAACGAAAAATGTGTTTGATTCCATTCCAATGTCGGCGTGTTGGCTCGGAACTATATCTTGCTAGTAAATTCACTGAAAAAGCAATATCTGGGCGTGTATTACCAGCAAGGTACATCAAAGCCCCTATCGCACTTAGATATGGTATTTCAGGACCAAGAATGTCCTCATCATGTTCTTTGGGGCGGAACGGATCAAGTTCCCGGTCAAGTGAACGACCGACCATTGGTGAGCTTAGTGGATGAGCTTTATCCATATTGAATCGTTTCAATATCTTTTCCGTATAGTTTGATTGATGGACAAATATTCCATTTGACAAATGCTCAATTTGCAAGCCCAGACAAAACATTGTCATACCAAGGTCTTTCATTTCAAATTCATTCTTTAACAAATTTGCAGTATGTTCAATTTCATCAATATTTCCAATGATATTTAAATCATCAACATACACTGCAATGATTGAGAAACTCCCCTTTGATCTTTTGATAAAAACACACGGACTTATTTGATTACTTTTGTATCCTTCTTTTGAAAGATATTCACTCAGGCGATTATACCACATTCGTCCTGATTGTTTTAGACCGTATAAAGATCTTTTCAATTTAATTGAAAACATTTCACGGGGCTAAGATTTACAAGCTTCCGGCATTTTCAATCCTTCGGGGATTTTCATGTAAATGTCACTATCAAGTGATCCGTACAAGTAAGCTGTGACAACATCCATAAGGAGCATTTGGAGCCTTTCAACATTTGCAAGACTAATTAAAAATCTGAGAGTCGTTGCATCCACAACAGGTGAATATGTTTCTTCATAATCTACCCCGGGTATTTGTGAGAAACCTTGTGCTACAAGTCTTGCTCTGTTTACGCACAATTTATTTATTGTTACATTTGTGAATGATATGATAAACTTTATTAAGCGTTTTAGTCGTAATACGGTTGATATATTATATGATATAAAGGCTAGTTGCATCTAACAGTTATATACAAATAATTAAATTATGTAGCATAAATTGTGGTTTAACATGTGTACGAATCTAATATTTATAACAAGTATATAATTCTTGACCTTTTTGTTGGATTATATGAATCATAAAAACTATAAACATATAAAACATCACAAAGCACGCAGCGGAAGATCTAATGAACATGTAATTAATTAACTTAAATAAATACGTACCTCAATCGCGTAATCAATGAAGAACAACAAGAACCCTAATTTGGGTTGTGAATGTGTCGAACCAAATAAGGGAAAAACACCAAGAATCACAAGCTAAAATAAGCTTGTCACTCGTTCTTGTACACATGCGATAGTAGCGTTCCAAAGGGAAAGCTAGGTTCAAGATCACTAACAAACCAAACACTTTATTGCTACACTTGAATCGCCAAGTTCTAGTGAACTTAAAATTGGGTCGATCAAGGGAAGCAAGAGAGAAAGAAGAAGAGAAGTTTGGCCTAGAGTTAGGGATACAAGATTAGGTGAAAATCAAAACAAGTGAATTTGTATTTATAGGCAAAACCTAAAAACACAAACTTGTTCCCTAAGCTACTTCCAAAACCGACCCACCCACACCATGGGTCAATCGGCCAGCCCAAACAACCCTTGTGGGTTTCTAGATCCTTCTTTTCACTTTTAGTCCTTTAACGGTCGTTATCTTTAACACCGTTAAGTACTAACCGTCGTTAAGTGTTTTGTAGTGAAATGAATAAATATAAATATGAAATATATTTAATCTATTCAAACCATTGGAACTCTCACGTATTGTGTGCAATCCCGAGTCTCGGGTTCGAAACCGGACATACAAATATTAATATCATTATACACAAAACTAACAGCTCCCACTTGGATAATGATTAATATTGTAATGACATGGGCTAGTCTAGCTTTAACAGATCCCAATGCCCCCAGCTCGATCCGAGTTGTGGTTCTCCTGGAAAAACCACTTGATGATATAATCATCATACTTATCCTTTTGTTACTAATACCGCGTTAATTTGGATATGGATCTTGTCATTCCACAATTAACAGTAGTTTCTCGTTTATACATAATTGAACAAGATTACCAAAACATCTGAACGTCTTCCAGATAGACTTTGGGCGTGCGCACGCAAACATCTTGTTAATCATACGAGTGGCCAAGCAGTATTAAACTTCAACACAAAGTTGAAGGAACAAATCCCTTATTGACTGCGAGCATAACCCTTGAACTTTGCATCATTTCTGAAAATAGCCCTTATAACTACCTTTTACGGATAGCGGTAGACTATCTCACAGAAAATGAGCTACATCCTCGGAAATTATCTGGCATCTCAAGTCAGAGGATAAATATTCATGATATACTTAATGACTATGATCCATAAAGTATAATCATGTTGTTGGGATAAGTCCTATATTCAATTTATCCAATATTGAATATCATGTGACATTGGTGTCTTAACCTTACAGTACATTCTACCAATCCTCACATTTGTCTTAGTTCAATAATATTCCCATATTATTAATTGACAACGGACTATTTAGAATAAATAAATTACTCACGGATTTAAACATGCAAATATAGGACACAAATATTAATAATGATAATAAACGTTATCCGCACTTTATTTCATTAAAATAATAATTGTTTACACGTCCCTATCGAAATACTAATCCAACAGATTTACATGAAACTATCTGCTAAACAAAGACCAATACCCTGAGCATGACGATTAAATGTCTCCTTAGGTAATGCCTTCGTGAAAGGATCAGCCAGATTGTCATCTGTGTGAACTTTGAGTACTTTTATTTCACCATCATCGACTTGTTCTCGAACATAGTGAAGTTTCCTTTTAAAGTGTCTGGCGCCTTTCATAACTCCAGGTTCATTGGCGAATGTAATTGCAGCAGAGTTGTCACAATATACATTTATAGGTAATTCTATTGAAGGCATCACTCCAAGATCCTTAATGAATTTCCTAATCCAAACAGCTTCTTGTGCCGCTTCCGATGCAGCAATGTACTCAGCTTCTGTAGCAGACATGGCCGTTATGCTCTGCTTTTTACTCTTCCAGTCCACAGCTCCTCCATTTATGACAAAAACGTAACCCGTCTGAGACTTCGTATCATCTTTATCAGTCTGAAAGGATGCATCGCAGTAACCTGTAACATTCAGTTCTGCGTCTGGATTTCCCCCGAAAACAAGAAACATATCTTTAGTATTCCGTAGATACTTAAGAATGTCCTTTACAGCTTTCCAGTGTTTTACCCCTGGATTCTGATGATATCGACTGGTCATGTTTTGAGCAAATGCCACATCTGGCCTTGTGCATCTAACAGCATACATGATAGAACCAACTGCAGAAGCATATGGAACTTTCTTCATGTATGCTTCCTCTCCAGGTGTAGAAGCACACATTTCATTGCTCAATTCATGTTTCACTTGCATGGGCAGATATCCTTTCTTGGAATTCTGCATATTGAATCTCTTCAATATTTTATCCATGTAAGCACTTTGACTTAAACCGATTAACCGTTTAGATCTGTCTCTATAGATCTTGATTCCAAGGATATAAGCTGCTTCTCCTAAATCCTTCATGGCAAAACAACTACCAAGATATTCCTTAACTTCATTAAGGCTTGGTATGTCACTTCCCATGATTAATATGTCATCGACATATAGAACAAGGAAAACAGTGTTACTCCCACTAACTTTGTGGTATACACATGGCTCATCGAAATTTTGAGTAAATCCAAACTTCTTGATTTCCTCATCAAATTTCTTATTCCATTGCCTGGATGCTTGCTTCAATCCATAAATGGATCTTTGAAGTTTGCATACACGCTCAGGAAAATCTGGATTCACAAAACCTTCAGGTTGTGCCATATAGATGTCTTCATCTAGGCGACCATTAAGAAACGCGGTTTTGACATCCATTTGCCAAATCTCATAGTCATAGTAGGCAGCTATAGCTATAAGAATCCTAATAGCTCTAATGTCAGCCACAGGAGAAAAGGTCTCCTCATAGTCAACACCATATGTTTGGGTAAAGCCTTTAGCTACCAAACGAGCCTTATAGGTGTGTACATTGCCATCCATGTCAGTCTTTTTCTTAAATAGCCACTTACACCCAACTACCTTAGCATTGGGTGGAAGGTCTACTTCAGTCCAGACTTGATTATCTCTCATGGATTGCATTTCCCCATCCATGGCAGTCTGCCATTTTTCCTTTTCAGGACTAATAATGGCAGCTCTATAGCTAGTTGGCTCATCAGTTTGATCCAATAGTATAGTTTCCTCATCATCTATGTTCAAACATAGACGCTCAGGAGCCTTTGCAGATCTTGAAGATCTACGGATGGGTACCACTTCTACTTCAGGTGGAGGACCTAAACTTTCAGGTTCCACAGGAAGTGTGTTAGTGCTTTCAGAAGGTGACGTATCTTCATGATCATTTTCAAGATCATATACTCTCCCACTGAATTCTTGAGATATTAGATTATCCTCAAGAAATTCACCGTACCTAGCTACGATGACCTTATTTTCAGGTGGGAAGTAAAAGTAGTAACCCTTTGTTTCCTTAGGGTATCCTACGAAGATACACTTAACAGATCTTTGTTGGAGTTTATCAGGTGAGTCACGTTTGACAAACGCCTCACAACCCCAGACCTTTAAGTAAGAAAAGTTGGGAGCTTTTCCAGTCCATACTTCATATGGAGTCTTATCAACTTTCTTAGTTGGAATCCTATTCAACACGTGAACAGCCGTTTCAAGAGCATAATCCCAAAAGGATAAGGGAAGAGTTGTAAGATTAAACATGGATCGCACCATATCTAACAAGGTACGATTTCTCCTTTCAGATACACCATTTTGTTGTGGCGTATAAGGAGAAGTGAGTTGTTGCACAATGCCACACTCACCCAAATAATCCTTAAACTCTTGGCTTAAGTACTCACCACCACGATCGGATCGAAGTGCCTTAATCTTCTTTCCGAGTTGTAATTCTACTTCATTTTTAAAAACCTTGAATGTCTCAAAGACTTCATGTTTATGTTTAAGTAAATAAACATAACCATAACGACTATAGTCATCCGTGAAGGTCAAGAAGTAGACAGCACCACGTTTAGACACATGTCTAAGTGGACCACACATGTCCGTGTGTATCAATCCAAGTAGATCTGAAGCCTTCTCCATATTGCTATGGAAAGGTTTCTTTGTCATCTTCCCAGATATGCAAGACTCGCATTTATCAACTGAATCATCATTGATATTTTTCAAAAGCCCATCGTGTTGCAGCTTTTCCATGCGATTCTTGCCTATGTGGGCAAGACGACAGTGCCATAAATAAGACGAGTCCAAGTTAGACTTGACTCTCTTATTCCCGATGCTATACATTGAATTATTTCTATTGGATACATGGTTTTCCATGTCAATTTCAAACACACCATTTAATGAAATAGCATTAAAGTAAAAAACAGAATTTAGAGAAACAGAAATTCCATTATCATTAAAAGTATGCTTAAAACCCAAATCCAATAACAAAGAAACTGAAACGACACCTCTAACAATAGAAGGTGCGTAATGACAATTGTCTAAAACCAAAATTAAACCAGATGGTAAAACTAGCTCAAAAGTCCCTATGGCTTCTACTGCTGCACGTATTCCATTTCCCACGTACAAGTAGCATTCCCCATAGTTCAGCTTCTTTGCTCCTCTAAGCCCCTGCGATGTATTACAAATGTGAGTACCACATCCTGTATCATATATCCAGGCATTTTGCTTACAAGGAAAAGAAAATAATTCAACTGTTAGTGCAAGCAGTCTTGTTGAGGAGATTGCTAGTGCAAGCAATCTCGTTTGTTTTGATTGATGACAAACATGTAACTTGATACATAACGTAAAATGTACAAGTTACTTGTAATCTTATATTGTCTCAACATACATTCAACATCTCTCAAGTCTTCGTATGATACAACACAGGTTCGTACATGTTTGTTATGTGGCATTATGATCAAACCTTAACAAACCATTTAGAATGTTTAAAATACGGTTAGGTAATTAAGTATTTTAAAAAGGCTAATCATTCTACTTAGAACCTCATTTTACATGTTACATTATCTCTAGGATACATGTTACATACATATACACATTACAAAGTTCACTAGGAATAACATATACAAGTTTACATGTTTATTTCTTAAAATGGAAACTTTATTAGTTAAATATTAGGATGACATCATGGCATGCATCATGAATGATATCTTGGATAGATTGTGTAATATCTTGTTTAGATTTACAAGTTACAAAGTTGACATTTGTGGATCTTGGAAGATTTGGAAAGATACACAAAGATATCTTAGCTGTCATACCTACGGATCCAAACGTTAACAAGCACGGATCCCTTTTATGGGATCCGCCGGATCCGTGGGATGATTTTCTTGTTTTCCTATAATTAGTTACACATGGTTTTAGTTGTACACATGGTTCTAGTCTTACACATAGTTTTAGTTTACACATGGTTTTAGTTTACACATGGTTTTAGTTTGCACATGGTTTTAGTTGTAGACATGGTTTTAGTTTTACTATAAATACTTGCCCATTGTTACCCATTGGTTTCATCCAACTAGAACATACATTCCCTCACTCATTACACACACTTAGATCAGTAGCAAACAATGTAGATTCATACATTAATCACCCATTACATAATGATCATAATGTTACTAACTTTCATTATGTTGTAAGCATACATTGTTAATGATCCTGTGAAGCAAGCTCAAGATCATGAGACATCATCCATAGCATACTTCATGATCCACCAAGAAGATCTTAGTTGCATACATGAAGATCCATCACAACAAGTTTAGGGAGCTTGTGATCTTCATACATTGAAGGCTTCCGATCAATGGAAGTTCATATAGAGTAGGCATTCATATCCATGATACACTTATGTCATGGATCATTGTTGTAACCATCATTGTATCATTTAGATCAGTAGAGTGTGGTTAGTGCTTTAGTCCTCAAAGCACAAAGAGTGTAGGGAGTGGTTGTACCCTTGGTAAAGAACTCGACATCTAGCTTAGTGTCGGTAAAGTAAATAAGCGACGTCAGGTTGGTTCTACCTTGTGAAAGAACTCGGTGTTTAGCTTAGTACCGGAAAAGGAAGTAAGCGACGTGTAAAGGTTTTCTCCGCCTAAGAAAGGGAGCTTGTTGATCTAGTGAAGTAACTCTCGAGTTGGGTACTCGGGGAGTGGAGTAGGGCGGAGAGGAGCTCCGTGACCGAACCACTATAAATCATCGTGTTCGGTTTGCGCTTTCTTTTACTTATCTCTTTACTTTTATATTTGCATTATGTGATTGCTTGTGTTGTGATTATGTGATGATACTTGTGTGACAACTTGGTAGACATAAACTACAACAGACAGTGTTCATATTAGAACTAGCCAAAGTGGAAATTTGATACAACAAGTTTTAAGTTTTAAAACGGTAAACGTATTCACCCCCCCCCCCCTCTACGTTTTCACAATTGGTATCAGAGCGGGTTGGCTCTCATTTTCAAAACAAATGGTTTTTAAAATAGAGTAAGATCCATGTATCAAATTACCTCTGAAGCAGAACATAATATGAAAAATGTTTAGCTAAGTATACTTTGAAATTTTGTTGTTAAATATCACTTTGTATACAAGCTTGAAGGTGTTCTTGAAAAATAAAAGAAAAATGTTTCTCAAAAAGAATTTGTAAGTGTCAAATTATGTGCTCAGAACTAATTTACGAAAAATACCGTTTTGAAGGGAGTGTTTGGAATAATCATTAAGTTAGTTGAAAAATCACCTCCGTAATATTTAGATAAGTCACATAGGTAGAAATGTTGTTAATATTTGTAATATATGCCTAAGATTAAGTGTAGCAAGTCCCACACACTTTCGCTATGTCAAAATATGAGTTTAGGATAATCTGTCACAGGTCTCGGCGGATCCAAATCACATAAAGGGCGGATCCCTCTAAAAGGATCCGTCAGATCCGTCGGTGCAGTACTCAGTTTTTGTCAAACTTCGAAAAATCATAACTAATTAACCGTAAGTCTGTAGGAGTCGCGCCACCTATCATTTTGAAGGGAATTAAGTCTACTTTCATTTAAAAATAATATCATGGCCTGAATCTAAATTGAAATAGGTAAAACAAATCAAAAGGTACAACCTGTTCAAATTATTTAGTTTTGTTTTGTCACAGTAACTTAAATTTTTGAGTCAAGCAATGTAAGTTGGTATTCTTTAAACATTGATATGATTTCTATTGAAACTAAAGAATTTGGTAATAAAAAGGAAACAAATCAAGCTTGGCATACATCGTCAAATTTAAACGCAAAGTGACGAAAAGTATATTTTCATCTATGCTATGCTATGTGGCTAACTGTTCTATATTATTTGCATATATGTGATATGCTTGTTGATAAGTATGATTGTAATTGTTTATTTGTAATACATAAGTTTCTTGCCATGATACTTACTTGCTTGTTTATCAATTGCTTGTTTTATGCATAATAGAACATTTGCTAGATATTGTGTAATATATTGATAAACTGTGTCTGTTCTACTTTTAGACTTAGATACTATTATTTGATTATATTATGTGAAAACCTTGCATAACTTACTTAGAAATATGTACTAAGTGAAATGTCTTGAAAAGTATTGACTTGCACAAACTCTCACTTAATTGCTCAAGTGTTATAATGAGTAAACATGTAGTATCTTTGAAAAAGAGTGTTTGGTACAAACAATTTGAAACAATGATGTGTTGAGTTGTTATGCCTTTAGGATATTATCTTGTTGTTAAACCTTCATGTTAACTAACCATATCATGCAGGACGATAACACTTTGATGTTATCAAGTTTCCGGGTTTAAGCCACTGTTTGGCTTAACTCTCATTTAAGGTAAGTTAATATGATCGGATTAAACTATGTGTGTATGTGTGTTAGAATAAACATTATTAGTAGTTTTGCATTACATATTAGCTAATAGATATGTTCCAGGAGAATTTTCGGGTCTTGGTCGAAAAACGCGAATTTTGCATATCTCTCTGTTTATCTTTAGTACTTTTGTTCAACGGATCCGACGGATCCCTCATTTTGGATCCGTCAAGAGTTAGCTTTGGATCCGCCAGTCCAGAACCCACGGATTACACGGCTCCCAAACTTTGGCTCCGCCTTTGTTGTCGATTGGATCCGTGGGTGTCAACAATAACTTTTTCAAAATTCCCAACTAATCTAGATCCTTAGATTATTGATTCTAGTTCTTAGGATTCTTATCACTAATGTTCACTCAAATTAGGATTAGGACATCTCACCAAACACCAAATAGGACAATCATATCTAATCACAGTTTCAAATTTCATGAAAATGCTCCAAGGTACCTTTTCGGTAAACCACTGAGTATTTGTGATCATTACACATTGCATCCTCCCGTCCTTTACTCATTCACTAGCTTGATTTGTAAATTGACAACTTCCAAACTAATCCAAACTCACTGTTTGCAAATATATCATAGATTACAAACCCAACTCATGACTGTGGATATTGTCCAGTTTCCACATATGTTGCCTTACTTGGTTAACATGTCATTCTTCAAGACGATTAAGATTTACATCGAGTCATAACTCACACTTAGGTTATAGATGTATTATCAAGTCTTATCTCAATAAAGTAGGATTGACAACTTAAGTATTTCATCCGAAATATTCAAGTAAATTTGACTTACGATTGTAGTCATTAAAAGGCATATCCGAAAGAATCAACTCCCAAGTATTTTAACAACGTATGTTAAAACACTTATCCTATCACCTAAGTACACTTGTACTTTCACCATTATCCCAACACATTCACTTCTGTGATACGTCTCAGACCCTAAGCTTTAGATCACATCACACACTAGTTATACCAACCAATGGAACATAAGAATTAGTCTTCATCACCTTCAGCCCCTAGGTTTCACAAACATAACCAAACACTTCATCCGCTAGTGAACCACAAGAATTAGTATCCATTCTTGTAATCTTCAACATTCATGAAACCCAAAAGTTCAACAAACTCCTTCATCACCATAATTCACGCCATTGAGTGCATTGCTCAAAAAGCCCTTAGTCCAACACTCATACCAAATCAAATGCAAGTTGAATCAACTCATCAATACCTTGCCACCTATAGAATTAGAACTTCACCATCAAATGAGCATGATGCTCACATTCATTAAGTAGTACCACAAGTCATCAAAGTATTGGTAATACTTTGTTTCATTTAATCTTGAATCAACATTGTAACAACTTATGTTATAATGAAATCTCAAAGCCAATCTCATACATCCCAAATAACAATCTTGAGGAGTATACAAAAGAAACTCAAGTAAGTTTATCTTGTCTAGTTATCATATTATTGAAACCTAGTTTATTTAGGATAAGTCTATCCAATTCAAATACTTTGTGTTCATATCTTCATTTAGGAAAACATGATGTTTCGGAAAAACATTATGTGTTTATTTTTCATCTTGTTAAAAAGGATAATGTATATCCTATGCATCATTATTTTCTTGCAACATGAACGGTTATGTTACAAGAGATTTCATTACACCTCATTGGGCAAATAATCTTAAAACAAACATCCACTAGTTCTATGAACTATCTTCCTTATTGAGCACTAGTTAAATCTTACTTGTTGAAAGATACCATACGTATCTATTTCCTTTTAAGCGTACATTAAACCTTGGTCAAACCTTGTGCATATTCACATCTCTGGAGCATACACAAGACCTATTAAAGTTGGTAACTTTATTTAGATTCTTGTTCCAAAGAACTTTCTTCAGAACTTTCATGACATATCCCGTTACCACACACAAACACTTGTCTTGATCTTAGATCACTTGCATAACTCATACTTAAACTCAACTTAAAGGATGTCACCCTTTAGATCATTCAATCTTAGATTTCAAACACAATGATTAAAATCCATCGACACATATTTGTCAAATTTACGTGTATAACATGACATCTTCATCACACTAGTTTTTATAGAAATAGTTGAGTCTCATTAAGTCATGTATTGGTGAATTATCTTGTCTTAAGAATAATTAATCAAACAAGAAGTAGATGTGATTTTTCTTTAGTTTATTAATAAAATCACTTGCATTACATATACGTGTATTGATTACATGATATTTGTTTGATATCTTGATGTTATCATTGTCTAATGTGTAAACCTTAGAAAGGTTTGGTATGCATGCTTATATGCTTTATGCTAACATGATTTGTATGATATGTTCATTCTTTTGTTATATGCTATTTCGCAAGATTAACGTATTACTTGTTAACTCACTCTTAATATATAGTGTTAGATAGCTCTTGTTTTTAGTTGACATTCATTGAGCTTCTTTCATAGGATAGTCTAAATAATGCATGTTTCTAAAATGTAGGAATTGTTTGCATGAACCTGTCGTTTCATTACTTTTGTGACCACGTCACACTATTTGTTTGCCATGTGTGCACCTATATGTCTAAGTGCTTTTTGGTATGATAAACACTTAGAAGTTGTTTTATTAATCACATAGATCATTGTGTTAATTAATGGGTAAGTATGCTTAAGTGACTAAGCCTAACTTAAAAACAATTTCACAATGTAGTATCTAAAACAATGCTATCTTGCAATATGATTATTTGTCTTTATGCTATGTGGTATCTTTATGTCTATTAGTAGATTATTTGTTTTTATAAGATGTTGTCATATGATATTCACATCTTTTGTCATTAAGACTTTTGTCTTGTAGGCTGATAACAAACTATTTGTTATTTCTCTTTGTTATGCTTATTTTGCATAATTGTTATCTCATTATTGCTACTTAGATTAGTAATATGTTTATGGGATCCATTTTCTTGCATATAGCTTTAAAAGCTAATAGGATTAAGTTTTAGAGGTTTGAAATTTGTGTTTGGATATCTTTCAATATACCTCTCTCCAAATCGTATTGTTGCTTCCGCTCACCTAACAATATCTCCATCATCTTTTAGTTAAAACAATATATCTCCCATAAGGAAAACCACATGCCTCATCGTGCGATCATCTCGCATTGATAGAGAAGAGCTACATAACTTCACGGATGAAGTTCTTTGTATGCTAACCAATATTCACTAAAACATTGCTAAGCTCATCGCTTTCATTAATCCGCAACATCCTAAACACTTTACCTTCATTCTTCATTTAATGCATAATAGATTATGTTGAATGTCCACCAATTAAGGAGGAGAGAAATTCATTCACATAATTGTCTTTTCATTAAATAACATGTACTCATGTTTCTTACATTCCCAAATACCGACAAGTAGGTTCAAATCACTTAGTTAAATCAGTTCACAAAATCACAAAGTGTTTCTAACCTTATTAGCTCAACATCACAGCTCTGTACCAATATCTCATTAAAAGAAAAACACATCATGTGTTTGACAAACCTCTTAAATGAGATACATTAAGTCTCCTTAGAATTTGACTAGGATTAGTGAAACCAAATTAGTAGTTATAAGTGAATAGACCTTAGCATGAACCTTCGTTTAATCAAAAACGACAAAACATGACCAAATCGATTTTGGTCCCACGGAACCCTTCGATAAGAAGGACGAAACCAAAATTTTGGTTCCGCCAAATCCGCGGGTACCTGATCAGCTTTTAACCATTCAGAAACCAAACAACTTTAGGTAATCAACGAATCTAGGATTTTCATCTTAATCTCACAACTTAATTGTCTAGAACATCTTCAGTGTCTAGAACACCATCATAGGATCTCATCCTTTTTCATTCTTGTTACATATCAAGCATGTCATTGTCAGTGCAAACAGAACCATCATTCTCAACATGTTTGTCCAACCAACACTCTCATCATATGATGTCATTCTCATCCACATATAGGTATCTAGTATTTCCAATTGTTACATATGGAATCTCTATTCCTAAGTGATCATTGTCTTCACTTCCTCTCATTCTCATTCAAACATTTACTATGGCACGATTCATCTTTGGTAGATGATAATATCATAACCGTAACCGTCTTCAAATACTCTTATATCATTTGCTATACATTAGAGTTTCTGAATTCATTGCATTCATTATAATCACCACCATCCATCACTTCTTTCACTAATCATTCACTTGTAAACCAACATCATATTAACACCACTCACTTTAAGCTTTTTAACTTCACTTCATATCCTCCTCATAGGCATTGTTTTGTAGGATTTTATCATATGATATTGCTGCATCATATTTTTATTTGATTAGACAATCACAATTGGTATGTTGCTTGTGATTAGATTATTGATATGTTGCATAATATTTTTCTTTGAGATAAAATATATTGCACTAACCATTTCATTGTAGGTTCATCATCATATACGCTCGATCGTATATAGCTTACTCATCATAGGATAAAGTTTGCTTCGATTACTATTCCTTTTTTTATAGGTGCTTCTTGACAATCTCAAACCAGGAGGATTATCAGTCTAGCACTCATATTGCATCGTCTATACACATTGGTCGTATATGACTTAAGACATAGCTTCTAGTGCATTGATCTTTTGTTTTGTAGGTTCATCTTGACGCGCTAGAGCAAGGGGGAGCTTTCGTCAAGTAGTTATTAGGATGCATCATATACACACATTGGTGTATATCATATACTTGTCCAAGGACAAATATTGTTTTATACTAACCTTTATTTTGTAGGATTCTTCATCCTTGGATCATATACGTTGGTACCCTAGCAACGGGGAGTATAGATCAAGGGGGAGGATATCATATTCTAACTATTTTTTTTGTAGGATCATACATCTTAACATTGTCACTCCAATTAGGGGGAGTATTATCCAAGGGGGAGCCTTAAAGTTCTCATTATCATTGCATTATCATACTTGGTACTCTAAACTAGGAGGAGTAATCACCAAGGATTGGTTACCACATTCCGCTACGCATATCTTCTTTTCGTTTCGACAAAAAGGAGGAGATAGGTCTACATAGTCCAACATAGATTACCCACGTGTATCGTTGGCTATTTGCATTTCATTCATCATGCATTTTTCATATATATTCTTTTTATGTTGCACACCACTAACCTTGATGTAGGTTAAGAGTCTTAATTTGATCCATGGATCCGCTAACAACCTAGGAGACGCAACAACCATAGGAGATTGGAGTAGTCTATTTAACTTCACTAGGGATGATGCAAGCTCGCCATTTCGGGGAGAAATTAAGTTAACTCCAAGGATACACCCTTTTTGCTTCGACAAAAGGGGGAGAAAGGTGTAAACGGAGAAAGTAAGTAATTACGGACACAAGGAGAAAAGGGAGAAAGGTGTAAACGGAGAAACGGACACAAGGATAAAGTAAGTCATTACGGACACACCCTTTTTGCTTCGACAAAAGGGGGAGAAAGGTGTAAACGGAGAAAGTAAGTAATTACGGACACAAGGAGAAAAGGGAGAAAGGTATAAACGGAGAAACGGACACAAGGATAAAGTAAGTCATTACGGACACAAGTAACTTTTTGCATTTTACTTTCTATCACGTTTACATATTTTGTCATCATCAAAAAGGGGGAGATTGTTAGTGCAAGCAGTCTTGTTGAGGAGATTGCTAGTGCAAGCAATCTCGTTTGTTTTGATTGATGACAAACATGTAACTTGATACATAACGTAAAATGTACAAGTTACTTGTAATCTTATATTGTCTCAACATACATTCAACATCTCTCAAGTCTTCGTATGATACAACACAGGTTCGTACATGTTTGTTATGTGGCATTATGATCAAACCTTAACAAACCATTTAGAATGTTTAAAATACGGTTAGGTAATTAAGTATTTTAAAAAGGCTAATCATTCTACTTAGAACCTCATTTTACATGTTACATTATCTCTAGGATACATGTTACATACATATACACATTACAAAGTTCACTAGGAATAACATATACAAGTTTACATGTTTATTTCTTAAAATGGAAACTTTATTAGTTAAATATTAGGATGACATCATGGCATGCATCATGAATGATATCTTGGATAGATTGTGTAATATCTTGTTTAGATTTACAAGTTACAAAGTTGACATTTGTGGATCTTGGAAGATTTGGAAAGATACACAAAGATATCTTAGCTGTCATACCTACGGATCCAAACGTTAACAAGCACGGATCCCTTTTATGGGATCCGCCGGATCCGTGGGATGATTTTCTTGTTTTCCTATAATTAGTTACACATGGTTTTAGTTGTACACATGGTTCTAGTCTTACACATAGTTTTAGTTTACACATGGTTTTAGTTTACACATGGTTTTAGTTTGCACATGGTTTTAGTTGTAGACATGGTTTTAGTTTTACTATAAATACTTGCCCATTGTTACCCATTGGTTTCATCCAACTAGAACATACATTCCCTCACTCATTACACACACTTAGATCAGTAGCAAACAATGTAGATTCATACATTAATCACCCATTACATAATGATCATAATGTTACTAACTTTCATTATGTTGTAAGCATACATTGTTAATGATCCTGTGAAGCAAGCTCAAGATCATGAGACATCATCCATAGCATACTTCATGATCCACCAAGAAGATCTTAGTTGCATACATGAAGATCCATCACAACAAGTTTAGGGAGCTTGTGATCTTCATACATTGAAGGCTTCCGATCAATGGAAGTTCATATAGAGTAGGCATTCATATCCATGATACACTTATGTCATGGATCATTGTTGTAACCATCATTGTATCATTTAGATCAGTAGAGTGTGGTTAGTGCTTTAGTACTCAAAGCACAAAGAGTGTAGGGAGTGGTTGTACCCTTGGTAAAGAACTCGACATCTAGCTTAGTGTCGGTAAAGTAAATAAGCGACGTCAGGTTGGTTCTACCTTGTGAAAGAACTCGGTGTTTAGCTTAGTACCGGAAAAGGAAGTAAGCGACGTGTAAAGGTTTTCTCCGCCTAAGAAAGGGAGCTTGTTGATCTAGTGAAGTAACTCTCGAGTTGGGTACTCGGGGAGTGGAGTAGGGCGGAGAGGAGCTCCGTGACCGAACCACTATAAATCATCGTGTTCGGTTTGCGCTTTCTTTTACTTATCTCTTTACTTTTATATTTGCATTATGTGATTGCTTGTGTTGTGATTATGTGATGATACTTGTGTGACAACTTGGTAGACATAAACTACAACAGACAGTGTTCATATTAGAACTAGCCAAAGTGGAAATTTGATACAACAAGTTTTAAGTTTTAAAACGGTAAACGTATTCACCCCCCCCCCCTCTACGTTTTCACACGAGGAAAAGAAAATAATTCAACCATAAAAATACCTGAAGTGCTGGCGCCCTGCCCAGCCTTGGCATTCTTATTTTTGCGACACTCCTCTAGCAACAATGGACAGTCACGCTTCCAGTGTCCAGGAGTATGGCAGTGGTGACAAGCAGCCGCATCCTTTTTGGGATAATCCTTCTTGGGAGGAGGATTCTGCTTCTTTGGCTTTTGCTGATGGGTCACAATCTGCTTGCCCTTGTCAGCGTTGCCCTTTCCTTTCTTGTTCACATGTTTCGGTTTACCGGGCTTAGCTACTCTACCACCTCTTATTGCCATAACAGCAGGTGTAGGAGCTTTCTTTGTGAGTGCCTTCTCATGCTCAATAAGCATTGCATGCAATTCAGAAAATGTCTTCCCCTTGCAATGCATGTTAAAGTTGCGCACAAATTCACCATATAATTCCTCATTGAGGGATTTGTTGATGAGGCCAACTTTAACGTCTTCCACAAACCCGCAATTAAGTGCATCTAGTTGGTCAAGATAACCCTTCACTTTAAGTGCATGATCACTTACGGGTGTTGTCACCTCCTGCTTGCACTTGCCCAAGTTGTCAAGTACATCATACAATTCAGCCATAGGAGATTTCTGAAACATACGTGTCAGTTCATCAATCATGTTTTTCGGGCCATATTTCTCAAACTGTTTTACCAGTTGATCATCCATCCCCGATAGCATGAGACAAGCCGCATCATTGTGCTTGTCATAGGCTTCATTGTACTGCCTAAGTATTTCATTAGGCGAGTTTGCAGGAGGAGCTTCAGGAAGGTCCTCAGTAAGACATTCTGAACGTTTGGCAATTCTAAGAACGAGCCTTAGATTTCGATACCAAGCGTTAAAATTCTTAGTCCCAGTCAGTTTTTCCTTTTCAAGCATCATCTTGAAACAGGAAGTTAAGTTTGACGAGTTTCCGGGTTGGGCCATTTCTACAGAAAAAAGTTCAAAAGTTAGTACTTTCGATAATAAAACATTTCATGAAAATTAAACACCCATTGGTTAAAAACCATTTAATTTTAACTGAAAACTAGGATCCTAATTGACGCCGTTTCATTACATCAGCTTTGGCTGCTAGCAATGAAAGTGCTCAACAAGGTACGGGATCACCCAATTGCCAATGTCAAATTGCAATTCCTAGAAATCTTGGGACTTACATTATATTGCCAACCTCAGTTGCAAAATGTAAGCATGTTTCATCCCCAATTCTTTATGCCTTGGCGCCGTTCCATTACATCAGCTTTGGCTGCTAGTAATGAAAGTGCCCAATTAAGTTAACCAACTTAAGAAACTGTAAATTGACGTCAGTTTATTGCATTCAGCTTTGGCTGCTAGCAATAAAGTACTCAATTTTACCCTTAGATGACCACCCTTTGAACATCAACATTCAGCTTTGGCTGCTAGTGATGTAGGATGAAACCTTAGGTGTTTCTTTTTGTAGTTGGGTGACATATAACTTAAATTTATAGGGTAATAAATTTTGATGTGTGAAATCAAAAAAATATGTACAAAGATGTCATGCATTCATCTTTGTTTCATATATGTTTGCAAAAACAAAACCGTTTACTAATTCGTAGCTCAAATCATCAAAGTTTTTAATTGAGGCGTTGAGAAAATTACAACATTGCCTTAAGATGCTTCGTACTTTTCCATGGTGTACTTGGTAAGTCTATTATTGACGCACAGGCGAGCGGAGGGACGACAGCCGCCGAAGCTGGTTAAAACCGTGCCCCTTTAAGGTCTCAATTTAATGTGAACCAACCTTAAACCCACTTTCTAGTTTGTCAATAATAGGTCCGCCGCTTCGACCACTTTTGTACAGTTGCAATCAATCAACTAAAAAAATATGATTTTCTTGCTAAAACAATTTATGTAATAATTTATTAATTGCTAGTCTCGCCTGGGAGCAAATTACCGTGCGAAGCGAACCACTGTCGGCACATAAGACTTGGCAAAAAATAAAATTACTACAAAGGTTTCATAGTTATTAGTCTTGTTTATTTTTATTATGAAAATTACCCTCTTATGTGTTGCAATCCATCATAATATATAAACACAAAAGATCAAGTAATTACAAAAAAATAAACACATAATAACAAATATATGATCATAACAATATCATATAGCCACATGCAAACCTTTTTTCAATAAATCCTATTATTAATTCTATGTGTAATTAAATATGTATTAAACTAACAAAACTCCCATTGGTTTTCGAGCTCATTGTGCCCAATGGTCCACAGACACCAAATAACTTGGCCGCGTAAGTTTTAGTTAATTTAATACCACATTGCACATAATTTATTAATTAATATATTGAGGTCTTCCCCAATTAAAGATTTATTAAACAAAACATGTAGCATAATTCATACATTCAAATCGTCCCATTTATCAAACCATGACAAAATATGCAAGATTTTGTCATGGATACCATATTAACACATAATCATGAAATCCATATTAACATGTTAATATCTAGTACGTATCTAATTAATTGGTGACATCACATAGTATTCACAAATTAATCCCTAAAAATTTTCCATGCATAATCTAGGGTTTCTAACAAGTTTTTAATAAAAAACTAACATAAACCTTAAAAAAATAAAAGTGGATCGATCCACATATATATAAAATTAGGGTTTCAAATTAAAACCCTAGAACATTAAATGCATGTATCTAATCAAGATCCAATTTTTAGGTTTTAGTAATTAATTACATAGTTCTAAACGAGGCTCATGATGCCACTGTTGGATTATATGAATCATAAAACTATAAACATATAAAACATCACAAAGCACGCAGCGGAAGATCTAATGAACATGTAATTAATTAACTTAAATAAATACGTACCTTAATCGCGTAATCAATCAAGAACAACAAGAACCCTAATTTGGGTTGTGAATGTGTCGAACCAAATAAGGGAAAAACACCAAGAATCACAAGCTAAAATAAGCTTGTCACTCGTTCTTGTACACACGCGATAGTAGCGTTCCAATGGGAAAGCTAGGTTCAAGATCACTAACAAACCAAACACTTTATTGCTACACTTGAATCGCCAAGTTCTAGTGAACTTAAAATTGGGTCGATCAAGGGAAGCAAGAGAGAAAGAAGAAGAGAAGTTTGGCCTAGAGTTAGGGATACAAGATTAGGTGAAAATCAAAACAAGTTAATTTGTATTTATAGGCAAAACCTAAAAACACAAACTTGTTCCCTAAGCTACTTCCAAAACCGACCCACCCACACCATGGGTCAATCGGCCAGCCCAAACAACCCTTGTGGGATTCTAGATCCTTCTTTTCACTTTTAGTCCTTTAACGGTCCTTATCTTTAACACCGTTAAGTACTAACCGTCGTTAAGTGTTTTGTAGTGAAATGAATAAATATAAATATGAAATATATTTAATCTATTCAAACCATTGGAACTCTCACGTATTGTGTGCAATCCCGAGTCTCGGGTTCGAAACCGGACATACAAATATTAATATCATTATACACAAAACTAACACTTTTTAGTAATGATGAATATAGATAGTTTTGACTTTTCTAGTATTTGACTTTTCATGTATGGTTGCTATTGAGAACATCTGAGCTTGTTGCGTTTAAGTTCCATTCAAACTGATCCAGAAGCAACTCTGGTACAAGTGAGGTGAATCAAGCCCCTCTTTGAATTCCTAATTGGTTGCCTACATTTCTAGTGATGAAGCAAGAGACAGAGTGACCACTTACGTCAATGTTCAATTCAATATAGTACAAGGTACCAACGAATGTGTGTCAATATCCAAAATGGATAGATGTGTCACCCCTGTGAGTCCTACTAAAAAACTCAAGAAACCCCAGAGTTTGAGTTCGGTTCACCTAACCAAACTATTGATGTTTCCCAAAGGGTAACTCAATCAGCCACACAAAGATTGCCTATATATTTTTATTCACCAGACTCATCTTAAATTCTAAACTAAACTACTTGCGGAATAATTCAGTTGTCACAGAAATAAAGAGCGTACACTGATATATCATCACAAAGATGAAGGTTATGCATGGATCTTGCAAGACTTTGTAGAAGTCCTAGTATAGGGTCACGATTTCGATTCAAGATTTCATTTACACCACAATTCGGATTTCATTTACGCCACAAATGAATTGTTTGTTGACTATATAAGGTCTCATTTTCAACTCATTTTACTTGTTTGTTGACTAAATTTGGACTAGATTAAGTCTATACCTTGTGAAATGTAACTATAGATTTGTGCTTAACTTATGCTATATAAAAATTAAAGACAAACAATTTTCATAAACTACAACAAATTTTAACCAAAAAGACAGAAAGACCGACTGAGTTTCTCAACCAATTTAGACCCAGAAAATTACATTCATTACCAACAACTTCATGGCGTGTATTTCAAGAAACACAAAGCACGTTGCATTAACGCCAATTTTTAACTCGACCATTACCAAACATAAAAGAAGGAAAATAATAGAGTAAACCCATATGAAATCACTCAAATTGCGTTGTCCCTTAATAAGTAGTACCATATTTGAACTTTGGCCAAAGAACGTCAAATGATTGCTCGAATATAGATATACATCCACTTTTGTTAGAAACAAGATTTATTTCAATGGTTTTTGCTTCCTTTTAGTAAATTTTATTGTCACTTTCTTTGGAAAGGAGAAGATCATATAAAGAACTGAAATCTATATAAGCATAAACGAACACTCTTTACGTTTACATCCCAAGTAGGTTAACGAAGTGAAATCTATACAAGCTTAAACAAGTCTACATCTCACATAGGTTAAGGAAGTGAAATCTTTCTTGTTTATATACTTATAGTAAATAAGCTCCATACATGCATGTCTAGAATATTACTATGTTTACAGATACATTTATTTGTGAAGTTGATTATAAAGCTAAAAAATTCAAACCTCGCTCTTACTTGTATCTCAAACTATGTATAAAACTATTGACTTTTTAATATCTTTAGTCACTTAAAAAGGAGTATTCCAAATTTATTATTTACAAAAGAAGGTATATTTATCATATGAAGTTATGAACTAAACTAACTGCACACTTATTTAACTTTCGGGACATGTAATTCTTGAAACACAAAATGAGTTGCATAAGAGGATATCCGATTCAAAATTGTGTCGCCACTAAATAAACATATTTAAAGTTTTGCACTATTGAAAGGGGCCGGGGCTCAAAAGTCAAAACATTCCTTTACATCCCACATAGTTAAAGGGGCAGTCTATCTGGAACCCCTATAGGGGGTATGCAATCATTGTATGCATCAGACTGTTATACTGTCTGCTTCGCGGGTTATACATTTGACTTATAGGGGGTATGTATAGTGTGCCCCTTATTGTTATATGTGCTAACCATATTATTATATAACTTTGTTTGTGAAAGTTTTATGTTAAATAGTTGGAGGGAGAAGAAATTCGTGAGTTGTGTTGCGGTATGCTGGTAAGTGGAGTGCGACTTTCATAGAAGGCACGTTTTTTTTAATTTATTTTGTAAGTTCTTTTTTTTTTTTTTTTTTTTTTTTTTTTTTTTTTTTTTTTTTTTTTTTTTTTCACTTTCAGAAAATATCATATTAGAGCCCTAGGTATCATGACTTTTGGGCTGCATTAATGCTTAGGTGGAATGGCCTTAACGCAAGTTAGGCTTGAGTTATGACACCGTGTGTCTGAGTTATGGGCTTGCGTTAACCCCAAATTACCATGGTAACTCTGCGTTATGCTTGAACATGAATAAAAAAAATAAAAACAAAAATAAAAAATAAAAAAATTACATAACTGGCTGTTGCCAACGGCTATATGTTTGAATTTCAAAAAAAAAAATACATATTTGGCCCTTGCCGTTGTATAACGGCCATATGCATAAAAAAACAAAACTTTTAATAAACCAATATAAATAACCAACTAATACACAACTTTTTTTCACACTTTCACAACTCAAACTCATATAGAAAAGTGAGAAAAGTGAGAAAAGTTAGATTTTGAAAACTATATGGTAGCTTGCGAACATAGTCGGAAGTTCATGGTTGAAAATGAAAAAAAAAAGGAAAAAAAAAAAGAAGGATCTGAAGGAATACTTCTCCACCGATTCAAACTCACACACTCACCGTCACCACGCCACCATTATCTCCACCTAAACCGCACACCAGACCATCCGTGTGATTTATGGCGGGAGTTGTGATTCAGTTGCGAATGATTTCTTTTGTAGGAGGATTGCTAAAGTGTGTGATGTCATTGTGGTGGCGGTTGGGTATAGGTTAGCGCCTGAGAATAAGTATCCGGCTGCGTTTGAGGATGGGATGAAGGTTTTGTATTGGTTAGGGAAGCAGGCGAATTTGGCTGAGTGTGGGAAGTCGTTGGGAGGGAAGAAGATGGATTCCACGAAGTCGGATGTGCAAGGGCATGTTAAAGATGCGTTTGGGGCGTCCTTGGTTGAGCCGTGGCTTGCTGCTCATGGAGATCCGTCAAGGTAGTTTTTTTATCACCTCGGTTATCAGGAATTAAATAAGTGCTTGAGCTTTATCTTCCTCGTTTTACCAATGCGGTTATTAATTTATATCTGATGTTTAAGAGTGCATTGAATGACTACTTAAAGTTAATTTAGGATACGAGTAATGCACCACAAGGAGCCTTAACATTGCTTATAGAGAGTGTAGACGGTGTGTTATAAACTTACAGTACTTGTATATGTGCTAATGAGATATTTTGTTATCAATATGCTGCAAAAACCCATCGAGTATATTTAAGAGGGTGATAGAACCCAAAAACTGAACAAAGGTAATTGATAGATTTATTGCTGGAAAACTGAAATATTACAAGATAGAGACCCTATTCGAGATGGGTTAATCTCCATGAACCAAGGTATAAAACCTCATTTAGATAAACATAAACTTCGACATGGAAAACAAGTGCAGGAAACAAATACTTATAAACTAAAAGATAATGGGAATGGTCAAGTGTTGTCCCTATTTCCTGATTTTAAGGATCACCCTCCATTTCCTAGTGGGAATAACCTTTTTTTCTCCCACTACCAGCTGTCCCAACCCACTTTGACCCTCCATAATATTCAGGTATGTATCAGAGGGACTCAAGTTTGTCATTGTTATAACTAGTTGTAAAGTTGATTTGGCTATAATCTGTAACTATTTTATATAAATGAGAGTTTTGTACCATCTAGTTGGTTTATGAATATTGTTATGTGTTTTTGTAGAGGGAAATCACAAGAACTTATCTTCCTTTTATGTTTGATTTACTCATGAAATTGAGAGCTCATTTGATTTACTCAACCTGATGTCTCTGAAACAGGTGTGTGCTTCTTGGGGTTAGTTGTGGTGCAAACATCACTGATTATGTAGCTCGCAAATCAGTAGAATCTGGTACGCTACTCGACCCAGTTAAGGTAGTGGCCCAAGTTTTGATGTATCCCTTCTTCATTGGAAGTAGTCCCACACACTCTGAGATAAAACTTTCAAACTCATGTTTCTTTGACAAGTCTATGAGTATACTTGCCTGGAGACTTTTCCTCCCAGAGGAAGAGTTTGACCTAGATCACCCTGCAGCCAATCCCCTCGTTGCTAACAGAGGTGGGCCACCTCTGAAGCGGATGCCCCCTACATTGACGGTTGTGGCAGAACATGATTGGATGAGGGATCGTGAAATAGCTTATGCACAGGAGCTAAAAAAAGTGAATGTTGATGCACTGGTCCTGGATCACAAGGACTGTGTTCATGAATGTGCCACTCTTTACATGCCTCTTAGGACACCTGAAGCACAGGCATTCAGATTGTTTGAAGTGAGTTGAATTACAGAAAGTGACTGCAACTTCTGAAGGGAGTCATCTAAAGGGACTAAAATTTGACAATTTGACAAGCTTAAAACTTCCAAATTAGGCAAAGATGATGATAAACCCTGACACCAGTCAAGCTTTTGTGCGGATATATTTACATTATCCAGATAAAGACCTCTTGGCCGTGTGAGGTTCTGAACAAGTGTGGATAGATTTGTATCTGGTATGATCAGTTTTACAAAGCTCACTCGTAAATGCATTTGGTTTTTTACATAGTAACTATGGAAGTAGCAAGATGGGTCGGGCTGGTTGGGTAACGGGTAAATATATAATCATTTAGTATGAGGTGAAACACGCAGGCCATGTCAATTTGGGTTGTCTTATCTCGAATGGGTCAAATGGTGTACTTTAGTGCATGTGTTTGAGGTACTTTACTGCATCCATTTGTATCATAGTAGCAAAACAAGTTCAGTTTGATGACACTAGCAAAACAAGTGACATCAATTACCAGTTCACTTTTATGACAGCAACGAAACAAGACGGTGTTTGGGAATGCTTGTCTGAATCTGTTTAAATGACAAATATGTAAAAAATGACATACAAACAAATGCTTGTTTTGTAATAGCTGCTTATTCACAAAAGAGATCTTTTTGGTCATGCAATGCAGGGTGTATATTTCAGGGGCATAAGGATCAGTTCATTTGCAGCCTCAAATTATGATAGAACGATGTCTGCACCACAGATCATTTGAGGTACCTTAGTGCATCCGTTTGAGGCACTTTAGTGCATCCGTTTGTGACTAGAGTATGTGAAGGGACAACTGCTGCAATGAAACGTGATGATGAGAAGGCTTCTGGGCAACAGCTGGTATGATTTCCGTATCGACTAATGATCATTCTTTATTGCATTTTTGTTTCTATTTATGTTATGAATTCGAGTAATGTGTTATCTAATATTGTGCTAGCGTGTTCCTTAATTAAAAGCGTAGTGTGTAAACTTCTACAGGACGCAAGTGAGGAACTAAAGAACAGTCGAATTTTCCTCAAACTCCTTGAAGTTGTTTTACGGACGGGATCGAATGAATGTTGGCACAAATCATGGTGAGGCTACAGCTTTTAAACTTGACACACTCCTTGAAGTCTTGTGGGTTATGGTTCTTTAAATAGTTAAAATCAGACCAAAAAATACAGGAAAGGTACTCTCATTTGCTTATAACGTATTGAATTGTCATCAAGTCATATCGCCAACACTTAAAGTTTTCAGGTTTATGTTGTTTTAGTGTTTTACTCTATATTCTTGCCCCAAATTATGATATTGTAATGTTTTGGACACATCTTTCTAATGAAGTTCAGATTATCAGGGTCAAACATGAACATTTTGTGCAAGAATCTCAAGGGAGAGTGGTTTTAGAACTGGATTATTTAGGTCTCATCATCTGATTAATGTGAAAAAAGTCCCTTTTTAATAAGTATTTAATTTGTTGTGCTACACTAACTCTTTTTTTTTTTTTTTTTTTTTTTTTTTTTTTTTTTTTTACAAATATCCACCTTATAAAAAATACGTTACATCTTTTAAGTAGTTTTAGAAGAAGTATTTGACACAGTACATACATAATGATGGCTTTAGAGGAGTTTACCAGGTATATTTTTAATTCTAAACATCTATTGTGTGGAGCATTTTGAAATATTGATTAAACTTAAACACCATTTAGGCTCGTACCGGGGATGCACGTGACGGGTGTGCTTTATTTTGGAAACATAAATTGTAAGTGTTTTTCTTTTACTCGCTTTCTCGAAAAGTAAAATGGCAGGTATATACAGCATTATAATTGTTACTTGACGTGATAACACCTGATGTTGTCTCCTCATGTGGCTCGCCTTTGTTGATGTGTTTTTCTTGTGATTATTTGGAGTCAAACTAAACTGTCCTATACTTTCTTCCAGGTTGTATTGTAAACTGATATCTAGCAAGTGATTAAGACTATCCTTTTGGTACAGTTTTTCTCTTGTGCATGAGGACAACATTGAGTTCAAGGAATTTGGCGCGATTCTTAATTCTAAAGGCAAATTGGAGACAATATCAACTTCATCAAACCCCGTCTGTTTTTTCGAGTTATTTAAAGGTGGTGACAATAACGAGACTTACCCGAGATCTATGCCCTTTTTTGCAGTAGTGACGAGCCAAACAGATTCAATTGGGTTATAGATGCGGTTAACCTTTTTGGTGGAAAGATTACCAGAGAACCCGGTCCCTACGTGGTATCAGCACCAAAATCACAGCATGTTTGGATCCTGATGGTTGGAAAACGGTAAGCTCACTTGCTGATATACTTTGTTCGTGCAACTTTTTCTTCTTGAATATCTGTATTTTGCTTACTTGCCCCATGTTACTATGTCAGCATGTATCATTCGTTGGTCTGCCGTAATTCTTTTGTTTGTTATATGAATTGACTTCAAAGTAGGATGTCTCAGCAATTTCTGTGATGCATGGTTAGCTATCATTCGTAGTTCATGTACACATAGTAAAGCCCTAAACTCGATGCAAAAGATTATGATTGGTTTTTCCAATTGAAGTGTCCTGTATGACTTGTCACTTTGTTTTCGTAATCTGTTAGCTCTCTGATTGCTTGTAAATTTATGAAATTTTGGGGTAAAAAACGTTTATGTGCAAATCCGACCCAATATGATGTTAGTTCGTACAAAATTACCCATTTTGACCTGAAGCCATCTTGCCTTGGTACTGTCCACTTATTTAAAAAGAAGGTCTTGATAATTTCTTGTCAATATTTTGCAGGTCTTTGTTGATAACATTTCTGAAAGAACTAGATGGATGCTGTGGAGATTATACTCAAGCACAAACTCTTTTGGAGATCTAAATAATTGTAAAGTGAGAAAAAAACGCAAGCACAAACTCGGAGCTGTATAGTATCTTGTTGAGAAGTACAATATGATTTGACCCATTGTATGTGTTCCTCATTAACTTCACGGGCATGTTATTCAAGAAATACAAAACGAGTTGCATTATCGCCAATTTTTCCATGACCACAACCAAACAAAAAAGAACGGAAATATGAGTGCAAACCCATATGAGAATTTCTGAATCCAAATACATCGTCACTTAATAACCGTATTAAACAATGGCACCCTATTATCAAAGTGGCTTCAAATTACAAACTCGTATGTATTATTATTATAATGTTAAAGTCCGTTAAACCTTGTATAGTTGTATCCCATTATCAAAGTGTATGGGGACCATATATCGGAAGAAAAGTGAAAGTGATAGCCATCTTGACGTTGGTTGTAAAAAAAGAACGTCATTATGACTGTTGGTTTGAAAATTAATACAAATCCTAAACTTTTTAAACATGTTATCATTCGGAAAGAATTCATGCTCCAAGCTCTTTTATTTATTTATAACAAGATTGTCCATATGTTTATCTAACTAAATATCTTACTTTTCTTTACTATATACAAAAGCAAAAATAATATTGCTTAAAACTTAAGTAATGTTCAATACCCGAAATACCATTTTAAAAGCTTGAGTAGTACAACATTTTATGTAATTTCAAAAATTTGCATATAGACCGGAACATAAAAGTATTTCTTGTATCTTACGTGTCGAACACATGCCCAACCTCATCAAAATGGGATGTTCCCCGAGGCTAACTCGATCAGTCACATAAGAATGGCCAACAATTTTACTTCTTTAATTTCCTTTAACAAAACTGGATTTTGAATGGTTCATGAAGTATTTTTGTTAGCTAACCCAATAGTTCAATCATCCCTGCTGTATAACAAACTAAGTTGTGCCTCAGCTCCATGTAAAGGCTCTATTGAACACATATGACTTGCTACTTTCACTCATGCATAAGGTGCCATTCAAACTGATCCACTGATGTCATCTATGTGACTAACAAATGATCGAGTCGACTAGGGTGATTCAAGACCACCCTCTTGGTTGCCTATATTTCTAGAGAAGATATTAAGAGACATAGGGACAGCTTCGTCCTGTACTCCTGCCAATCTAAAACTCAAATCAGTCACAAGGTAGTAACGAAATTGATAGATGCGTCACCCTCACACGCGACTCACCAAATCCACACAGAGTTTTGATCAGTCGCATAAAATAGCCTATTGAATTTATTCAGAATGTTCTCCTAGATGATAAATGAAGCACACTTATACAACATCATAAAGATACGGGCTACGGGTCTTGCTGGACTATGCGGAGTCACTGTATATTCACTCTCAAACCCATTTGATTAACGAAAAAGACAATGTAAATTACACTTTTTTATGGTCATCATATTGTCATTTTCTATCGATCGTTTGGTTTATCATGTAACTCACATTTAAAGTACTACCTTTGTCGCATTCACCGGGTATAAAACCCTTTATTATCCATTTGTATTATAGGTTAGCTTATTAACGAGCTCAATAATAAGCTCAAAATAGATATACTACGAGCCGAGCCTTTATTTTTTATTGGCGCATTGTAAAAAAGAGCCGAGCCCAAGTCTACATAGATTAGAGTACTAGAAATGCACAAGTCGGCATGTAAGCATGTAAACTATTACTACGTACTAATACGGAGTACTTAAAAGATACTCTTACTTTTAATGATAATCATGGAGACCCCATAGTGGATGCGTTTGTGAAAATGATAAGATAGCAAATTGAGAATCAGACTCCATAATAGAAGTTAAGTTAAGCCCATTTCTAAGGCTTTTGTCTTTCTGTAAACAGTTTATGTTAAATAGAAGTAGGAAGATATGCAACATAAGATAAGAGTGTAGGACATTTGGTGAGTAAAGGTCAACTGCACGATTCTCAAGGTCATATCTTTTTTTTTTTTTTTTTTTTTTTTTTTTTTTTTTAACAAACATACAAAATTAACAACTCGTCTTAGGGGTATTTTGTGGTTTGCTTGATTTGTTCTTAATAAAAAAAAAAGGTATAATTGTAGTTTAATGGCAGCAGAATATATGTTTCAGAGGAACTCAACTTACCGTTATTTCCCTATGCATGTTGCTACAGTATGTAACTATAACAATCAAATTTTAGAAAACAAATCCTCTTGACATTTTATTTGTATAAGATCACTCATTTTCTGAGTTTGTGCTTGGAATTGGTCATGCTGCAGCTGTGGCCTTGGCTGCAAAAAAAATGTCCATATAAAGTTATTCCACAGTTTGTCTTAGATATACTTTTGTATTTATGTATGTTTACATATGGACTGGAGCTTTTTTTCGTATGAAATTTTGCTACAGTTCGCAGACTCTATCATATTGACAGCTGGATAGTAAAAACAATCAAAAACATATAACAGAAACTCAGAAAGTGCAGATTGAATCAATTCATCCTATATAGTACATACTCTTACCATGTCAAAATTTACAACTCGCCAAAACTTTAAGAAACTAAGAACTTTCAATTGAACGCTAAGAAGATGGTATATATGATCAGTAGAATTTACACTATTTGTTAGACTTTACGACTCGGGTCAAGATGAAAGTGCTAGCTCAGCCCAAGCTAAGAAAGATGAGGCCTTGAGCTCTGATGATCCAGTGGTGTCGAGTTTGCTTTCTAACGTTGCACACAAATCTTGCATGCTTACTTTATCTCTAGGCCTTGCGTGAATGCAGCTTCTGACTACTTCTCGTATCGCCTCAAGATCTTCCACTCTGAAATGTTTTAGTGCAGGATCTACTACCGATGCCATCTTTTCTGGATCTTCCAGATAATCTTTAGCCGGTTCATAATGTCAGCAAACCACCAATCAGTTCATTACACAACATGATTCCACACCAACTTTTTTAGGTGGCAGAAAATGGTATGTAATCCGGGTTCTAATTCTGGGGACTAAATGTTTGAAAAAGAGGGGTTGGACCCATTACCTGACCCAACTCGCATGTTTTGCCACTTATAGCTATTTCAAACAAAATGGAACGGGTAACTAGTCAAAATCGATAAATTTTAGTGTGGGTCAAGCAGGTTGAGCTGACCGGATAACTCTTCTTTGTCTCTAATTTAGCTGTTTGACCCCTCACCGTTAGCGAGAACCCTTTTTGACCCGTTATCCGACCCAAACTACTGTTTTGCCAACTGTAATTCTTACCCAATCCACCAGGAATCCTTTGTCTTTGCAGATTGGAGGGCGTCCAGTAATGATTTCCAACAGAACACCAAAAGAATAGATGTTACCATGGGTATCCAAATGGCGTGCTTGTAACGAACTCGGTTGAACACACATTGCGCCTTCTTTGCTGATAGTACTAGAGTTGTTCTCCGATCTCGTAAGAATGGTTTTCCATCTTTCAAAATCAACTAGCTGCAAGAATCCATAAAGCGAAAAAAGTTGAGTGCTTCTCAATTAATATTTATATTTATTATTTGTATAAAGCTCGTACCTTTGGTGAGAAATCTTCTGTAAGATATACTGCACTAGAGTTCAGCTCATATATAGTAAAAAGTGGTTCTATTTTCATGTCAAGATACTTTAGACCTTTTGATATTCCTACAATGATCATCATTCTTCGTGTCCAGCTTAGCGGTTGACACCCTTCTTCATCTGCATAAAAAAGATATATATAATAGATTCAATTATATTTCTGTATGAAAATCTTGAAACAAATGATTATTAATCCTATCGAGTGAGACTTACAATGAAGGTGCTCAGATAACGTCCCATTGGATGCATATTCGAAGACTAAAACTCGTGTAAATGGGACACCTTCGATACAATACCCCATCAATTTCCCGATGTTTTCGTGATTTAGCCTTGCCAGATCTGCCACCTGATCAACCAAAGTGAAAACGTTACAATGAGTCACAATAAATCATTATATAAAGAAACTCACTGTTCGTTCTTATGCGTTCATATCTATATATGCAACATGATTAAGTGTCCCACACAAAGCATCAAAATGCCTACTTACTGTACTCATAATGAAACAACCTCATATCATACTTATAATCTGATTTAACAACACATGAAGTAGCTTATAGTAAGACGTACTTATTGTGTTTTCTGATATTTGTAATTTGCTTAAAGGCTGATTTTTCACATTTTTCTGATGGCCCAACAACATCCATCTCATATAAAATTCCAAAACTGTTTAATAATTATGTCGTTTAAATATTTGTGTTTGATAACTTGAAAGGATTCATTAGTATCTGATTTAATTACTTTTCTTAACAGTTATCAAAAGATCCAGGCAAAATACTTCACGTGTATCGGACATCAGTCATGGCAGGTGAAGCAATCTTTTGGATTCGAATATCTAATGACATTTTGTGAATGACGACAACTATATTTCAACAGAATTGTAACATAAACACTACTTTCATTGTTAGATAAGCATAGGAAGATACTTGATACACCATTATAAGAATAGAATATGGAATTGAGTATTGTTGCAAGTAAAGATAAAGTTAAGAATGATATAAATAAAGGAATACATTGCTTTCATTGTTAGATAAGCATAGGGAGATACTTGATCCAACATTATAAAAATGGAATATGGAAGAGTATTGTTGGAAGCAAAGATTTCATTGTTAGATAAGCAACAAGAGATACCTGATCCAATATTATAAGAATGGAATATAGAATCGAGTAATGTTGGAAGAAAAGATGAAGTTAAGAAAGGTATAAATAGAGGGATTAGCACATATACCTCTCCTTAACAGTTATCAAAAGATCCAGGCAAAATACTTCACGTGTATCGGACATCAGTCATGGCAGGTGAAGCAATCTTTTGGATTCGAATATCTAATGACATTTTGTGAATGATGACAACTATATTTTAACAGAATTGTAACATAAACACTACTTTCATTGTTAGATAAGCATAAGATGATACTTGATACACCATTATAAGAATAGAATATGGAATCGAGTATTGTCGCAAGTAAAGATAAATTTAAGAATGATATAAATAAAGGAATACATTGCTTTCATTATTTCTTTTCCTTTCCTAATGGCCTTTCAAAATATATATCTGTTGATCATTCATTGAACCATAAATACCGTCAACTCTTACGTTGAATAATTTGGATGTCATGATCAAATTCATGTATTTTTAAGTGACTAGCAATTTATAACAAACAATAGTTTTTCTATGAACATCGATGGGCATAACATACAATTTCATTTTTAAACTACGTATTTTTTCTTCAAGAACAAGTTAGAAATAGAAAGTGTAGCACATTTTTCTATAAACAGATGACCTATGTCATACTCCGTAACATCTATAGCGTAACTATAAATGTAATAACATCAATTATGGGACATAATGGTACATCCATTCCAAATGCATAGACGACATTTTATTGGAACATCACTTTAAAATAGGTAAAATGCTATTATACTTTCATACTACTTTTTAGTTACATTTTGAATAAAAAATATATTTTACCCATTTAAGTAAGTTTACTTTGCTTTCAGTTCAATCAAGGAATGGAATAAAATACACCTACCTCACGTTTAGAATCTAAGTGTGACTATTAAAGGAATGAGGTTTTGTATCGAATGCTATATTTCTTTTGTGTAACCAAACATATTCTGTTTCATTCCTCTATAAAGGTGCACTCCACTCTTATCTTCATTACAGCCAGACATCGGTCCGTTTAGATTTTTATAAGAGTGTCCAACTGGTATGTCTCTATTTTCTTTCATTTTCGATGCATCTTATATATGTTTTTTGTTTGGGTGATATGCATTGCTAAGTTATAATGTGTGTTTTATTCCATTCCTTGATTGAACATAAATCAAAATTAACTAATTTAATATGTTTCTTTCATTAAAAATGATTTGCAGCCAACTCGCTGCACTTGTGATTATTAAGGGTAAAATGTTTTTTTGCAAACTTTCTTTTAGCATAACACATATACACAATATTTTCTATAGCAAATTATGCAATTTTTTTTTTTTTTTTTTTTTTTTTTTTTTTTTTTTTTTTTTGCATAACAACTAACATAACATGTACACTCAATGTTTGCCTATACCAAATGATGTAAACAAAACTTTTCAAACATGACAACAAACAGGGCCGGCTCATGGGGCAGGCGAACCAAGCCCATGCCTAGGGCCTCCTATTTTTAAGGGCCTCTATTTTTTTGAAAAAATTTGTATGTTTTCAGGTTGTTTTGTTCATCGGAAATAATGGAGTAGAAGATGATACGTGAAAGGTGAGAAAGTGATTGGGGGAGGAGAAACACATAAAGCTAACTGGTGGGGTAGGCATCTCATGGAAACTGGATTTTAGTAGGCAACTTAGTAGTACATTATTTTTTTGTGGTGGGGTACATTATTTTATCCAAATAAAGTCCAAAAGTACTATGTCCCAAAATATAAAATATTGATGATTTGTATACGTGTGGACATGGTACATGATCTTCGGCCAAAAAAAATACATCATCTCATTTATATAGTCCCAACAAATTTTATATTTTCTTATTAGTAAAAATGTGGCCCCCAAATGAATTGATAGAATCCATGGGACTTGCACTTGTTTAAGCCGAATCTTAAACATCATTTAAACAGCTTTCTAATACCGGAGCGTACCGCGTTTCATGTGACTATGGTTTAAACGTGACTTTTAATTTTTTCCGCTCTATTAGAAATGGCCACATTTTTTAGTTTCGCTTTAGGTCTCCAAAAACGTTGAGACGGCCCTGACAACAAACCAAACACATATTCACACCCGTATTTGCACACTAACTATAACACATTTGCACTAACTGTCACTTTACAAACTTTATTTATATTAATTAAAAATTTCTATTACCTTGCAAAACCAATACCAACCCAAACATACAATTTAACAACTTTCGCCTACAGGACCAAGTTAGTTTTAAAAAATTAACAGATCTGGAAATGTTAATTAAAGAGCAAAGTCTATACTAAAACACAATAAAAATCATATTTGTTTCACACATATTAGTTTATATTGTGTCACCAATTAAGATTCAACAAAATAATACTACTGACAATGATTTTTGATTCATTCACTAGTGTTTTTATTATGCAAATAAAATCAAAAGACCAGCATACCTGTCATATATTTTTTCTGATCTTCGAAAAACCTTGTAGTGTGTTACAACCTGATAACAAATAGTAACCATCTTAATTATTGGAAACTGGTCTTCGTGTTTTTTTTTTTTTTTTTTTTTTCTTTTTCTTTTTTTTTTTTTTTTTTTTTTTTTTTTTTTGTGTGTGTGTGTTTGGGTTTATGGTAGTGGCGGCTTAGTTTAGGATAGGGTTGAAAGAGAGGTTTGAGTGGGAAAGTGAGAGAGGGATCTCTCACAAAATAGATTTGTGTTGATTGATGTTGGGTGGAATTCCTTGCCCTTTAACTTAATAAATATTAGAGTAAATGTCATAAATCGTCCTTGTGGTTTACCGTTTATAACGAAAAATGGTCCCTAAACTTTTTTTTGACTCGGTTTTGCCTTGTAGTGTGTTTTTATGTAAATCATGACAATAATTTTTTATTCATTCTCTTATTGGAAACTGATCTTCGAAAAACCTTGTAGTGTGTTACAACCTGATAACAAATAACCATCTTAATTATTGGAAACTCATCTTCGATTTTTTTTTCTGGATTTATGGTAGTGGCGGATTAGTTTAGGATTAGGGTTGAAAGAGAGGTTTGAGTGGGAAAGTGAGAAAGGGATCTGAGAACTATTTTTGTGTTGATTGATGTTTGGTGAAATTCCATAATTGCCCTTTAACTTAATAAAATTATCAAAAGAAATTCTTTTTATTTATGATAATACCATTTCATTTTCATCAATTGTTTTTTTTGATCAAAGGCTAGCGTTGGTTCTCGCAGTTCTCGACCTTTTCTTGGTTCTGAAAATAACTCTCAGGGTCCCTTTCTTGTCAGAACTACTTTAAAGTGCGAGAACTACAAGAACCACCTTTTTACAACTAATAATACACAATGTACATCACTTATGGTAGTGGCGGCTTAGTTTAGGATTAGGGTTGAAAGAGAGGTTTGAGTAAAAGTGAGACAGGGATCTGAGAACTATTTTTGTGTTGATTGATGTTTGGTGGAATTTCATAATTGCCCATTAACTTAATAATAATTATCAGACGAAATTCTTTTTATTTACCATAATGCTATTTCTTTTTCATCCATTGATTTTTTTTTTATCAAAGGCTAGTGTTGGTTCTCGCACTTCGTGTATTTATTTTCATCACACAGTAACCCGTGGGGTCGTGCATTTATTTTAATATTTATATTATTGTAAATAATAATTTCAGTAGTATTTAGTTTTTAAATATGTATACGCCATTAGTAAAAAGAATACTTTTGGAGATTTCATTACTTAATTTTATAAATAGAAATAAAGTGAGTCGTTCATATATGTAAAATACGTCCTCATATAATCTTGCATATCACAATAATTCGTGCTTTTATTTTGAGATTTATAATTCTGTGCATCTAAATTTGATTTGATATACAATGATAATAACATTTATTAATAACAATAACACATATATATATTTTTTATATATATAATGTCGAAGAAGTATCCATCTAATAATAAAGTTATTAAAGATGTAAATAAACTTATCATTTTACATGCTTTCCTAACTATGTATTGAAAAAAACATATAAAGATGCTTTATAACTTTCTTACATGATGAGTTTTATTAGTTATCTCATCATTTTTATAATTGTTTTCTTTATAAAACCTACACATGTTTTCTATGCATATTTATTTTGTTGTAAAAAAATTAAATGGGTTTGTACAAATTAAAACAATTTTAATCTACTTTTATTTGTCGATCAAAATACTCAATATCAAAATCTTCCTTAGTTAATAGAAAAATCCAATCTTCCCATCTTCCTTGGTTAATATAATGAGATTTTAACTAGGAACATGTATCGTTATACTCCATCCGTCCTAATATTATTTTTCACCTTTATATTTTGATTTGTCCTAAAATAATTGTTCATGCCTAAATATAGAAATGAAAATAGTTTAAGTTTATCTTACTACCTTAATCAAAGTTATTACTCCGTATTTACAAAGTTAAATGATATCATTAATTAATAGTCAAAGGGTAAAACTATCTTTTAGTGGCTTTTACAAAAGTCAAAACAGTAATAAATGCATTTTTTTTTAATCTGTATGTTTTTTGTCGAGTAGCAATAATTTTGAGACCGAGAGAGTATATTCCATATTAAAGTTATCCTTTACCGACAAAATAAAAAACACATGGCTACCTTTAATGCTTGATTTATATATAGCCACATTCCTGGTTGTTGACAGACATCTGGTGTTCAACAAACTTGCTTTGCTCAATTAGCCCTACAACCTTGAGAGTTCGTGTGATAGCACTACAACCTTGAGAGTTCGTGTGATCTTTGAAATCTGTCTTGCTTTTCAAGGTAATTTTACTTACATATTTAGCATGCATGTTTCGTATAAAGTTACTAATTGTAGACCAAATGAGATTTTATTTGCCCACGCTCTATGTCAGATTAATAAGGCTTGACAAAGCGCCAGGTGAATAAGGCTCGATGTTTTCATTTTCGTTTTTGTTTTTATCATATTGCGTAGATCCATGACCCATCTATTTTAGTTATAACCTTGTGTAATAAAATTACGAGTCGCCAATTAGCACTTTATATAAGCAATTTGAAACTGGTTTAAGATGTGTCTTTGGGTATCTAAAACTCAACACACAATAGGGGGAAATTGAGTAAGCATTAACTCGTCTGAAAGATTAGTTAAACTACTTGATGGTATAAAAAATCTCATACCATAAGACATTTGCACTAACCGTCACTTTACAAACTTTATTTATATTAATTAAAAAATTCTATTGCCTTGCAAAACCAATACCAATCCAAACATACAAGTGGTCTACCATGTATGGGGTCCAACTTAAAAAATAAATAAAAAATAAATAAAAAATACACCATAGTTCATTAAAGTAATCTACATCTAAATATAAGATAACGTTGAAGAACACAATTTAACAACTTTCTCCTACAGGACCAAGTTAGTTTTAAAAAATTAACAGATCTGAAAATGTTAATTAAAGAGCAAAGTCTATACTAAAACACAATAAAAATCATATTTGTTTCACACATATTAGAGCCTAACCGAATTTAAAATAACTTATAGAATTTGTAAATTCATGACACCTAATTAGTTTATATTATAATATTGTGTCACCAATTAAGATTCAACACAACATCTTCATTCCATCGTAAACATCCTTTATTATAATGCAAATAATACTACTGTAAATCATGACAATGATTTTTGATTCATTCACTAGTGTTTTTATGCAAATAAAATCAAAAGACCATACCTGTCATATATTTTTGACTCGGTTTTGCCTTGTAGTGTGTTACAACCTGATAACAAATAGTAACCATCTTATTGGAAACTGATCTTCGAAAAACCTTCTTTTTTTTTCTTTTCTTTTCTTTTTTTTCTGGATTTATGGTAGTGGAGGCTTAGTTTAGGATTAGGGTTAAAAGAGAGGTTTGAATGGGAAAGTGAGAGAGGGATCTGAGAAAATAATGCTCGTGATGTTTGGTGGAATTCCATAATTGCCCTTTAACTTAATAAAAATTATCAGACGAAATTCTTTTTATTTACCATAATGCCATTTCATTTTCATCCATTGATTTTTTTGATCCAAGGCTAGCGTTGGTTCTCGCAGTGCTCGACCTTTTCTTGTTTATGAAAATAACCCTTCACTATATATATATATATATATATATATATATATATATATATATATATATATATATATATATATGTCAAATTATGGATATGTATAAAGGAGCTAATTACAAAATTTAATAAGAGAATAGCTTATAAGCTGACAAATTACTTAACAAAGTGAGTTGATTGGGGGTAATTTAGCACCCACTAGTCACTCCATTAGCTCCGCCCTTATTCCTTGAATCATTTTATGGAATCCCCTTTTATTATCTTTTACACATTCCTCCCTGGTAAGTCCCTTAATGTTATTGTACTATATAAATCTTAAATCCATCCAAACAATGAATTGACCCTAATGTGTAGTAGCAAGTATTGAAATAAAGAAAAGTATCTAATGGACATAGAACAAAAACTAAATACCTGGCTAGCAAATAGGCTATTAGTACGCATTAAGCTGTTACTCAAATAGGACATAGAACAAAAACTAAACACTAGGTTGAATTGTGTTGTGTGAATACACTAAAATAAGCACTTTATATAAGCAATTTGAAACTGGTTTAACATGTGTCTTTGTGTATCAAAAACTCAACACACAATAGAGTGAAATTGAGTAAGCATCAACTCATCGAAAGATTAGTTAAACTACTTGATGGTATAAAAAATCTCATATGTGTGCCATTATTTAAAAATGTTCCATGCTCTTATTAATGACATTCTCGATCTCCCCTCTTGTCTAACACATCCATGAATATGCAAAAGAAATCACAAAATCATTATTATTATATGGTGCATAAATACGAACTCTAGTAGAAAAAAATAACGAAAACCTCTTTAAGTATATATGCTCATAAATGTCTAAAAATATCTATGACGGTGCTACTCCCTTACTCTCTTCGACTTAATCCATTTTCCACAAACACATATGTGTAAATAAATATATTAAAACTTGAATCGAGCAGTATTATTCATTCATAAATCAATAATAAGTTAGCAATTAAAATATGCGCAAACCCATCATTCAATCTAACACCTTAATAACAAGGAGCTTAGCTATATTAGAAAGCAAGTTTGACAAGTAGTAATATTAGATTGCTAGAGTTACCTTTTATGATTTTTTTTTATTAAAATATCGATATGTATAAAGGAGCTAATTACTAAAATTAATAAGAGAATAGCTTATAAGCTGACAAATTACTTAACAAAGTGAGTTGATTGAAAGTAGTTTAACATCCACTAGTCACTCTATTAGCTCTTCCCTTATTTTGAATCATTTTATAGAATCCCCTTTTATTCTTTTTTACACATTGCTCCCTGGTAAGTCCCTTAATGTTATTGTACTATATAAATCTTAAATCCATCCAAACAATGGATTGACCCTAATGTGTAGTAGCAAGTATTGAAATAAAGAAAAGTATCTAATGGACATAGAACAAAAACTACATACCTGGCTAGCAAAAAGGCTATTAGTAACAGGGGCGGAGCCAGGATTTCAAGTTAAAGGGGCCGATATAAAATTTTATAATGATAACGATATAATTCTAACCAATATGTCAAAACATGAAAATATAGAAAAGTAAACGAAGAGCCAAATTTTTAATAAATTAGAGAAATACGTGTTTTACACTAATACAAAGCCTTAATCAATCTTGGTGAGAATTTCAATGACCGTTAGCAACTTAGCGATTAGCATTTGGCCTCCTTACTACTAATAAAAAAAATATAGTACCTATTCGGTAGTTAATTTATGATTCTTGATTGCCAAACAAGTTTCATCTGTGAAGGCTATGGATGTAACAGTACCTAAAACATCAACGTCGTATCACAATCTTCAAATCCTTTGTCTCATGAACTAACCTGCAAATAGTTTGCTCTGTTTTACTTATCTTATGAGTTAATACTTAATATGATCATTAATAATTCTTAAAGGCAAATACGTAATCAAACATACAACAAGTGATAAATAGATAATCACACAAGGTTACAAGCAATTAATACTTTTATAGTTATCAAGTGAATTAAGTGTTCATTAATGAAAGAACAAAAACTATCGATTAAATAACAATTAAATATTTCAAAGAATCGAAGACACATAGATTCAAATAAGTGAATAAGTAATTGTGATCATTAATGAAAGAAAAAATCAATAAAAGCATTCAATACCTTATCAGAAAAAACAATTCTTTTGATCGGTTTATTCACTTGTTACACTCGTCTTCCTCTTGACTCTTGAGTTTCAGCAGTTACAATTCTTTTATCCAAGAAACGCAATATTGAATCGGTAATATTCGTAGGGGCCGATTTTTCCTAATCTTAAAATATTTTGCTTTTGGGTGATATTATAGTAGACTTATTGGGTAAGTTGGGGGAGGCCTAGCACCCACTAGTCCCCCATTGCCTCCGCCCCTGATTAGTAAGCATTACGCTATTACTCAAATAGGATTCTATGATGAGTTTTTGTTACTTGAATTCCAAGCCCGCAATAGACACATAACAGTAATAGAAAAGACCATATTCAACATTGTAACAATAAATACAAAAGACCCATATCACACAGAAACCGCTAATATATAAAATTGGCTCAAATAATAGCGATGCACGTATCTTTAAAAACAAAATTATACACAATTTTCTAATAAAAAGTTAAACTTTAGCAGTGTATGTCTACTTAAAAATTTGAGTTAACTACATTTTTGGTCCTTGTGGTTTATCGGGTGTAACGATTTTGGTCCAATACTTTAAAAAGTAACGGATCTTGTCCAGAATCCGACGACCCGTAACATTTTTGGTCCATTTTGTAACGCCCTAGGCAAATCCCACATCGGCTGTGGCCTGGAGAGATGCTGGGTTCATAAGATAACATTCGCCTTACAATGACACAACGCGTTTTGTGGTCTACTGCGAGTGGGGTTCTTAGGAACTGGCAGTTAAGCGTGCTCATGTGAGAGTAGCACTGGTATGGGTGACCTGCCGGGAAGTCTCACATGAGTGCCACAAAGCAAAGCCGTGAGCCTGCGGGCAAAGCGGACAATATTGTGGTCTGAGTAGGCGGGATGTTACAAGTGGTATCAGAGCCACTCCAGAGCCGTTCGGGATGGTGGGGCAAACCTCATCGAGGACGATGAGTCCCTAAGGGGGGGGGTGATTGTAACACCCTAGGCAAATCCCACATCGGCTGTGGCCTGGAGAGATGCTGGGTTCATAAGATAACATTCGCCTTACAATGATACAACGCGTTTTGTGGTCTACTGCGAGTGAGGTTCTTAGAAACTGACAGTTAAGCGTGCTCATGTGAGAGTAGCACTGGTATGGGTGACCTGTCGGGAAGTCTCACATGAGTGCCACAACGCAAAGCCGTGAGCCTGCGGGCAAAGCGGACAATATTGTGGTCTGAGTAGGCGGGATGTTACACATTTTTCGTAGACTGCTAGTTTGACCAGCTAAAAAAAAGGTGAAATGACTAAAATATCCTCAAATGATGATGTATAATGACTAAAATGCCCTTTCCTTTATTATTATTATTATTATTATTATTATTATTATTATTATTATTATTATTATTATTATTATTATTATTATTATTATTATTATTGTACACGAACAAAAATAGATTTGCGCCCATTTTTCTTTCACCCGTTTTTTTCTTCATCTTCATCTTCCCCGACAACCAAACCTAGATTCCGTCGACCAAACCCAGATTCCAGCGACCATGTTTTATACTTATCTTGTTGAGGCTTTTATTTCTAAACCCATATTCCTCATGTAAACCCAGATTCCGGCAATCCTCAGCAATAAACTTTTTAAACCCAGATTCCTCATGTAAAGCTATCTCCATATCCACAACAACAATAAAAATGTGGTTAACTCTAAAGAAATACTCAACACACACTAATCCTAACCAAACCAAACCAAACTCCTTCATCTTCAACCACCAACTACATCACCAACTGCCATCGGCATAAACAAAACACCCTTTTATCACATACAAACCAAACACGCTTTTATCACATGAAACCCCACGAATCCACGATTCAACCAAAAAAAATTGAACCTATAAATCAGATAATACAAAAACTCACAATTTGACTTAATATACACACAATCAAACAATATAATCCCAAAAGTTTTCATCTGTCTCGCTCCCCACCTCACGGAAAAACTACAACAAATCTGTCCTAACCCATCTCCAACTATAACAACAAACTTCAACCTCATCGATCAAGAACCAAAACGAAAAAGAGTTTAAACAAAGATGTCGGGGTATATCATGTACAAGAAAAAATTCCTTATAGATCCAACACCAACCCGTCATAGATCTTAAACAAAAAGGAAAAAACAAGAACCTACCCGAGAGTTTAAAGATCTTGAAGACCATTCACGTTCGTGTTTTGAAAAGAAGAAGAAAGAACTTGGTTTGTGGTGTTCGGTTTTCATTTGCATAATTGAAGAACTGTTTTTGGGTGTTTGGTTTGTGGTGTTTTGTTTGTGGTGGCCGTAGATCTGGTGTGGTAGCCGGTGAAAAAGAGGAATGAGGTTGAGGGTGTTTGGTTTATGGTGTTTAGTGTGTGGATGGCCCCCCTTTAACACAGATTGTGAGTTGTGGATGAGGGGTGATTGGTGATGTATTTAAGTTAAGAATGTGGGATAGAAATAGATGAAAAGACCAAAATACCCTTTTAATTAACGTTCAAACATTAGTCAACTGATGGTGTTAGTGAAAATGGACCAAAACTGTTACGGGTCGGCGGATTCTGGACAAGATCCGTTACTTTTTAAGCTATTGGACCAAAATCGTTACACCCGGTAAACCATAAGGACCAAAAATGTAGTTAACTCTAAAAATGTATTGTACATGATTTTTTAAAAGTAATTTAAAACAAAACGAATTTCTTTGAAAGAATCTATTATATCATAAACTCAATTTTGAACTCAATATTTATAAATACATATAATCCTTTAGTTATATAGATAAACAAAACATATTTATAAAATATACATAATAACCGTTATTTTATAAACGCTAACATACAAGCTTATTGCACAAAACTCAATTTTCATATATTATTATAGAAGACTATAGAGTTTATATAAAATATATTGACAAAATTATATAATGTCGAAAAATTGTATAGAAAAAAGTGTTACAGTATAATATTAAAATATAATAACAAAATAAGTATCATTATACAAACAAGTACTAATATGATGCTCGTACAATGCGAGGACGAAAGACCATGTGATGATTAATAATTTTGTTAATAGTGGTTGTATACTTTATAACATCGAAAATATCATGCAATTATAGTAAAAGAATTCAAGTATAACATATCATTTATCATACACAATCACAAATTATTACAAATATCATTTATCATTCAATAACTTACATTAAAATATGTTTGTATGTTAGAAACATGAATTAAAAGGGTAGTTATGATTTTAGATTTTTTTTTTTTTTTTTTGTTAAATTACATTGTAGTTTGATTTTTGTAAAGATGTCTATAAAATGTAACCAATGCTATTATGTTGTAACCAACACAAATACATAATAGGTAAGTGTGTTGGCTAAAAATTTTAAAACTTCTTATTTAACAGGTCTTAAATGATTTATAATGCAGTATTGATAGTTAGTGTGATTTGATGATTAGTATGTATAAAGTGATGATAGATGATGTGTCAACTTAAGATATGTATACGTGTACTTCAAATAGAGCCTTTAAGAGAGTTAAGGTGTTGCTTTATATATTTAAAGATAGATATTAAGCCTTGTTAAAGTTTGTTTTATAAAACAGTTAGTGCAAGTGTGCGTGAAGATGAAAAATGTTGTTGCATATTAATAAACAAGAATATTTTTCATGTTTTATTAAAAGTGTTAGCAATAATTTAAGGTTTAAAAATGAGTCATAACGTGTCACCAACATAAGTAATGACATGTCCTAATTATAGATGAACAATTTTGAAAGCATTCTCCTTATAATATTATGACAAGGTGAATCATAAGTTGTGCGTACCCACAGCTCATTGCAACTTTCGATAGATAGGTGACATGCAAAGGTGGAAAAAGATCGTTACGAAGTTGAGGTCTTTTTCCTTCAATTGGAACATGTTGTTTTTTAGTCGTAGACGTATCTATACGTACCCACAATGACACATTTATAATTTCTTATCTAAATTTGTTTACATCAAACTGTTATCGATGTATTCATCATTTTTCATCGAAAACGTTCAATAAATTGTTAATGGGAGTTTCAAAGAAATAGGTGGCGAGTTCATTTTCAACTTCTAGTTAAAGATCAATAAAACACGTATTTATTCTTTTGGGGTAGAGTATTGAGGAAGAGGCTAGTCGATCCAAAAAAAAAAAAAAAAAAAAAAAAAAAAAAAAAAAAAAAAAAAAAAAAAAAAATCTCAAGGCTTTCCCGCTAATTCAAACCTTTTGGGTGATTGTTAATATCAAAATTTTCATTTGAATTATTATTATAATTTGACGACCAATTATCTAAAGATGTGTGTAACATGTTCGACAAATGTACGTATATGTGTTTCTAACTTTGTATCTGTAATTATACAAAGTATTACTCACTCCGTCTTAAAATAATTCTTCATAGATAAAAGCACACGATTTAATAAAAACATTATCATTACAGTTTTTTTTTATTTACTTTTTACACAATGAAAATTTTACTTTTAATTAATTAATTTCTAACATTTTTAAAGTTTGTAATAATAACTTCAAATGAAGTTAATATGATAAACTTAATTTATATATTTTTTATCTATAAGAAAAAAAGTATTCCATGTAAATACAAACAACAAAATGAGCCACGTGTGGGATGCAAAAAAAGAACCGTTAACACCTTCCTCTCTCTTCACACGATCTAGTTTTGTCTTATAACGAAGTCAGTCTTTTCCTCACATTAAACTGATTTTGTATAAATAGTATGCTACGAGTAGTATAAAATAAAAAAAATCAACTCTTTTCACAAGAAATACATCTTCGGTTACAAACACTACGATGTACTCTGTAATATGTTTATGCAAACAGGTTGACTGGTCAACCCTAAACATGTTCAGACCCTAGCTTAACCTGTTTATTTTCATATGGTACTGTTTATCCTTTCAAAACACGTGAGCAATGTTTTAAAAACCGGACCGGACCGGCCGGTTCGACCGGCCTCCGGCTGGTCGGCCGGTTTAAAAAACCCTGGTTTTTTATAGTCCCGTTTACTGTAGCGAACCGGCCGGTTTTTCCGGTTTTGGCCGGTTTTTCCGGTTCGACCGGTCCGGTTCAACCGGTTTTGACTTTTTGACTTTTTTTTTTTTTTTTTTTTTTTTTTTTGTTGGGCGGTTCGGCCGGTTCGACCGGTCCGGTTCGACCGGTGACGGAAGCATGGCCGGTTCGACTAAAAAACCGGTTTTTAAAACATTGCACGTGAGTACATATGCATGGTAGTGTTTAAAGTCAAAAGTCAATAAAGCACTGTCCGCTATGAAGAGTCACTTCATGCAGAAAGTTAGCTCCAATTTAACAAGTTATCTCTCTCTCATTATTTACTCCCCTTAATCTACCCCACTCAATGCTTGCTTCATTTCACACTCCTGAAATTTTCAACCAACTTGTTTTTGTTTAGTAAACATTTGATCCTTGAGAGCTGGTGAAATTTTCTACATAAGTTACTAATTGCAGACCCCATATTTTTACTTTTCTTAGTTTACGAGTTATGTAACACTCTTTGCTATGCACTAATCTAAGGAGTAATAGATCTGTTTATTTATAGTCTTATAGATTAAGTTGGTGTTTGGTATTGCTTATTTATTTTCAGTTAAAATAAACAAGTTTTTGATATGCATGCTTATTTATTTGAGGTAAAATTAATATTAGCCAGGTTTTTTACTTTCATATTTCACCTTATTATATGTAATTGAAACAAATTGTTATTTTCATAACCCGAGTGCTTATTTTTAAGTAGCTTATAAGTACTTGTTTATAAGCAGAAATAATAAGATTCTCATCCCTTTTGTTGGTAGTTCAGTCGTGTTTTGATCACAACAAACCAACCATGTGAACTAACCCTGTTTTTAGACCCAAGCTTAACTTGTTTATTTTCCTATTGTTTCTGGAATTGCCACCCCTAATTTTGTTTATATAATTTCTATGTCTCAGGAAAATGGAAGTTGTATCTACAATCGTTGGTCCTGTTGTGAAACTCTTGATGGTTCATATTACGCAAAAGCTGCGTAACTTCACTTCCTCTGCTGATCGTGTGAAGAAAATGATAAAAAAAATGGAGGTTTTGGACAGTCAAAGAGTTGATAATGAAAATCGTATGAAAGCAAACAGTGGAAACAATAAAGAGATACCTGATCGTGTACCGGGGTGGTTGAAAGAAGTAGAAGACATCAAGAAAGAAGTTGAAAAAATTCCAAGCAACAACATTGGATGCTTTAATGTCAAAAAGAAGTATCTAGCGGGAAGAAACGCATTGAGGCTAACCGATGATATCGAAGGTCTAATTAAAGAGAGTTCTGGCATCATCTGGAGTGATGCCCAAATCCCTTTGGGAAGAGTCGATTCCAAACGCCCGGCATCAACATCAACATCAGGTGGAAATACCCAAATTGTGTTCAAGTCAAGAGATAAGATATTCGATGATGCATTGAAGTTCCTTCAACACGATGATGATAAGACTCGAGTGATAGCCTTGTGTGGAATGGGTGGTGTGGGGAAAACCACGCTGATGAAACAACTGAAAAAGGCTGCACATGATAACAAGATGTTTAACTGGATCGTGGTTGTAGTTGTTGGGAAAAGTTCCAACTTGTTTGCCATTCAGAATGCCATAGCAGCGCACACAGGCGGACCTCTAACTAAAACTGATGAAAAACTCGAACCTCCAACTAAAACTGTTGAAAAACTAAGGGCAGATTATCTCTCTGAAAGATTTAAAAAATTCTTGGAGCGTAAAGAAAAGATTCTGGTTATACTGGATGATGTGTGGGAGAAGATTAAACTTGAAGATATCGGATTTGCGAGTCCTTTGCCGAATGGGGTTAAGTTATTGCTCACATCGCGGGATGTAAAAATTTGCCGACAGATTGCAGATGATTCTGCTCTTGAAGTAGTTGAGGTTCATGTCTTGAAGGAAAATGAAGCACGGGATTTCTTTTGTCAAAAAGCAAAGATTTCAGCCGAACATGATCGTGATCTCTATGAAATAGGATGTGAAATTGTCAGAAAATGTGGTTGTTTGCCGCTTGCAATCGAAATCATTGCCGGAATTCTTAAGTGTGAAGAGAAATGTGTATGGGAGGATACACTCGATCGTTTGAAGATAAATGATCTTGATGAGGTGCAAAAAATTATTGAGATAAGCTACGAGAATTTAAAACAAGAGGATAAAGCGATTTTTCTGCTTTGTGGCTTGTTCCCCGAGGACTCTAATATCCCGATAGAAGATCTCACAAGATACGCATGGGGTCTAAAACTTTTAAATCAAGTTTCTACTATGGGAAAAGCTAGAGACAGAACTCAAACAAGTGTGAGCAATCTTAAAAATGCCTACTTGTTGATGGATGGAGATAGTCATCACAGTGATTGTGTGAAATTGCATGATCTTGTGCTTGCATTTGTTGTGGGTACTGTTTCTAAAGGTGGCAAGGATGGATGTTGGATCATTCACCATGATGATTTCTCAAAGTGGAGTGAAGCTGATAATAAGAGCCAGTCTTACGAGCGAATTTCGTTAGTATGTAAGGGTATGTCTGAGTTTCCTAGTGACTTTAGGTTTCCAAACCTTTCACTTTTGAAACTTATGCACGGAAATGAGTCACTAAGGGCTCCTGAAGACTTTTATGCAACAATGGAAAAGCTTCAAGTCATAGCATTTGAGAGAATGGAGTATCCATTAGTTCCCACATCTGTTCAGTTCTCCGCCAACCTTCGAACTCTTTGTCTCCATGAATGCTCCTTGATGTTTGATTTAGCTTGTATTGGAAATCTTTTGAATCTGGAAGTGCTTAGCTTTGTTAATTCTGGCATTACAATCCTACCTTCCACATTCGAAAATTTGAAGAAGCTAAGGCTACTGGATATAACAGGTTGTTACAATCTGGCTATAGATGACGATGTCTTAGGAAGCTTAGTGAAGCTTGAAGAGCTTTATATGATTCCTTATTATAGAAAAGCATGCTGCTTCACAGACAACAACAATAGTGAACTTGCAGAACGTTCAAAGAACCTTTGTGCATTAGAATTTGAATTTATTGGTAACAATGCGCATATGAAGAACGTGTCTTGTGAGAAACTTAAAAGATTCAAGCTCTCAGTGGGATGTTCTTTTACAGAAGTTAGAAACGCGCTGGGCACAAGGCAAGTTGACACGCACTCATATGAAAACAGCTTGATGCTAGTCACCAACAAAGAAGAACTACAGGAATCTAAAATCAACGAGCTGTTTAAGAAAACAAATGCACTTTATCTACAAGTGAATGATATAAATTCTCTTGAAGATGTTGATGTGGAATTCCCACGTCCCCTGCATCCTTCTCAAAACTGTTCGTTTTACAAGTTGAGAATCCTTGTAGTTTCAGAATGTGCAGAGTTGAAATACCTTTTCACGCTGAGTGTTGCAACAAGTTTGTCAAAGCTCGAGTATCTGGAAATTTCCGGATGCCTTAAAATGGAAGCAGTCATACATACTGAGAATTACGTTGATGTCTTTTCCAACTTAAAGTATCTCAGGTTGGCTAAGCTACCAGAGTTATTGCATTTCTGCAATAAAGTTGATGTAATTGAGCTGCCACGTCTCATGGAGTTACAACTTGAAGGCCTTCCAAAAATTACAAGCATTTATTGGTCGAGTGATATTTCCCGCATGCAATCTCTCTTTAACAAAGAGGTAAGTATATACTTTATGTAAATAAAATAATTTCAACAAGCTTTTCAACTAAAAGTATTTAATGGATGACAGATCATAATTAATTTGCAGGATGCGACTCCTAAACTGGAGAAATTGGTTCTTGGTGATATGAAGAATTTGAAGGAGATATGGCCTCCTCAGTTTTGTATTAGTAATCTTTGCCCATTGAGAGAGCTTACGGTCAAGCGCTGTGGTTCCATTGAAGTCTTGTTCAACATGGATTTTGGTGAAATCGAGCAACTTAGCAGCAGCTTGAGAAGCATTACAGTGTGGAGATGTGATAATCTTGTGAAGCTTTTTTCATGCAATCCATTTCCATTCCTGAATAATCTACAAGAGCTTAACGTTTTCGTGTGTGATTCCATTCAAGTGTTATTTAACACTGACTTGGGACGTGACTTGGGACGTGTTGGTAAAAGTGAAGAACAAGTTTGTAGCAGCAGCTTGAGAAGCATTAAAGTGAAGAGTTGTGATAGTCTTGTGAAGCTTTTTTCATGCAATCCATTTCCATTCCTGAATAATCTACAAGAGCTTAGCGTCGAAAGTTGTGGTTCCATTCAAGTGTTATTTAACACTGACTTGGGACGAGCTGGTAAAAGTGAAGAACAGGTTTGTAGCAGCAGTTTGAGAAGCATTGTAGTGAAAGAATGTGATAGTCTGGTGAATCTTCTCCCAAGAAATCCAATGCCATTATTCAATCATCTAGAAGTGCTTGAAGTTAAATGGTGTGCTTCTGTTGAAGTGATATTCAACATCGACATGGGATGTGTTGGTGAACTGGATAAAGTTAGCGGCAGCAGGTTGAGAAGCATTGATTTGAGGCGATTGGGGAGTCTTAGAGAGGTGTGGAGGATAAAAGATGCTGGAAATAACTTGATTCATGGATTTGAAGCTGTTGAAAGCATACGTATTGAAGATTGTGAGAGGTTTGAAAATTTAATCACACCTGCCACAACCAATTTTGAGATGAGAGCACTCAAACAAGTTCAAATTATTAGATGCGGCAGAGAAAGAGAGAGAAGCTATAAATTGGTTGAGTGTAACCAAGATCAAGAGGTACGGCTCTTAACTTGTATATTTAAAACTTGAATGTTATTTATTATTTAAAAATAATAATAATAATAATATTAGCTTACTTTTTATTTTTAAAATAAATAGAAAAAACAACATTGTGGCTTTCTTTTCGTATGTTTTGGGCTTCTCATATCTTAAATAGTGATGCAAATAATAATATATCGAAAATCATTTGTTGCAGTTATATCTCATATCCAGATGTTCCTTGGATTTCTTAAAAGAATTTTAAAATATTTTTTAAAAATTTGTTGCAGTTATATTCAGATTTTGTCAATGGAAATTATTACTAATTATAACGTTTGTGGTTGTAATATGCAGATTAATGTTATACCCACATCGAGGGAGGAATTGAATGATGATATTTCTAAATTTGCACTCCCATCTAATCTATTACCCACTTTTCATCACCTTCATACACTTTATTTGTGGGCCTATAAAGATGTGGAGGTGGTCTTTGAGATAACGACTCCAAGTAGTAGAGAATCACCTCACTATACTCAACAACCACCAATACTCCCCTATCTTGAAGAATTGAAGTTAGATTATTTGGAAACGATGAGTCATGTGTGGAAGTGCGATTGGAATGAATTCTTAATTCTTCAAAAATCACAGTCACAGTCCTCATTCCATAACCTCACAACCATAAAAATGTACAACTGCAACAGCATCAAGTACTTGTTTTCACCTCTCATGGCGAAACTTCTTTCCGGTCTAAAGAAAGTTGATATATGGTCTTGTGATGTTATTGAAGAGGTTGTTTCAAACAGAGATGATGAAGATGCGTCTATATATTCCCACACAACCACCACTTTCTTCCCTCATTTAGACATTCTTAAGCTTAAAAAACTCATAAATTTCAAGTGTATTGGTGGTGGTGCCAATGGTATATCTGCTGATATTCATGACCAGCTTAAGGTATTTTTCCTATATATTCAGCGACTAAAATAAAGGTTGGTTAATTTTGTTAATTATATAATTAAAATTCTTATGTTTTTATTTTCAGCTATCTCAAGCTTATTGGTCCTTATGCCAATACGCTAGAGAGATAAGTATAACAGATTGTGATGCATTGTCAAGTGTGGTTCCATGGTATGCTGTAGGACAAATGCAAAAGCTTCAGGTGCTGAAGATAATAAATTGCAAATCGATGACAGAGGTGTTTGAAAGTCAAGACTTCCAAGGCTAGAATACATTACGATGCTTACAAAACTAAAGATCTTGAAAATTCAAGGGTGCAACCTTTTGAAACATGTATTCACATTTTCCACTCTTGTAAGCCTCGCGGAACTCGAAGAGTTAGAGATAAAGGATTGCGAGGCAATGGAAGTCATTGTTACGGAAGAAAATGAAGAGCAAAAAATGGCATCTGATGTTGTTGTCTCTCATAATTTGAAGTTGATTGCATTAGTCAATCTTCCAAACATTGTGGGCTTCTTCTTGGGGAAGAATGAATTCAGATGGCCAGCATTGGAAAAGGTTGTGATCGGTGAATGCCCACAAATAACGGTGTTCACTTCTGGACGGTCTACAGCTCCGAAACTTAACTTCATCAATACAAGCTTAGGCAAACATAGTGTTGAATGCGGCCTTAACTTTCGTGTGACCACCACCTCGCATCAGGTACTTAAATTTTCAAGACTCAGGCCTTGTGTGTAACAGTGCATAAACTTCCAGTATTTGAGTCAATTAACCTTATTAATAGTTGTATTCTTCATCAAAATTACAGCATAATTATTGGATCAAAAGTAATATGATTAGCAAATATCAACGGTTTAGTTATGTATGTGATCCCCAAAACCCAACGGTTGTTGAATCATGTAGAGCCTTTTGGCTTATTTTACTCTCATCTGAATCTTTTTTTATCATTGAACCAACTGATATGTACAATTATCTCTGACATAAGCGTGTGTTTTTTTTTTTTTTTTTTTTACCTTGTAGGCCCGATTACCGAGTTATGAAAGTACAAGCTCATACCGCCGGACTACTATGGAACGGTTGCCTTGGTCTTATCATAATTTGATCGAAGCGAAGTACGAGTATAAGACCAGTGTTGGACAAACTTTTTTTTCATCCGATAAGCTGCTACAACTGCAAAAGCTTGAAACTGTCTATTGTAGAAAATATCGGGACATTGAGCAGATATTTGATTCACAAACTGTTGCTGAAATTCCAAACTTGAGACAAGTGGACTTGTCGGTGTTAGATAGTCTCAAGTATATATGGAAGAGCAAGCAGGGGACAGTATTAAAGTTTCCAAACCTAACAAGACTGTCTATTTGGGGATGTGATAGTTTAGAATATGTATTTACATGTCCCATGGTTGGTAGTCTATTGCAACTCCAGGAACTACATATATTCTTCTGTGAAAGTATGAAGGTAATTGTGAAGGGAGAAGAAGAAGAATGTGATGCCATAGTGAATGCTATTGTGGAGGGATTTTGCTTAGGAAAGGAAGCTTTTGAATTTCCATCATTGGATACCTTGCTAATTGATGATTGTTCAGAAATGACGGTTTTCACCAAGGGAGATTTGTATGCACAACAGGCTGAACTCGGTTATAAAAAACTTTAACCAATGATAAAAGGTGAAAATATGTCTTACCATAAGAAAGAGGGACTAAATCTGTAAAATTCATTGTTCTTATGCTTCACAACTCCTTCATTTGTTGAAACGCTGTTTCAGAACCTACTCTATCGAATGGATTAAAGGTAATTAGGAATTTTGAATTTTAAGTTATTAATTTAGGGTTTATGTTATAGCCTGCTTGAATTTTGTGTGTGTGTGTATTAGATTAATTGGTGTTACCTGAATGTTTTTATTAAAGGTAGCAAAATAGGTGGGTCGGGTCGGGTTGGGTTTGGGTCTCGGGTCTGGATGGGTTTTGGTCTCGGGTCTGGATGGGTTTGGGTCTATATAGGTACGGGTCTAGATCCGTACTCGTTGTACTCATTTTGAGGTTGATTTCATCGTTTATGATTGTGAATTTGTAGCTGTTTGATGTGAAGAGATTGAAGTTGTTATGATTAGTTGTTCCTTGTGTTCAAAATTTATAGATTCCTTCTATTACCTTCCCCTGGTAGCTTGAATTGGGATCCCTCTCCGTTTGCCCGTTTTTAGTGTAATTACAAAAGTTATAGATTCCTTTTATTACGTTCCCTCAAGTAGTTGAAAATTAGGTGGAGAATGTTAAGAGTTGAGGCGTGTTTTTTAGGAATTATAGTGAGTCATTTTAGGCACATGAATGTGCATAAGCAAATTACGCACTGCATATCTAGAAATGCTTACTCGTGATTTCTACATTTTTTTACGTATTGCATCTGTGTCTTAGGAGTTTTTGCTGTTGTATTTGCCAACGAGCAGAGGATGTCTCTTTCTGTTTTACGTGTATCAGGGTAGCTTGCTACTTGGAGACTGTACATGCTACACAGTAGTGAGACCTATATTAGATTTTAAGAATATTTTCCGCATCCTAGGGCTTTGGAATTTCATACTTCGTGACTGCTGTTCTTGTATGAAACTATATGCACCTGACTTCTAGTAATTGCATAAGGTTGGGCATGTGATGCACAGTTGCACATAATGCATGCCGAGTGTTATTAGATCTGCACTCTGCAATTTTAAACATTTAATATAAGATGATAAGCGAGATTGTGGCTCTGCAGATTGTTGCAGGTTATTATGCCTGCGAATGAGTTGGGAGGTTGATGTTTCTTAAATTACCCTTGGTGAGAATCAGCTGCAAATGGGAGGTAAAGGCTCTTCTGATTACACCGAGTCTTTTTAGACATTTAAATGTGCAGAAGCAAATTAGGCACTGCAATTTGAAATGCCTGCTGGCTTAATTGTTTTGCATATCATAACTGTGTCTTAGGAGTTTGGTTGAGGGAGAACTAGTTCAATGGCCATGTGTTATAAACGTTGAAGGACGTACCTGCATACAATGTGTTTTGCAGCAGTATAAACTCGTATGCAGGAAATGCTTCTTTTCTGTGTAACATGTATCAACTTAGCTTGCTACTTGTAGACTGTACATGCTAGAATAGGGCGTTGGACTTGCGTCGTTTCATCACTGGTGTTCTTGCAAGGAAATTTATATTGCCCCTAGCTCATAGGACCTGCACATGGTTGGGCATGAGATGCACACAATGTGTGCAAAGTGTTTGTGCATACAGACAGATGTAGCCTGCAAATTTGCAATAGAAGTGATAGGTCTGCAATTTTGTCTGTTTAGGCATGCAGATGGTAAGTGAGGTTGCCGCTTCTTGAATTTTTGCAAATGAGGGATTAAGGGGTCGTATGGAAGGTTTTGTTACATAATAGTATAGTGCTTCTGTGTCACAAGTTTTTTTATTTCATTTTTGTGTCTGGGTTTGCCTTTCGTTTTACATAGGATGGGCATATTTGTTATTTGATTATAGACAGTTTTGTGTTACTAAACTGTTTTCGCTTATTTGATTATTTTGAGGTAAAATAAGCAGTTTCGTAAGCAGGTTGGTAGGCGAATTTTAGTGAAATGAAATGAAGCAGGGAAAACAAATGCGGAGATTTGAATTTATTAGAGAAATTGAGGGGGTGTTTGTTTAAGCTTATTGTTATGAGCTTATGTGGTTTTGGCTTATATTTCATAAACTCATTTTTTGGGCTTATGGCTTATATAAGCTTATTATATAAGCCCGTAAGTTTCACGATAAGCGAGAAGAAATGAGCTAGCCATGCTGGTAATGCCATCTATACCAATGCAATATATTTGGCGTGTCAAATGTCATCACGAAAAATATGTGTTATGACCTGTTTTTCCTTTTTGATGTATTGGCTAATCTTTTGAGTTTATTCATTTGACCTGTTACATGTATATACAATCCGAGGCAACCCAATAATAAGTAAATGGGTTGAAATGGCCACCTGTAATGTTAAGTTTTTTGGTTCTTGTAGGTGAACAAAGGAACTGCAAGTGCAAGCGAGATCTTGGCTGGTGCTTTAAAGGATAACAAGCGTGCAGTGCTTCTTGGAGAACCCACTTACGGCAAAGGGTAAACAATTTTTACAATACTTATACTTTTAATAGCATTTTATTTTCGATAAAATGCCCTAAAACGTTCTTTATTCACAGAAAAATTCAATCGATATTTGAAATGTCTGATGGATCTGGCTTGGCTGTTACTGTTGCTCGTTATGGAACCCCTTATCACATCGACATCAATAAGGTTCTCTATCTTCCTATCCCTCTCTACACACAGAGACTATCGATCTCTTTGGTTTTTGACAGACCTGGTATTTTTGAGTTTTGACCCATTTGCTTATATAAATGAGTCAGTTGGGAATATGTATTATCATAAACGACCCAAACGGTCAAATTTTGAGAACTTTAGACAAACACGTGCTTGGGGGTCAACTAGGCCCCAGTCATTCAACTTGCATTAAAAGTTACCCATTTGACCCGTTACAAGCCCGTTATACTTTGCCTTACTTAAAATTTAACTACTGTATAACTGCCTTCCCATTGCAGGTTGGCATGATTCTTGATCATCCGTTGCCAGCATCATTTGCTAAGGACGATGCTGGTTTTTGTGGCTGCATTGGAGATCCTGCTTCTGGCTGTTTTCTAAACAAAGTTGGATTATTTGCAAGATGATACACTTGTATAATATACTCGAATTACCATTTATTCAACTGTTGGTTATATGTTCAAAAGTCCGTGACTGGCATTTGTATAGTTTTGAAGGAAATCGGATAAGAGTGGTTAATCTCTTGTTGTAACTGTAAATTACTAACATGTAACGAGTTCCAAATCTACAATGTGGCTTGTGACTGAGCTGATACTTACCTACAGTCAGTATCCAACTGGTAGTCTGCTACCGGGTATATTTGATTCTGATCTCGCATCTGTAGTTATTAGAGAACTGATCTCGGTTCAAACTTTTTCCATATGTTGGTTTAATTCTTTATTTGGGGAAATGTATGATCTTCAAACTTGCTGTTATATATACTTCAAACTCTTAAACCTCGAGTTTGTAATCGTTTTGGGATAGCCATTAGAACCGGTTTGTAACCGGTTTTTCCAAACCGGTTTGGAAAAACCGGTTCCAACGGTAATGTTCTCTTTTCTATACAGTAGGCATGATAGATCTGTTGGGGGTCATTTGTTATTAAACCATCACAATAACTTTGATAACCTACCTCAACTACCTTCTTATCTTATTAAACCATCACAATCTTCATTGTTTGATTCAAGTAACTTGCTAATAAACACCATGCAAAACACGATCATGTTGCCTTCTTCTAGTCCCATTAACCCTAAATCCATACAAAACATTGGTTCCCCAAATGGGTTTGGTGTGATGGGACAGAATCAAACCCGGAATCGATCGAATGCATGCCCACTGTTAAGAAACTGCACCGGTTTTTTGGAACCGGTTCGACCGGTTTTTCCAAGGAACCGGTTTTAAAACCGAACCAGAACCGGTTATGCGCCCGGTTTTTTATACCCCGGATCCGAAAAAACCTAACCGGTTTTAACCGGAACCGGTTCGTTGACTTTGACCAGGAACATGAACCGGTTTTTGAAAAAACTGGGTGTTGGCCACCTCTAGCGCTCACTAGACACTATATGTAAGACATTTCCCACACCTTTCCGATGGTTTTGGGTCTGAGGTTCACATTCGGATTCGTTTTATATGCATCCAGCAAGTAGTATAAACCATACTTGAAACACTAATGACCCAAAGCATTGGTGTAAAAGGCACATCACATTGCTCAAATTAAAGATTCGTAACCGGGCGAGGTTTTTTTTGTTTAGGTTATTTGAGAACGGCAAGTCTTTGACTCATATGTATGTGAGCAAATTCAGTATATCGTTTCAAACCATTTTCATTGCCACCAAAAGATATTTATCTAGCGATGTTGGAAATTGATAACTCTTGTGAGAACATCATAATATTTGACCACTAGACCACCTTAAGGATTGATTTGTATAATGTTGAATTTCAGTTTTATTTCTTGATATTCTTAAACATATTTATCATTAATACTTGCTTTTTTGCATATGTTTTACTTTTTTTTGGCCAAAGTAAACATGATTAAACATGTATTATACAATTGAACCAACAATAAGTTGGAATAAACAAAAGCAAATTGATCTTGCTCTTACATGAAAGAACTTGTAGATGTGTTATATTCTGATTTGGGCTATTTGAAATGTGAACGCTTAGAACATACATACATGCAAAAATGATTTTTAAAAGACAAAGAAAAAGTAAAGACTACAAATGAGTAAAATACGGACCGAAGGGGATCTAGCCCGATCATTTCCGGTCAAGAACCGGCTATACTTATGATTTATTTCTTTCGGTGCTAAAGAAAACCATCATATGCCTCCCTCTTCTTTCTTTTTTGAAATACTTGTGTGGCGGTGTTATATTTTGCCATCAAGACACCTTAGAGTAGTTTTCCGGTTAGACCCGGTCAAGACCCGATCATTTCCGGTCAAGACCCGGCTATACCCGGTCAGGACCGGTTATATCGGGCCAAGACCTGGTTAGATCCGGTCATTTCTTGTAAAGACCCGGTCATTTAGGCTCAAGACCCGGTTTGACCGGGCCATTTCTGGTCAAGACCCGGTCCGGCCAAGACCCATTGTTAGGTTCAAATATGAAGAAGGTTACTGGTAGTTGAGTCAAGTAGAGACGTGTTGATAGGTGAAGGTTTGTACGTTGTTGTTATTGCATCCTTTTATTAGAATCAGGAGTAGCTATGCGAAAGATAGGGCGTGTGTTGTTTAAGGATAATGCTAGGCTAATTAGTTCGCGCGGTGCTGTAGGTTCGTTGTTGGAGCTGTGAGAGTTGGACACCGAATTCGCGAAATGTGGCGTGTTTTTGTTAACTTAAATTCTGTAGTAATAAAAATTTAATAAAAAACTACTCTAGGTAAATAACACTGAAAAGACTTACTAATAAATAGACAACAAAAGAAAAAAAAATTATACTGTGCTTTAAATACAAATAACTTTAAATTATAAAAACTAAAAACATTCATTTTTTTGGCAAATATTTAAAAAGTTACTTTTAAGTAGTTTTAAGAAAGAAAGCAAAAAACTTGCTAATTTAATTATGCTAAAAAAACATACTTAATTACAATTATGCAAAGTTAAAAGTATTTATGTAAAAAAAAAATGATTAAATTATGAACTTAGGGACGGTTTTTGAAAATTAAAGTGATGAAAGAAATTGTTTATGTAACTTTTTACGTAGCGATGAATTTCGCTAAATGATGTAACTATCATGAACTCTTTATGTAACTTTCTGTTACATAGTCGGTCACTAGACTTACCTTAATTGCTGTTTTTGTAATAGCATTGTTACTAATAACTAGTTATTTTACTAAAAAGGCGTTCGCCAATACTTAAAAAACTTTACCATTTTGTAAAAGTCCCCCAGAATTGGCTTTGTTATATGGTTGTCACCAAAAAATGGTAGACAATTCACAATTGCGATTTGCGACAATATGTAAATGTGGAGACATGTCTTTTTTTACTTACTGTACCTTCTTGGGGCATATATGAGCAACTACATACATAAGCATATTCTATCATCCAAAGCATAAAGATGTACTAAGCTGATAATAAAAGGCTACATTTTCCTACTTAATGACACTGACAGAAACCAATAATGCACCTTGCTCGTCACACAAAGGTTGCTGAAGTGAACAAAAAAGAGCCTCATCTTGTACTACATCAAACTATTAGCAATCAAAAAACCAAACCAATATGCAGCAATTCGGCCCTAGTTAAGTTCCAAATATAGGAATATATGTTTGGGCTAGTATCATCCTTAATCTTTATAATTATGAATTCCATTAAGACACCTACAGGTATTGTACATTTCCGGTCAAGACCTGGCTATGCACGGTCATATCTGGTCAAGACCTGGTTTGACCCGGTTATATCCATTTATATCCGGTCAAGACCCATTGTCGGCTTGAAATGATTCCACATATGAACAACTTTGGTTACTGGTAGTTGAGTCAAGTAGACACGTGTTGATGGGTGAAGGTTTGTACGTTGTTGTTATTGCATCCTTTCATTAGAATCAGGTAGTAGCTAGGCGAAAGATAGGGCGTCTATTGTTTAAGGATAATGCTAGGCTAATTAGTTCGCGCGGTGGTGTAGGTTCCTTGTTGGAGCTGTGTGAGAGTTGGATGCCGAATTCGCGAAATGTGGCATGTTTAGGAATTTGTCTGAGTTTTGTTGATGTTAGGGGTGTTTTTGTTGAGAGTTGTCAAGTCTGGGACGATTTTGGCGCAGGAGTATGGATTTGGTTGTTTGAGTAATTTGGTCTGGGAGGATGATGATTTGAAGGTGGTGGTTGTTAGGAGTGTCGTTTTTGTGAGTTTGAGGTGTTTTTTTTATTCGGGGAATAGTGTGAGGAATTTGGAGGTTGCGGTTGAGTTTTTGAAGAATTTGGCGTGTGTTGAACGGGTGGTGGAGTTTATCGTTAATGAGGGGGTTTTTGGTTAGGATTGTTGAGCTGTGGGGTGTTAGGAGTGAGGATTCAGTGTGCGAAGGCGTGGAGAGAGTTGGGGTAATTGGGGTGTATAGGACCGTTGATCGGTATGTTGGATGCAAAAGCGATTGAGGACAAACAAGCGGCTGTGATAGGTTCAATCCCCATCGTTGCCGTCCCCAAAAATATAAGCATCAAACCGATCACAATCAACCCGAATTGCTTATTACTTCCACCCATTATTCTTACTCTTGATACGTTCTTCTTATTGTTCTTAGTTTTTGTGTTACATGTATACACAACAACGTAACTAGCATCTACCGATACATGCATACCTACGGAAGATTAATATCAAACATTTAACTCGTACCCAGCATTAGTTTCTATTTAACAGCTTATCTCATCCTATAATAAGCAGACCCACACAACCAGTTTTCTCCAACGTACTAGTACTTGTTACTCAAAAGTTCTTATTTGTTTTTAAAAAAAAATGCAATAAGCAGATAATCTAAAGAAATAAGCAATCGAGAAGTACCCTTTTGATATATATTTATATTATGTGGTATCCTTCACTAATCATAAATACCTGTTAAAATCAGATTGAATATCAACTCACTATAAAACAACTAAGCTTTCTGTTCTAGGTGTAATATAGATTTAGGACCAAATCACCATGTTATTTTTTGTAAGCAATGAATAATGTTAGCAACAACTTTTTGGATTATAGATCCATCATCCATGTACTGTGTTTTAGGACTAAAAAAACTTACTCATAAGTATGATACTTTAGGATATGTGGACGATTAGGACTAAAAAAGCTTGCTCAATCTTGACAGGCACGAGTTCAGGTGTGTTAAGTATTCTTCCAAGTGACCACATCATTAAGTGTTTGGATTGAGCTGGTTACGTGCTTATTTTAGAGTAAACAAACGCTTTAAAATAAGTAAATTAGTACCTGCTTATATTTTTTTGAGGGTGAATAGTAAGTACGTGAGGTAACGGGTCAAAGTGGGTAGTTTCACCCATTTAACATGTTCGCTTCATGTGTTTTTCAGCTAATGAAACAGACATGTTAAAAGGAAGCGACAATCCAGTTGGTTAGGCTGGCCCTAACGCAACAGAATTGTTCGTTCGATCACTTTGAAATTTGGGTTGCAGCACATAGGTCGGTCGCTTCTCAAATCATATATCGATCGTCCAATCGACCGATTATTAAACTTGTTTGTATGTGTTTGTGTGTAAAATAAAAAAAATAAAAAATAAATAAAAAATAAATAAAAAACTTATTGGATTGTGACACTTTGGTCGCTTCTGGTCGGTGGAGAGAGAAAGTTGACGTGGCACCCGGTGACCCATATCGCTTTGGGTTAGGGTTGTGCCCATTAGACTCTTTTATCCAAAAACTTGAATGCATTTTCTCTTCTTTTTCTATTCCTCAAGATCTATACATATTTAAATTATTACTTGATACCATTAATCTAAAAAAAATGCAAACTTTGTCCAAAAGTATATGATGTCCAATCAAAGTGACGACTTTCCGCGACTACCATTTCCTCAAACAATTAAGCTAACCGTCCACAACATTAAGTTCCCAAGTGTAACAACAACATCAAAAACGTATGAACACATAGATAAGGTGGTGGTTTTTAGAGAGAAGGTGGTGTGGGTTTAGTATGTATGTTGGTTTATACGATATTTTTTCTTCATGTGCGTATGACATATGTAGTGATATCAAATTTATTCGTGTGAACGTATTCATAATTCTTGCCTAACTTGAAAGTAAAATGGTTTTTGGTTAATCTGTAGTATCAACAAAACCAAAAATTTAATGGTTAAAATTCACTATTTTTTAGTTGATAAACCTGAAATACACTATTTGAATGCGTGTGATAGAGAGTAACAATAACCAGAATAAGAATATAATTAAATAAACTAAAAAGAGAAGCTGAAAGAAATTAAAAACGCGTTTGGAAAGCAGATGACTCGAACATGGGAGATGATCCTTAGCCATCAAGCCAACCATACTCAACAATCATATTTCTCAAATACAATTATTTATGGAAAATGTTCGAAAGGCCTAAATGTGTGACTAATTTTGAGCTTGGATGGATGTGGAAGTTGTTTATTGGTTTGTAAAAAAATGGGTTCTTCTGCTGTCACCAACAGGATGCTGACACACAAAATTAGACATACATTTAGGCACACCAATTAGTCATGCTAATCAATGCTCATTATTTATTAAGAATCTTATTTTAGAAAAGACAAAAAGACCATGGGATAGTAAATAGTGTCAGGCATGGTGTGATGAAGCGGCATTGCTAAACCTCACGCTTTAGATATCATGACGAATCCATGATATTTTTTAATACGTGACTTAAATGACACATACTATTTATAAATTTATATTTTTAAAAAGAGAAATAGGAAAAACTTAAAAAATGAATATTGATTGCTTTGATGACTCGAACATGACACCAACTATTTATGAGGGATGATTCTTAGCCATCAAGCCAACAACACTCAACTAAGAATTTTTCTCAATACTAATTATTTAACAGGGAATGTTATTTTAGAAAAGACAAAAAGACCATGTAAATTTAATGATTGCAAGTTGCCAATCGTGTTGTAGTATGTTGTGTACCTTGGGATATTACAAGCTAATGTTGGAAAATTTAGTGCACTTGAGGGATGAGTTTACACCTGGTAATGGGCTTGGAGGTATGGAGTATACACCCATCAGGTCAATGAACACCCTGACTCATATTATGTGGTTTGGTGTAAAGTTGCTAAGTATAAATGATAATGTAGCTGATGCAGTTCATTCCTGCTGCTAGCATTATCATTCCTGCTGCTAGCTTTATCTGACTCTGCTGCTAGGGTTATTGTTCCTGCTGCTATTGTTGCTGCTGCTAGTACTTTGTTGCTGCTGCTAGTGCAATGTTCCTGCTGCTAGTACAATAACTCTGATGCTGGTCTGATAGGCAATAGACTCTGCTGCTAGCATAATTTATTGTGCTGCTAGGCATCAGACTCTGCTGCTGGTTGTAACCACTGACTCCTACATTTATGGAAACTATTATGGTATAATTAATGGGCCGATTAATTATAACTAGTTCCATGGGCTAGGGTTTGAGTTTATCTCTACTATAAATAGAGATCATCACATGGCATGAAGGACACGACAGAAAACCCTAAACACTAAATACGATCGGTTCTTGATCTGTGCCTAGAACAAGAGCTTCACTTGGTTTTATCCCATAGAGATATTCGTGCAACCCAGGCATAGGGTCGAATAGTTTCTATTGGAAAGTGATAACACGACTTCAAGTGAATATCCGGTATCCTTGTTTGATTATCTTTACCCTGTTACTGGGAACATACAACCACTAAAACCAACAATCAATAGAAACTATTTAGTGATAATCAATGGCTGCTGCTATGAGACAAATAGCTGCTAACTTTTCCAAATTGGAAAAGTTTGAAGGTGTGGATTTCAGACGATGGCAAAAGAAGATGAAGTTCTTGTTGACTAGCATGAATGTGGCGTATGTTCTAACCACTCCGATTCCTGAGGATCATGGAGACAATGCTACCATGGAACAGATGAGGGCCAGAAGCAAGTGGGAAAACGATGACTATGTCTGCAGAGGTTTAATCCTCAATGGTATGTCTGATACTCTTTTTGATATATATCAAAATGTTGAATCTTCTCAAGAACTGTGGGATTCCTTGGAAGCCAAATACATGGCTGAGGATGCATCAAGTAAGAAGTTTCTTGTAAGTAATTTTAACAATTACAAAATGGTCGATTCTAGACCGGTCATGGACCAATACAATGAACTTCTTAGTATACTTGGTCGATTCACTCAACACAGTATGAACATGGATGAGGCTATTTCAGTCTCTTGTATCATTGATAAGCTACCTCCTTCTTGGAAAGATTTCAAGCATATGCTAAAGCATAAGAAGGAGGAGTTAACTCTTACTGAGTTGGGCAGTCATTTGCGCATTGAGGAATCACTCAAGGCGCATGAAAGTGACAAGCCAAAGAGCAGCACTGCTGCTGGTCCATCAGTTGTCAATATGGTGGAGCATAACAACTCCACCAGGTACAATGACAACAAGGGCAAGCGTAAACATCAGGATAACACCAAAACTGATCCTAACAAGAAGTCTAAAGCTACTTGTTGGAAGTGTGGTAAAACTGGACACTTCAGGAAGGATTGTAAAGGTGGAAAGATTGGCAATAAGACCAATGGATCAGGCACAAGTGGATCTGGGAATGGTAACTCCAATTCCCTGAAAGGTCAGAATATATTTAATAAGTCTTTTTGAATTTATTATGTTACATATATATCTAAATTGTTCTTTGTGCAGGATAATGATGTTGCTTGGTGGGTTGACTCTGGAGCAACAATCCATGTGTGTAAAGATAGAAGCTGGTTCAAGACCTACGAACCAGTGAATGATGGTTCTATTCTTCATATGGGAAATGAGTCAACAGCCCTGGTGCATGGAAGAGGAAGTGTTGAGTTGAAGTTTAGTTCTGGAAAGATTGTTACTTTGTTAAATGTTTTGCATGTTCCTGATATTAGGAAAAACTTGGTTTCTAGTAGTATTTTGAATAATTGTGGTTACAAACAAGTGATTGAATCTGATAAATTTGTTTTGTCTAAAAATGGTGTATTTATTGGTTTTGGTTATTTATGTATTCACATGTTTAGACTTAATATTGTTCATGATGTGGTTGATTCTGCCTTTATGTCTACATCTACTTTATATGATTCAACCCTTTGGCATGCTAGACTTGGCCATGTACACTTTAAACGAATGCAAGATATGTCTAAAGATGGGTTAATCCCAGCATTTGACATGGACACTAAAAGGTGTAATACTTGTATGTTGAACAAGATAACTAAGAAACCATTTAAAGATGTAAAACGTGAAACTAATGTGTTGGAATTAATACATAGTGATTTATGTGATTTACATGCTACTCCCTCTTTGGGGAATAAGAAATACTTTGTTACTTTTATTGATGATGCTTCTAGGTATTGCTATGTTTATTTATTGCATACTAAGGATGAAGCATTAGATAAATTTAAAGTATTTAAGACTGAAGTTGAATTGCAACAAGAGTCCCTGATCAAAAGATTAAGGACTGATAGGGGAGGTGAGTACATGGATACTCAGTATTTCCAGTCTGTTGGTATAATCCATGAAACGACTGCCCCTTATACTCCTCAGCAAAATGGAATTTCTGAAAGGAAAAACCGAGTGCTAAAGGAGATGGTTAATTCCATGTTGTCCTATTCTGGGCTGAGTCAAGGGTTCTGGGGTGAAGCTATGTTAACAGCTTGCTATTTGCTAAATAGGGTTCCCAACAAAAGGAACAAGACAACCCCTTATGAACTCTGGACTAAAAGGAAACCCAACCTGAATTATCTCAAGGTTTGGGGTTGTAGGGCTGTTGTAAGACTCCCTGATCCAAAATTGAAAACTTTGGGTGAAAGAGGCATTGAGTGCATCTTTGTTGGATATGCTGAGCATTCCAAGGCATATAGGTTCTATGTTATTGAACCTAATGATTCAATTTCTATTAACTCAATAATAGAATCAAGGGATGCAAATTTTGATGAGAATAGATTCTCATCAGTCCCTAAACCAAGTCAGAGGATTCTTAATGGAACCAATGATGTTGGTGTATCAGAAACCTTAGATGAGGTCCCTGATGAGGTTGTGGAACAACAACCTGAACCTGAGCTCAGAAGGAGCACAAGGGTGAGGACTCCAAAATCATTTGGACCTGAATTTCAATTGTACTTGATTGAAGGAACAAGGGATGAGGTCTCTGACCAACACTCCTATTGCTTTAATGTTGAGGATGATCCCAAAACATTTGATGAAGCAATGAAGTCCCAAGATGTTGCTTTCTGGAAAGAAGCAATAAATGATGAGATGGACTCCATCATGGGCAACAACACTTGGGTGTTGGCTGATCTACCACGTGGTTACAAACCTTTGGGTTGCAAATGGATTTTCAAAAAGAAAATAAAGGTAGATGGAACTATTGAAAAGTTCAAGGCAAGATTAGTCATTCAAGGCTTTAAACAAAAGGAAGGAATTGACTACTTTGATACTTATGCCCCTGTGGCTCGTATCAGTACCATAAGATTGCTGATTGCCTTGGCATCAATTCACAATCTGATTATTCATCAGATGGATGTGAAGACAGCTTTCTTGAATGGTGAATTGGATGAGGAGGTTTATATGAACCAACCTCAAGGCTTCATCATGCCTGACAATGAAAATAAGGTGTGCAAACTGATTAAGTCCTTGTATGGACTAAAACAGGCACCTAAGCAATGGCATCAAAAGTTTGATGAAGTGGTTTTGTCTAGTGGTTATTCACTTAACCAGTCTGACGAATGTGTATATAGTAAATTTGATGAATCTGGTAAAGGAGTCATCATTTGTCTATATGTTGATGACATGTTGATCTTTGGCACTGAACAAAATCAAGTGGACCTTACAAAGGAATTTTTGTCATCAAGGTTCTCCATGAAGGATATGGGGGAGGCAGATGTTATCCTTGGTATTAGGATTAAACATGAAAGTAACAAGATTTCTATCTCACAGTCTCATTATATTGAGAAGGTGTTGAAGAAATTTAATTAATTTGATTGTACTCCAGTGAGTGCTCCTATGGATACAAGTGAGAAGTTCATGCCTAATAAAGGTAAGGCTGTATCTCAACTTGAGTATTCTAGGGTGATTGGCTGCTTGATGTATGCCATGACTTGTACAAGGCCTGATATTGCATTTGCTGTGGGAAAATTGAGCAGGTACACTAGTAATCCTAGTGCTCATCATTGGCAAGCAATTCAGAGGGTACTGAAGTATTTGAAGAGAACTATGGATTATAGTCTCTCATATACTGGTTATCCTTCTGTATTAGAAGGGTACACTGATGCAAGTTGGATCAGTAACACTGAGGACAATTCGTCTACTAGTGGCTGGGTATTCCTACTTGGTGGAGGTGCAATTTCTTGGGCATCCAAGAAGCAAACATGCATCACCGGTTCAACCATGGAATCTGAATTTGTGGCCTTAGCTGCTGCTGGTAAAGAAGCTGAATGGTTGAAAAACTTGCTTCTTGAGATTCCATTGTGGCCTAAACCTATAGCACCTATTTCTATCCGTTGTGATAGTGCTGCTACATTGGCAAAGGCTTATAGCCAAATGTACAATGGGAAGTCTAGACACTTAGGTGTCAGGCATAGCATGATTCGTGAGCTTATCATGAATGGGGTGGTATCTATAGAGTTTGTTAGATCTCAACAGAACTTAGCTGATCACTTGACGAAGGGTCTGGCTAGAGACTTGGTTTTATAGTCTGCGAAAGGGATGGGTTTAAGTCCTACTTAGTCACTGAATGCTAAGACACCCAACTCCCTCCTGAGGAAACTTTGGAGTTGAGTTCACTACTAGAAAAAAGGCCTTTAATGAAGCCAAAATTATGACACACGCATTTTATTGACAAGCAAAAGCGTGTGTCATAAAAAAACTGTCATAACTTATACAATTTGAAGGATTTATGACACGCAATTAATAGAGTCATAAAAAATTAAACACGGGATACACTTTTTGTTTCCCGCTATTGACAAAAGGTTATTTCCCCCAAAAAAAAAACCTAAGTCCTTCAGTTTACTAGGGTTTCTCTCCCAATCCAGCCGCCCACCATCAACCTCTCACCATCACAACCCCTCGCCTCTTCTCTCTTTCTTGAAGATGCCGACCACCACCACCCTTTCACTGCCACACTCCTCTGTTTTTATTGAAGATAAGTATAGATCGAAATGGCTTCAGATCGAGTCACCACGCCTGAGGTATATTTGTTTCGTCTAGTATTTGATTTTGAATTACTGGTTTAGATGCTATGCTATATGTTCTGAACTTCTGATGTGTATTGTCTATGTTATTGGATTTTGAATTAGGATTCGTGTGATACGTTTAGGTATGTTTTTCTATGCACGTTGACCGTGATATAATGATAGTGAACAAGGACTATTTTGGTTCATACAGTTCATTTGGTATCCACAAAGAGATGATAAGCGATAAGGTATTTATCATTTATTTGAATTTGTTTACTCTTAAGTTTATATGTGCCTAAGACATATCGTTTCCGTATTAAATATATTTGTGCAACATATAGGTTAGAACGGATGCTTATCGAAAGCTATTGTAGGCAATCCATCTCTTCTGAAGGGTGCTGTTGTCTTGGATGTTGGTTGTGGTACAGGGATACTAAGGTGAGATCCCTTTCTTTCTCATACTCTTTTTTTTTCATTAGCACTACAGGTCGCAAGATGGGTGGGCTGGGTACTTGAGTATGGGATCAGTTTCTCCGATAAGGCGAAACTTCACATTCTTAAAGATGCATCCGGGATTCTTAAACCCTTAAGGTTTATCTTGTTCATTTTATTAAGATTGCGTGAAAATGGATATTGTTTCACATATGCAGGGGTGTTTGGGATTGCTTATGAAAACTTGTTATCTGCTTATTGTTTTTTGAAATAACATGTTTGGAATAAGTAACTTAATATTTTGCTCATTTGAATTAGAAATAAACCGATGGGTAGTTCTAATAAGCAAATCCAGTGACCCCCTTAATAATAAACATCGGTTCTTTATGGGTCGAATGTTATTAGTTTGAAGATGGTGTTAGCCATCATGTGTGATTCCTGGTATACTAATGGCTGGTTGTAATGACGTTGTGTTTGTAATATTATAGGATGGCACTTCTGTTGGGTCCACCATCTTCTGGTAAGACATCGCTTCTGTTGGCTCTGGCTGGAAGGCTCGATCCTAGCTTAAGACTTGCATGTTGCTATTCGTTTTTCACTCGATATTGCTCGTGCAATGGAGTGTCTACACTCTCATGGAATCATCCATCGAGATCTAAAACCTGGTAATTATAACTTTCACACCAGCATAATTTTGGTTTCTTTGAAAGTAGAAATTGATTTTGGATATTTATATTTCTGCAGAAAACTTGGTCTTGACTAAAGATCAAAGAACAGTTAAACTTGTTGATTTTGGACTAGCAAGATAATACCTTTTCCATGATTTGGGTTCTTTTTAGTTTATTTTTGTATAAAAAGATGATGGTTTTGATAGTACTGTCACACTAAGGCAAGGAGAAAAAAAGCATTACAACCAAAAAGTAGATGCTTATAGTTTTGCAATTGTATTGTGGGAACTTTTACACAATCGATTACCTTTTGAGGGTATGTCCAATCTACAGGCTGCTTATGCTGCGGCTTTTAAGGTAAAATAGTAATGTCCTCATAAGCGCGTAATAGTAAAACAAACAGAAACATGTATACTTGAGGTTTCAGTTCTAATGCTCACTTGTTTCATGGTTCAGAATGTGAGGCCAAGTTTAGATGAACTACCAACCGGTTTAGATGAACTACCAACCGATTTAGCTGAGATCCTGAGTTCATGTTGGATGGAGGAACTAGATGCGCGACCAAACTTTAGTCAGATCATACAAATGCTTCAACATTATTTATCCACAATTCTGCCTTCGAGACCCGTACTCCCTTCTCGGCTATTCACAGCTGAGAACGCTCCGATGTCTCCTGAATCTCCAGGTACAAGTGCTTTGATGGCGGTCTGCAATTTTCCAGGAGATACACCCAGAGGTGAAATGGATGAAATTCGTGAAGAATGGGCAAATTATGTGGCAAACTTCATTTTCCGGGCTTGATAACTATGTAATTTAGCGGTTTTAATTACGGTTAATTTTAGATTTGGATGATTTAGCGGTTTATGACAATTTTAGAATTGTAGTTGTATGAAACGCATTGTTTTGATATATATGAAATGCGTTTTATTTTGCTATTTGTGTATTTATTTGTATTATGAGATTAACTGTTATTTAATGTGTGGATATTAGTAATTTTATAAAAAAAAAAAATTTGAACCATGACACGCAAAAAAGGTGTCGTAAAAGCGTGTCATAAATTTATGACGCGCGAAATGCGTGTCATAAAGCTTTATGACGGGTCGATTTATGACACCAAAAAGCGCGTCATCTGACCCCTTTTATGACACGCAATGCGCGTCATTAAAGGCCTTTTTTCTAGTAGTGCAGGTTCAATGTGGAAAGCTGAACATTTAGTGGACTGGAGCACTGTTTTTATTCATCCCAAGGTTGTGCTCAGAACCTGCTGGAAAGGAGGATGAAGTATTCACTTCTTAATGGTTAATTTTCTTTGAAAAAGTGCTTTGCAGGGGCATGATTAAAAGATGAACCACCTATGTAAATGTTGAAGTTTTGCCGCTTCAGGAAGCTTTTGGACTTTTAGCTTTTACAACATTTATGAATTGGATATGGACACATGGCTTGTATAGTGTTAGGAGTATTTTAGTGTTTGAAAATGTATGTGTATTTTATCTTCAGGTATTCAAATGGGTTGAAGGGTTCAATTCTTAGAACACCCTGATTCTCGAATATTTGAACGTGTAATTTACTAAGATGAGAATTCAATCTTCAAGATATTTTCATTTATGCATATGTTTTGTTTTGTGTTTGATTTTTCATGCAAAGGAAGTGAACTAAATTTGGGGAGGATTGTTGGAAAATTTAGTGCACTTGAGGGATGAGTTTACACCTGGTAATGGGCTTGGAGGTATGGAGTATACACCCATCAGGTAAATGAACACCCTGACTCATATTATGTGGTTTGGTATAAAGTTGCTAAGTATAAATGATAATGTAGCTGATGCAGTTCATTCCTGCTGCTAGCATTATCATTCCTGCTGCTAGCTTTGTCTGATTCTGCTGCTTGCTTTATTGTTCCTGCTGCTATTGTTGCTGCTGCTAGTACTTTGTTGCTGCTGCTAGTGCAATGTTCCTGCTGCTAGTACAATAACTCTGCTGCTGATCAGATGGGCAATAGACTCTACTGCTAGCACAATTTATTGTGCTGCTAGGCATCAGACTCTGCTGCTGGTTGTAACCACTGACTCCTACAATTATGGAAACAATTATAATTAATGGGCCGATTAATTATAACCAGTTCCATTGGCTAGGGTTTGAGTTTATCTCTATTATAAATAGAGATCATCACATGGCATGAAGGACACGACAGAAAACCCTAAACACTAAATACGATCGGTTCTTGATCTGTGCCTAGAACAAGAGCTTCACTTGGTTTTATCCCATAGAGATATTCGTGCAACCCAGGCATAGGGTCGAATAGTTTCTATTGGAAAGTGATAACACGACTTCAAGTGAATATCCGGTATCCTTGTTTGATTATCTTTACCCTGTTACTGGGAACATACAACCGCTAAAACCAACAGCTAAGACATCGCTAAAATCCGATTAAAGCTTAACAGTAATAAAAGACTTTAAACGGATCGGGTCAAGCTTTGCTCGATCAACTAAGTTAGAAAAACTCGATCTTAAGTTTTACTTTTAGAGTTCCATCATCGCTCGATAATTATAAACTAATATAATCATGAGAAATTATGTGTGAGTGTTATGAACAGTAACAACAACTAATATAAATTTAAACGATTAAGTTAGATAACAAATATGTGTTTTTATCTATGCATAAGACCGGCCGTAATGGTCGGTCGTCCAATATGATCGACCCCCAACAAAGATGCGTTCTTTCCCTAACACCTCCTCTCGCCGAACATGTCTCTTAGGCCAAAAAAAGAAGAACTCGGTCGAAATTAAAACTGAGTCATGTGAGGTTTTGTGTGTATGCTCGCGTAGTGTTTTTATTAAATAATTTTTATAGGGTATATTTATGTTTAAGTAGGACATTTTTTTTGTAGTGTCCTCGATCTTTTTATTACACTAATTTGATTTTAAAGTTGTTGTAAAGAGAGAAATGTGGCTATGTTTGGCGCGGAGCTTTTTGGAGCGATGAGCAATAGGCAATGAGCTTTTTGATTTTTATTGTTCGTTTGGCAAATGAGCGGTGAGCTTTGCTATTTTTTAGAAAAACTCATTTTTCCAATGCTTCTTTAAGAAGCTGTGAGCGGTGAGCTGTGGCTACTGCTCACAGCTACTTTTACGTAACATAGCCATATAGCCATAATATGAAAGTGGTATCTTCAGTCTTGTTATAATCACTATTACAAAAAAAAAACTACATCCAATCCCATTCACCTGCACCAATGCACAACGTACAACCGTTTAATGCGTAAATGAATACCCTCAGGGTGTTGGCATTGGAGGATTCGGAATCATGGGAGGATTCCCACCGACCAATCACATACTGCCATGTGGCAGACAGATAAAAGAGGATTCTGAATCCTAAAGTGTTAGCAGTGGAAGGACTATGAAAGATTCGGAATCAATCCTCATTTTTTTATTAGGTAATGGCTATTACCACCAAGCACCCCTGAATATTACTAGTATTAAACACTTTGACTTTGATGCGTGGTTTTGCAACCTTACAACAGGTTTTACCTCTCGAGGGATCTCAAGAGGCTTACAACCCCACCAGGCAGTGTACCTGACCGATGTAGTATAGTGTAGTGGTAAGTACGGGGGATTGATCGTTCTCCACAGGGAATAGTGTCGTTAGGATTGAAAAACTATTCTAATAGGTCTAAGGGTGAGGGAAGATTCTTTTTTGTATTTTTATAATTTTTTTATGAAAGCAAGTAAAATCTCGGGTTTGAAAGAGTGGGCGGAATTAGTTGCTAATCAACTAACCCAAATAACTACGAATGCAAATAAAATAAAATATCTGAAAATGAAAAGGTTGATGAAACTTATATGGAGAGAAATGTGTTTACTTAGATTTCCTTACTCCCTAACTATCTTTTACCGGTTGATTGGTGTGAATTAATTGCGTGGATGACGGGTGTATTCCTTAATACCAATCGTGGGGTGGCGTACGTACTTCCCCAACTCTATGAACTCCTACTTCACTCCTATGTCGAGCCGGCTAAGAAGCTCCTAACATGGGATCACTAGAATTCGCTCATGCATTAAATACAACCATGAAAACCTTAGTACGCATTGGTTCATGTTTCTTAAGACGTTCAAGCAAGTTACCGTATAGGAAGTTAGCCAGTTTTCTTAAGCCTAACATCGATGAACAATCATCCAATACAATTAATAACACACTAATAACCAATAATCAATAGTTAGGTTTCATTAGATCTAAGCAAACACAAGATAAATCTAGCCTAGCATGTTAATCAAAAGACAAGAACAAGATGTAATCAAACAACACATAGACATATTGAATGATTAAATAATCACTTATCTTCAATTAAACATGGGAGATCCAAGGGTATGAAAACCCTTAAAAATGGCAGAAATTCGTCTAGGGTTTTCCTCCAAAATTACACACAATAAGTTCCACACTTATGACAAAAAATTGCAAAACTATATATAGAGTTTAAGGGCTGACGGCGTCACGTTGTAGATCCTGACGCCGTCACCTCGCCGCTTTTAGGGTTCCCGGATGGCCTTCCTGACGCCGTCCCTCTTTAGGGCTCCAAAATCCGCTCTGGCCTATCAAGGGGTGACGCCGTCAGAATTGAGCTTGACGCCGTCCCTCTTTAAGTTAAGTCGTGATGGCCTTGATCACTTTAAAGGGTGACGCCGTCAGATTTTTCATGCAAAATTCTCTGGCTTATCATGAGTAATTTACATATCCATCTTTTTTTGCCAAGCCGTGACGCCGTCTGGGGAAATTCCTGACGCCGTCAAAGGTACTTTTCAGCCGATTTTGAGACTTTGTCGTTTTCTTCACTTTTATGCTCCAAAAACGTCCAAAATGCTTCCTTTTCCAGATTTCTTCTCCAAAGTACCTAAAATGACAAAAGGAACGATTTAGGGCAATATTTGATCAAATAAATACGATTTAGGGCTTAAATGACCCCCTAAAAGCGGTACACTTTTCGCTTCATCAAATACCCTTACACTTGAGATTTGCTTGTCCTCAAGCAAATGCGCTTTTATTCTAATCAAAATACAAGTTAGGGGTCATTTAACACTAATATAAAAGTAATTACAACAAATAGTCGTTCCACTTTAATCATAATAAGCACGGAGATTACACACTAGCACCTCACAAGTAGTGTTTAGATACTCACATCTCTCAAGTGTCATCAAAATAAATCTCATAAATGAAAACGGATAATATCTCTCACTACCTGTCATAGCAAATAGATTACCATATTCTTGGGAAAGGATCAAAAACCTCCTCCACTAGGCGTAAGCACCTAAGATAAACTATCAAAGAGGACTTTTAAACGGGTTATAACGTTAGGTGTAGGGATATGATAAACACGGTTTTGTTGGATAAGGGATATTTTACTGGTGGCGAGTTAAAGATCTTGATTAATTACATGTACTATACAATGTTGCTAAGCCAAGACTTGACTCAATCTTAAGCTAAAAACAAAATAACAAAAACATAAAATAAACATAAAATGAAACGGGATGGTAGTCCGTATGTTTTTCTCTTTTTCTTTTTCTATATTTTTTTTTCTTTTTCTTGATTTTTCGATTTTTTTTTTTTTTTTTTTTTTTTTTTTTTTTTTTTTTTCATACAATCTTGCCCTACCATCCAAAATAATACATCATAGGGGCGTTGCATTCCCCTTACACTTGAACTTTTACATAACTTTACAAATAACTATTCTAATGACTCGAATTAAGATAATCGAAACACTTGGAGTACTTTAAAAAATATTTAGCACATATGGGGGTAATAAATGATGTTCTTCCCCATTACTCCATTACACTAGTACTTTACCCATGAGTCCCAATCGTCCCAAAACAATATGTACAAGGATATGACTCGACTTAGCAACCATGTAATCAACTAGATAATTAACTTGGGTTTAAACAAATGTTGTCACAATAATGCACTAAAAATGAGTGCATATAAGGTAGGTTAAGGCGATTTGGGTGTACATTTTAGTGGGGTGTAACAAATTCTTCATTTAAGTAAAATGCTTAAAGGTCGAAACGAAAAGATAGGCTCTGAGGGGTGTACTAGGGGTATCGTGTACTAAAAATAAGTACAGCGCAAAGGGTGTGGGAGAATTACTTGACCAATGTAGCCAAAGTAATTATAACAAAAACACAGGTGTAAAACAATGGGTTAATCCTAATGCCTCTTATCATGTAGTAAATCTAACTACACGAATGTAGTCTCACTTGTGGCCTCGGAATGGTCCTAACGCAAGTTCTAGAATCTAAGTGCTACCGGTACACACATCATAGCATAAATGCTTTTCCTACCAATTCTAGGGGCGAACCTCACATATTTGGGGGTGGAAAATTTTTTAGTGGTACGGTTTTTGTGCTAGTCATATAACTCCTATCCGTGAGACGCTCATTTAGATCAAAGTTTCACTCCTAAATGTTGTAAAAAAAATTTTAAATTTGGCACTAAAATTACCCTAACAAGTATTTCTCTCAGTTTTATTACACATCTACTTTTAAACAAACAAAAATCAAGCGTAAAAGCATTCTCTAATCATACTTTACCCCCCCCCCCTCCCTTACACTTAAGATGAACATTGTCCCCAATGTTCAAATAACAAGATGTAAAAGTAATAAGGTAAAAGAATGAAATCAAATACTCCCCTGATTCGCTCGGTGGATAATGTGGTAACATGGTTAGATCTTCTTCCAAGGTAATGTTGAAGCTCCAAGACTAATGCATCGCCAAAAGCTTGATTCCACATACATCTCCTTGTCCAAAATAACCTGTTAAACCTGAGAAAACAAACACGAAAACCTGCATAACATCGGCGGGATAAACTCTATATATAAGGATATAATGCTTGTGGAATGATAATTTTGCAGATTCCTGGAGTTTATAAGTTAGAGATTTAATAAAAACTTTATGACTCCGGTAGAAAAACAAAACTTGCAAAATTTCCAGAATTTTACACTTGACGCCGTCAGGTGTTAACCTTGACGCCGTCAGAAGTGACCTGCAGAAATTTTATGGTTAGTTTCCGGAAAATTTCTGGAAAAACTTATGCCTCACTTCCTGGAAATCCTGCAAAATATTCATTATGACTCGATACAAGCATTTGACTCTAACAATTACTAGTATGCATGCTCATTTAATATTGTTGTGATTCATGTTCAATCTTGTTCTTGTAAACAAATTTGGATTCCCTTACACTTATCTTTTGCAAAATACCTTTATATGTAGTTAAGACGAAGTTAAAAACAAGATAAAGCATTTTCACAATTTACTTTTGAACATGAATCAATAATAATAAAAATTAAACATACATACGGAAACAAATAAAATCAAACAAACAAATAAATAAACACACACACATAGCAAATAAAACAAATAAAGCTTGGGTTGCCTCCCAAGAAGCGCTTTTCTTTATTAACGAGTCTTGTAGCTAGACTCAAAGTCACGTACATTACGTGACTCCATCATTGGTCACGGTTCCTAGGCCATTCTCATTTCCGGTTTTATACTCCGGTCCTAATTTCAAACAATCCTTATAGAAACCGGATATCCTTCCCATAACATAGTCTACTCCTTTATTTCTATCCTCATCATTCCTATAGTAGACCGCTTGCTTAAGCTCCTTCTCAACATTTGACAAGTGTTGGAATTGTTCTATCTTATATGGCATTTGGTAGTTTACCTCATCGGTCTCATCCTTAAATCTAACTATCCCTAAGGAAGGTTCATAAGTCATTCTAGAGACCTCAACAAATGGTTTTCCAAAAACCACTTGAGTTAAGGATGCATCGACTATTGGGCGGATATCCTCTACAATTACAAAGTCGGTGACATAGGTGAAGTTTCCAACATAAACCGGTAATCCCTTAACTCTTCCCGTGAAGTTACTCATCCACCCCTTGTCAGGGAACATCCTATACCCAAGTTGATTTTTCATTATCAAGTTGTAGTGGGCTCTAGTCATGATGTTTATGGGTGATCTAAGGTCGATGTAGGCTTTCCACACATGCAAATGTCCGATGTTGCATGGTATGTTGAGATTAGAAGGGTCGCCTATTTTTATAATTGGTCTACCTAGGAAGTATGGTGTCTCGGGGTCATCGAATAAGTCTGTATGATATGCGCGCTCTTCCTTAGTGGGTAGCCTATTGAAGTAGTCCTCATCATCATCTACTTCTTCAATCTCATTTTTCCTAACTTCTTTATCAACCTCGACTTTCTTAACCTCATCCTCAGGTTCACTATTATCCTCATTCCTATCAATCGGTTTGATAGTGACAATGTTGACGAAGTGGACATGTTTGGATGAAGAGGGGTCTTTTACTTGGGGTCCGCTATTTGTGTTCCTAGCGTCCTTATGTGGAGGTGATAGCACTTGGTTATTGAGGGCTTTCAATAAGTTGTCAATTTTATTGGTCATCTCCGTTTGTTGTTGATTGAATTCGGATTCAAACTTAGCTATCCGAGCTTCTTGAGATGCCATAAATTGGGACATCAATCCTTCAAAGTTATTGGTACTACCATTGCCGGAAGGATTGTTGTTGAAAGCACGGTTCGAGTTGGAACCGTTTGATTGGAAACGATTAGGTGGGTTGGAAGAATTGGTTTGTTGTGCGTTTTGGTTTTGCTTCCACCTAAGGTTTGGGTGATTTTTCCATGAGGGGTTGTATGAATCACCGTAGGGGTTTGGCTCGGGTTTGAAAGTGTACCACTTGTCTCCCGCTGCGTCGGTACGCGAGGATGCGTAGTCCGCAAAAGCTTGTTCGGGGAGTTCCATGCAATCACGAGTGTCGTGGGGACCACTACATAATTCACATGAAGAAGTGATTTTGTTCACTTGGCTTGAAGGTTTAGGAGCCTCGTAGGATTTCATGAGAAACTTGACTTGGTCTTCAAGTTCTATGATCCTACGGTCGGAAGTGCTTGAATTGTTCGAAGGCAAGGATATTGCCTTGACCGTTTTATTCAAATCACGGGGATCACTCCAACTTTCGTTGTCATAAAGAGCAAGATCTTCTAGGAGAGCCCATGATTGTTCCGCACTTAGATCACGTAGCTTACCACCGGCCGATTGGTCAATGGTTTGCCTCGTGGAGAGATTGATATGGTCATAGAAGATTTGGACTTGGAGCCAAAGTTCTATGCCATGGTGAGGGACTTTTTGGAGTAAGTCCTTGAATCGAGTCCATGCCTCGTAGAGGGTTTCGCCTTGACGTTGTTGGAACATCAAGATATCATTCCTTAGCTTGGTAGTTCTTCCCGGTGGGAAAAACTGAGCAAGGAAACGAGTGGTGAGATCATCCCAAGAGGTGATGGATCCTGCGGGTAGACGCTCTAGCCATTGACTAGCTTGGTCCCGCAGAGAGAATTGAAAGAGACGCAGTCGGGTCGTCTCTCGAGTGGCAACATCAAGGTCTATAGAATCAACGATTTTGAGAAAGTCCTTGAGATGTTGATTAGGATCTTCAGAACGAAGTCCATGGAATGCGCATCCGCTTTGCACCAACCGGATGGTGTCGGATCGCAAAGGAGTGACATTGGCTCCTTGAGTGAGCTCAATGGTGTTTCGATAGCCATGGTGGCTAGGACGGGAGTAGTCTCCTAAGGTACGGGCTCTAGGAGGTGGTGGTGGTTGTTGTGGTGGGTTGTTGGGATCGAGGATATTACCACCTTCCATGATGTCGGATGGTAATGGTTACGAACAAAGAAACGAAGAAAAAAAGATAGACTAAAGAAAACCTAGAAAAATAAAACAAAAATCTCACTAGAAAGGAATCTAGTGAGTAGACCTATAAAATAAAAAATTCAACCTAAACAATAACTATTCCCCGGCAGCGGCGCCAAAAACTTGATGCGTGGTTTTGCAACCTTACAACAGGTTTTACCTCTCAAGGGATCTCAAGAGGCTTACAACCCCACCAGGCAGTGTACCTGACCGATGTAGTATAGTGTAGTGGTAAGTACGGGGGATTGATCGTTCTCCACAGGGAATAGTGTCGTTAGGATTGAAAAACTATTCTAATAGGTCTAAGGGTGAGGGAAGATTCTTTTTTGTATTTTTATAATTTTTTTATGAAAGCAAGTAAAATCTCGGGTTTGAAAGAGTGGGCGGAATTAGTTGCTAATCAACTAACCCAAATAACTACGAATGCAAATAAAATAAAATATCTGAAAATGAAAAGGTTGATGAAACTTATATGGAGAGAAATGTGTTTACTTAGATTTCCTTACTCCCTAACTATCTTTTACCGGTTGATTGGTGTGAATTAATTGCGTGGATGACGGGTGTATTCCTTAATACCAATCGTGGGGTGGCGTACGTACTTCCCCAACTCTATGAACTCCTACTTCACTCCTATGTCGAGCCGGCTAAGAAGCTCCTAACATGGGATCACTAGAATTCGCTCATGCATTAAATACAACCATGAAAACCTTAGTACGCATTGGTTCATGTTTCTTAAGACGTTCAAGCAAGTTACCGTATAGGAAGTTAGTCAGTTTTCTTAAGCCTAACATCGATGAACAATCATCCAATACAATTAATAACACACTAATAACCAATAATCAATAGTTAGGTTTCATTAGATCTAAGCAAACACAAGATAAATCTAGCCTAGCATGTTAATCAAAAGACAAGAACAAGATGTAATCAAACAACACATAGACATATTGGATGATTAAATAATCACTTATCTTCAATTAAACATGGGAGATCCAAGGGTATGAAAACCCTTAAAAATGACAGAAATTCGTCTAGGGTTTCTCCTCCAAAATTACACACAATAAGTTCCACACTTATGACAAAAAATTGCAAAACTATATATAGAGTTTAAGGGCTGACGGCGTCACGTTGTAGATCCTGACGCCGTCACCTCGCCGCTTTTAGGGTTCCCGGATGGCCTTCCTGACGCCGTCCCTCTTTAGGGCTCCAAAATCCGCTCTGGCCTATCAAGGGGTGACGCCGTCAGAATTGAGCTTGACGCCGTCCCTCTTTAAGTTAAGTCGTGATGGCCTTGATCACTTTAAAGGGTGACGCCGTCAGATTTTTCATGCAAAATTCTCTGGCTTATCATGAGTAATTTTCATATCCATCTTTTTTTGCCAAGCCGTGACGCCGTCTGGGGAAATTCCTGACGCCGTCAAAGGTACTTTTCAGCCGATTTTGAGACTTTGTCGTTTTCTTCACTTTTATGCTCCAAAAACGTCCAAAATGCTTCCTTTTCCAGATTTCTTCTCCAAAGTACCTAAAATGACAAAAGGAACGATTTAGGGCAATATTTGATCAAATAAATACGATTTAGGGCTTAAATGACCCCCTAAAAGCGGTACACTTTTCGCTTCATCAGACTTACATATTCTTAATCAATCAACTGAATCACATCAAAGCCAAAACCATATTTTCTTTCTTCCGCCATTGAAACAACAATGACAACATAAGTAAAGAAGGAAATATCATCAGCGTCAGGTAGATCACACACTTGAAGATCAAAACACTCTTCATCATCTTCATCTTCTGGTATTCTTGTGTTTAGTTTACTTAAGCTAAGTTTTTATGCAGTTTAGATCTGTTTAGGTATATTGATTGCTAAAACAGTTAAGATCAAAACCCCCAACGGTCGGATCCCCCCCCCCCCCCAACGTTGCATTTTGTCTTTTGTCTTCTTCCCATGCCGCATCGTCTTGATCTTGGTTCCGAATCATGAGCCACTGGCGGCAAAAGGGTTAGCGGCGGTGTTTGCCGGCAGCCCACCCCCCAAGCCACTGGCGGCATGCCTTCCGTTGCCATCATCCTAACATAAAACCCACCCTTTTGTCATCAAAATCACAAAAGTTCGATACAGCTAGAAGATTACTACAACCCATACCGCTTACCTACTCCAGTACACAACGTACTAATTGTTTAATGCGTAAATGAACACCCTCAAATAAAAACTACCCTTTTTGTCAAAAAAAAAATCCATACAGCTAAATAATCACTACAACCCATACAACAAACCTACACTACTGCATAGCGTATAACTAATCAATGCACTGACGAATACCCTCAAATAAAAACCACCCTTTTGTCCCTCACACCAAAAAACACACACACACTAGAGATGACGTCACCATTTCACCTCCATTAATAAACCTGAAACTTTTTAATTTTATTTTTATTTTTTATATTCACGCGCGCTATGAGGACCGGTTATTTCTGGTCAAGACCCGGTTTGACCCGGTCATTTCCGGGTAAGACCCGGTTTGACCCGGCCATTTCCCCTCAAGAACCGGTTTGACCCGGTCATTTCTGGCCAAGACCCATTGTCAGCTTCAAATATGAACAACTTTGGTTACTGGTAGGCTAATTAGTTCCTTGTTGGAGCTGTGTGAGGAGTTTGGAGGTTGCGGTTGAGTTTTTGAAGAATTTGGCGTGTCTTGAACGGGTGGTGGAGTTTATTGTTAATGAGGGGGTTTTTGGTTAGGATTCTTGAGCTGTGGGGTGTTGGAAGTGAGGATTCAGTGTGCGAAGGCGCGGAGAGAGTTGGGGAATTGGGGTGTATAGGACCGTTGATCGGTATGTTGGATGCGAAAGCGATTGAGGACAAACAAGCGGCTGTGAGAGTGTTGTCAGTTATATTGATTTGTTCGGGGAACAGAAGTATTTATCGGAAGGAAGAAAGAGTGATAGTGAGCGTAGTCCAGTTATTAGATCCTTCTATTCTGAATTTTTATAAGAAGTACCTTGTGTCAATTTTAATGTCTTTTAACTCATTCGAAGAAATGTCGCAAACAGATGGTAAACGCGGGTGCTTTGTTGTTTAAACAAAAGCTTGTAGAAATGGATGTTGATGGTGCAAAGAAGTTACAAAAATCAATAGGTCACGGGAAGCTATGGGGTGTGTTTGGGTGACCGTAATGATCATAATCGTTCTCAAACATCATTATGTATTCATTTTAATCTTAGTTGAGAGGCATTGTTATTACTTATTAGTTTAAAGTCTACTGAGATATATGTGTTTTATTAATCGGTTTGGTGACCTAACTTTGATTAAGTTGTAACCTTTATTACCAAAACTCAATAATACAACAATTAAGAATCTGAACTTAGTAGTTTCATACTCAGTACTACACTTGGTGAATCAGTTAGTAGTGAATCAAATCACATTGTGTCACCATTTACAATGTATTCGATTATCATGGAAGTCCATGTCACTACACTTCAATGACTAATCCAATCGAGGAAAAATGGTCTCTGCACAGTACTGAGGAACAGAAACCCTCCACCATTATTTGCATCACATTGCTTCAATGTTTTCGCAAACGAAGTGGGCTTATAGAGGAATCAGACCCACTATGAGTCTCCAATGTTACTTCATCATCATAATCATAATTATCAAAACTGTTTCCAAGTGGGCTCAACCTAATCTTACCATAAACTTCATCGGTTTCAAAGTCTGCCCGTAACTTAACAACAACCACCCTGCAAAGTACAAAATCTGGAGCCCTAGGCATCCCACTAAAATCTTCAATCGTACGTGTATGTTCAGCATGTCCTTGTGGAAAATAAGACACCTTTGAATTCGGGAAAGGCATTTGAATCATCCCAGCATAAGCTTGCCATAATCGAGGGTCAACACTCCTCTCGACCCCATTCATACTTTTCACTTGTTTCTATATCTCTACCTATTTGAATATTGTTTTCCTCTCTGGATAACTAAATAGAAGCCCACAGGTGTATGCTATGCGCCCTATTTTCCTTGTGATGCTGCAGGCAGATTTATAATGAAAATTTTAGGCCAATTCAAAAATCACAAAATCAACCCAAATTCACTGTTACCAACATATGCTCGGTAATTTAGAAAAGCAATAAAACACACATGAACATACTCGTTGATTGCATCCAGCAATAAAATACACATGAAAACCAGGTTAGACCTGGTCATATCTGGCCAAGACCCAGTTAGACCCGGTCATATTCGGTTAAGACCCGGTCAATTCCGGTCAAGACCCGGCTATACCCGGTCATATCTGGCCAAGACCCATATTCGGCTTCAAATGATTCCACATATCAACACGGTTACACTGGTATCGGGGTTTTTCTTCTTTCGTTGTAGTGCATGGTTTGAATCTATGTATTAATTAAGGATCTGAACTCGTAGTTTCATAATATTAATGCAATATTACTCGGTGCACTTGGTAAGCGTTTTGTGAATCGTAAACACAAATTATTAGCACGTTATCGATTTCACAAACACACATATTACGAAGGCATATGTTATCTAACAAAGCTTGATACGAAAGCAAAATGTTGTTTTTTTTTTTTCTAAAGTACATTTTTGTATAACTTCAAAAGCTCATATATATGATAGATAGAAGCTTGATTCATTCTCTCAACCCTCAGTAAGACATATCGAGTGTTCGTCATACCTTTTTCTCACGAACAATGGTGGCTAGATCGAGCAGGCATAGGTGCCATGGTGATTGCTAGTGGAGTGTTCAATCCCCATCGTTGTTGAAAAAGTAAGTACGTGAGGTAACGGGTCAAAGTGGGTAGTTTCACCCATTTAACATGTTCGCTTCATGTGTTTTCAGCTAATGAAACAGACATGTTAAAAGGAAGTGACAATCCAATTGGTTAGCCTCTTTTATCCAAAAACTTGAATTATTATTGTGATAATATATACTTTTTAATCATATTTCAGTCACTAATTTAAAAAAGTATATCTGATAGAAAAGTTCGATGACAAACTACCGTCCAATGATGATATTGCTTGGAAGATTTTAAGGTCTGCAACAGCTACAGCAATAAAATATGGGACTTATGACCTGATTGAGGAGTGCATATTAACATAGCCTGGCATAATCTAGTACGATTTTGATGGGTTTAATTTGTTCCATTTAGCCATCAAAGAAAGCCAAGTGCATACTCACTTGAAGAAGGCCAAAAATGGATGCCAATGCATTTTCTCCTTCTTTTTCCATCCTCAAGATTCCGGCAAGTAGTTTATATCTTCGGCCGACGCCCAAGCACCGTCATGAAATTTCCGATGTCTCTCTGACCGTCATTTCACCATTATGAAGATTATTTGGGCTTATATAAGCACACGGTCTTTGAGGAATAAATTCAGAAAGTTTGTGTCATTGTTTGCGGCTGTTGATTATTATGTCAGTATGCATACCGACGTCTTCATTTCAGCTTCACCAGGAAATATGCACAATGCAATGGTATGCATGGGTTACCTCATTCATCATATGTGAAAAGGAATTTTAGATCATTTTGATTTTTTTTTTTTTCATTTTAAAATAAGTAAATGTGATGTTTTTCTTCAGAGGCCGATATTTTAACCCATTTAAATAAAAAAGGATAAAGTCCGGTTGACTTTATTGACAAGGAATCTAACGGGTCAAATATCTAGTTTAATGATAGAGTAAACGGGTTGAATGTGGTCTGAAGTGTATTCAAATTAAAAAAGAGTTGGACGAAACTGTGTTGGTGGTCCAAACTGACCTTTTGCTTCGCTGATATAAAAATAAAGTATGATGCTTTAACAACTTGGAATTATCCATGACCCTTATAAAAGGAATCATTGTTGCTTGTTTTTCAGCTAGGGTATCGAGCATACAAAAACTTGAAGACTATCAGACCAAATATGATCTCGGGCCTGCTGTTTCATATTGAAACTATGGAATGGCCTGAGTTTCATTGGGCTATACAAAACACGCATAAGAATCGACAAGGTCAAGTTAGGTTAAGAAAGGAGACAATCCATATATACCTATCCCATACCAGATTGTATGCGTCAACAACATTAGTTGGTTCTTTTTCCAGTTTTGTAGAGTTAGAGAAACTATAGTGTTCTAAACTGTTATTCACTCAGTCATGTGTGTAAATGAGCACAGATATATATTTTTGCTTCTCTCTGAGGGCGTTATGTGCATGAACAAGTTGTACCAAACAGATGAACCGATCTTTTTTTATAGGGTCGTAGGTCGGTAGGTGAATGATGCAACATCTAGTCGGTACGTGAACAATTATATGGGATCTAATTTAGATATCACAAGGATTGCCGCGCGATAACCATGGTTGCTATCAATGCCACGGTTCTTACCGATGGTTCCTAGCCATGTGATTTTGTAATATGTCAATGTCTATTTGAGGACATGTGTTTCATTTTGCTCAATAAGGATGACTTATTTTCAACACGTTTGAAAAGGATAATATCATTGCCATGTTACGCAATTTTTCTTTGAATACACCACACTTTTTGGATGTCAAAAAATTTAGGGGCGAGCATGGTTTGGTTTTGCTCGGTTTTTGCATAAAAGCGAAACCAATCCATAAATATTCGGTTTTTGCTTTTTAGAAACCATAAAGTTTCAGTTTTAATCACGGTTTGGTTATCATTTTTTTCCTCTCCTCCACCTCCATGGCCTTGGTGGAGACTGTCTCCATGGCCGTGGTTTCAACCACTAGTGGAGGAAATGGTATTGATATATTTGACGAGGATTTTCGCTCATTAAATATACTGTCACTAGAGTTTCTGCATGATTTCGAAAATGAATAAGGTGAGAGCGGTGAGATAAAAACATAGTAGTAAAGCACATGCAGATCATTTCACACATAATTAGTTTACCTATGTCACAAATAGAGCACAATAAACATTCTACCATATTATCATAAATTGGTTCAACGAAAGTACAAAAACAAATTAGCTAAATACGTTGTAAATAGAAATAGTAAACGATCAAACAATGCAAGTGGAGATAGGCAGCTTCTATGGAGAGCAATAAGTAAGCTTGAACACACATTGAGACCATTCACCAACTAAACTTAACGAAGTTAGTGTTTCCCATTCTCTTTCGAGACCATTTCTCATTTCACAATATTTGAGGTCCGGCCAATTTCCAGATTTGCTTTCCATCGCGTGCCCCAAAATCAATTAGCTTCAAGAAGTAATCAGCGGCTTTGAGCCTCATCTGAAGATACGCCTCTACGTACAGGGGCTGGCAAATAGAAAAAAAATGCATCAAAGAGTACCGAGTAGTTAATAAACGAGCCTAGCTCGTTTAGGCCTATACTCGACTCAGCTCGGATCGTTAACACCCTGTCTAGATCCGCCACTGCTTGAGTTTATGCCAGAGTGCAACCTTAAAAACCAAGAAACTACTTTAGCTTATATGGAATTGCGCCATTAGCATGAAATTAAAATGCAATCGACAATAGAGAATCTTTGAAAACATGTACAATACCATCTTTTTGAAACTTTAACATCTTTAACACAATAAGGGACCAAAAGTGTAACAAGACCGTTTATGTAAACTTTGGTATTTAGAGACCAAAAATGCAATTTGGTATAAACTATAAGGACTATCGTGTAATTTACTTTCTTTTGTTCCAATAATTTTTGTTGGCCAGTATCAAATTCGGTATTAAAATAAGAGAAATGAATTGAGAAAACAAGGAAAGTGTGTTATTTACTCACCGAAGTCGACGGGTTGTAGTCGTTATCTCCAAAAAGGAAAATCATGCGACCGAAGAAGCTCCGAAGATGCAGCGATAAGTCTTTGGGGAAGATGACTTATGCCTGTGTTTTTTGTAATTAGCTCTTTTAAACATTCTAATTTTCCAAGATCCTCTGGTAGCTTCTCAAGAAGAGTACAATCCTCAAGGTTGAGATAGCTCAGATGTTTTAACATACAAATGCTATCCGGAAGATATTTAATCTTTGTAGCCGACAAAGCTAGACTCTTCAGAGATTCTAACTGGCCAATGTCCTCAGGCAACTTCCCAAGACAAGAACAGTCATTAACAATGAGCGACTTCAGACGTTTTAGCATGCAGATGCTATCTGGAATATATTCAATCTTCTTACTCCTCACATATAGCTCTTCTAAACATTCTAATTGGCCAAGATCCTCTGGTAACTTCTCAAGAAGAGCACAATCATCAAGTATGAGATACTTCAGATGTTTCAACATGCAGATATCTGGAAGATACTCAATGTTCTTACTACTCACCTTTAGCTCTTCTAAACATTCTAATTGGCCAAGATCCTCTGGTAACTTCTCAAGAAGAGCACAATAAAGAAGGTTGAGATGCGTCAGATGTTTTAAGTTACAAATGCTATCTGGAAGATGTTTAATCTTTGTAGCCCACAAATCTAGTCTCTCCAGAGATTCTAATTGGCCAATGTCCTCAGGCAATTTCTCAAGAAGAGCACAATGATGAAGATCGAGCGACTTCAGACGTTTCAACATACAAATGCTATCAGGAAGATGTTTAATCATTTTTGTAAATGACAAATCGAGTTTCTCCAGAGATTCTAATTGGCCAATGTCCTCAGGCAATTTCTCAAGAAGAGCACAATGATGAAGATCGAGCGACTTCAGACGTTTCAACATACAAATGCTATCAGGAAGATGTTTAATCATTTCTGTAAATGACAAAACGAGTTTCTCCAGAGATTCTAACTGGCCAATGTCCTCAGGCAACTTCTCAAGAAGAGCACAGCGATCAAGATCGAGCGACTTCAGACGTTTCAACATACAAATGCTATCTGGAAGATGTTTTATCTTCTGAGAGTACAACCAGAGCTCTTCTAGACATTCTAATTGGCCAAGATCTTTGGGAAACTCTCGAATATTTTTGCCTCTGAGTGTAAGTTTTTGTAGACATTGTAAACTACAAATCATGACTGAAATTTTCTCAAAGTCTGTGCAAGCACATAGACCAAAAGAAATAAGCTTCTCAATATTTCCAACTGACGACGGTAGATATTCTTCATAAGTACAACGAAACCCAAACTTTGGGAGATTACTGTTGGGGTGCAATGGGCATGAATCTAGGGACTCGCCATCCAGATATAAAGTATCTGAAGAACGATTAACCTTGGGCTCACATCTACTGTGAAACGGAAAACTGATAAACCTCAAACAACCGTGTAAGTCTGAGTGTAAGTCTAAGTTGACAAGTTTTCTTAGACATCCAACGGGAGCCTTAATTTCTACCAACTTATCACAATATGCAAGATCTAACTTCTCAAGATTTGGAATCAGCTCAAGGTCAAGGCTCCTCAAACTTGATTCTCTAAGATTGAGGATTTTGAGATTTTGACATGCAACAGGCACGTGAAGTTCAATAGCACTACAAAGATAACATTCGAGATTCGAGTCAACGGTCAAAGTTAACTTTGAGCAAAGATATTGAATGCTGAGATTTGAAACTAATGGCATGAAGTTTCTAAGTACCCGAACTTCAGAGATAACGTTCATTACTTTCGGAGCACAAAGCAGGTTTAATGATTTTGAGATGTTTGAGCTTTTGACAACTAAAATGGCATGCAAAGTTTTTCTAAGTTACCAAAACTTTCAAGAGAAAAACGTCACAATATTCGAGTCACCCAAAGCAAAGGTTGTCATGTTTGATCTTGAGAGAAAGGAATTTGAGTGTTTTTAGAAACTGCAGCAGTAAAAATAAGACAAAAGATTAATATTAGCATATTAACAACCAATATTAATAGCATTATTACGAATTATGAAAAACAACCAATCAACAATTATTCTACCTTTTTTGCTCCCTCTTCCCAAAGTTGTTCCATTCGGTACTATGAAATCATGAATTCCACAAAGATTGTTTGCTTGAAATGTTTTTGGTAAATACAAGAAAGGGTAATTCCTAAATTTTAGATATTTTAAAGAATTTGTGAAGCATTGGCTGATATCATCAAATTTCAGATCACTTTCAGAATCGTAATTTGCAAAAGACACTTCAAGACATCCAAGTATCTTCATTTTTCCAAGACCTTTCATAACAATTCTTGCAATTATGTTGAACTTATCATCAAATTTCGGATCACTTTTAGAATCAAAATATGCAAAGTTCATTTCAAGATATCGAAGTTCCTTCATTTTTCCAAGACCATTCATAACAATTCTTGACTTTCCTCTCCACAAATCAAGTTTTAGACATCTTGTTGCTTCAGTACCCTACAATTCAAAAACAATGTCAGAAGTCAGAACAAATGAAAATGTATTAGTTTTCTCCACCTTACAAGTATTCTGATCTTTACCTTGTCATCAGCCAATATATCTTTAAGTTCCTCGTAATTCCACAATCGGCCATGTTTGTTAGGCTCATCGGGGTGCTCACGACGAACAATGTTCTTTCCCATTTCTTCTATATGGTCATGCATGCCCAAGACCCCATATCCATCAACAGTTATGAGAGATCTCTGCTCAAGAACTTTTAAGCCAATTCTAGCATGAAATCCACAGCTTTCAAGAATTCTGATTGCATCTTCTTTCTTCTCGCCTTTCAATATGCATGCAATGTCTAGAAATATTTCCTGATAATCATCCTCGAGACTGTTGTAGCTTAACTCTAGCTTTCCAGAGTCTCCTTCAAGGGAATATTTTTTAGTCTTTCTATGGCATCTTCCCATTCAACCAGATCTTTACCACAGAGAGATGAGCCCAAGACTTTGACTGTTAAGGGAAGACCAGCAGCATAACTAACAACTTTTCCTGATAGCTCTTCGTACCCTTGAACTGGATTCTCTGTTCCAAATGCATATCTGCTGAAGAGACAAATTGCTTCTTGCTCTGATAACAGAGCAATATCTTGAATCACGTTCACTCTGTGAGCGACCAGCACATGCTCATCTCTGGTTGTAATGAGAATTCTACTTCCGGTTTAAACCAGTTATAGTACCACCGGCCAACGCCTCAAGTTGTTCTATGCGATCCACATCATCTAAGACAAGAAGAACCTTTATACGGCTCATCCTATCTTTCATCATGTTTTTCCCATCAGTAACAGGCTAACAGCATTCACGGTGACGTCTTCTTTCAGCACATCTGTAAGGACTTGTTTTTGTAACTTCTTCAAACCAGACATAGAGGGTTTTGAAACTTCCCTCACATTCTCAACAAAGATTTTGGCTTCATAATCAGCAGATAGATTATCAAAAACAGCTCTCGCTGTAGTTGTCTTCCCAGCCCCTCCCATGCCCTTGATCCCTATTATGCGAACTTCATCACTACCAACTTCTAAAGATGAAACAACATCCTTTACTCGAGTCTCCATGCCGACTAACTTTTCATCAAAGCCGAAACTGATGGAACGTAACTCTAGTGAAATCTCTTGAACAATTTCTTTGACGAACTTAGCTTCATGCCTGTATGTACGTAAAAGGTTCCGTTTAGCATAGTCTAAATCCAACATAAACAATGTTTTAGATCTATAATCTATTACATACACTCATATACGAAGTAATACTATGTAACATAATACTATAGTCAGTTTTCATGGATGACCCTATACTTGGTAGTAATTTAAGAAGAAACTTAAGCAAGGAATATCGCAAGTATATAGGGATATGATGAAATAATTACCCATCAAAAGTGTTCTTCAGCTCCCAACCAGCCAGATCGGCTGCTTCTTTCAACGCTTCTCTCCATTTCCCAGCAGCCTCTTCCTTTTCATGTTTAGCAAAAGCTTGACCAACAGCCCCACTTTGTTTGCGGACCTCGGTGGGTTCCACGTCATAGAAGATTGGGTAAGCAGTTGCTCATCCTTCTTCTGGCACTCCATAATCTTGCCAAGCTCTTCCAAACACCATGACGAAGAAGCATAGTTTTTGGAAAAACTATGATGTAAAATTTGGAGTCTTTAATGGCTTTGAATGAGATCATCGCTGATCTTTTTCCCTTTCTGGATTTTTTTCATCGTCTTTGTAAGTGTAAATGCCTTTATCCTTAAGAGCATGATAAAGATGATCAACAATGGTTTTACGGGTGTCTTCACCCCTGAAGCTTAAAAAAACATCATACTTAAACCTCTTTTGAATGGATGAGCTTGAAGTAGAAGCCATTATTTCTGGTGCAGATGAGTTAGAAGAAGATGCCATTGAATAAAAGTAATAGATAAGGTGTAAATTATGATGAAATTGATATGGTGGAAAGAGTTTATGTGAAGAAAGAAACTAGTTCCGGCTGCTGCAGTGATGTGTTAATGTTTCTTGAGAAACAAAAGTCATTCTTTTGGTCTTTATGGTCAATGAAAAAAGATAAGATGCATTGTTTGAAAAAGAAATATGAGCCACTCATATGAAAAAAAGATAAGAATTACTGTTTGAAAAAGAGATTCAGGCCACCCACTCCCATATGCTTTATTCTCAAATACATTTATTTATTCACGTGGTAGAAATAAAACATACGTTTTTTCATATGTTTTGGTTTTTGATAGTTTTATGAACTTTGATGAAGTATATTGGACTTGTTTTTATTGAACAAAAAAGTAGCATATACTTGACTGTGTTTTAATTCTAAAACATATTTTCTCTTCTTAAAAGTTCATATTTTTTACTGTTTGATGCTTTTACGTGTTGTTTATTTTGCGATTGTATTTCATTCTTTCAACTACTATCTATATTTATCATTGATGATAAAAGCATCAATGGAGGTTTACAGAGAAGGTCATGATAACATAGAGAAAACATGGTTTATCAACTAAGGATTTGAATGTACTCGATTGATAGCATGGATGCATGCACTAGCCACTATTTTGTAGTGAATTATAAACACGTGCATACTACTTGCATATTATTGTTTGGCAAACAAAAATAACAAAATTTCTTTGTCAAATAGACATAAAACATCCCATTGATCGAATTCAAGCATGTAATAATATAACGGCGAATGCAAATTATAAAATTTTATGAAAGTTCGTTACATTTAATGATATATTGTATAGTTCACGTACTAAGAGGAGACTTTGGAAAAAAATTGTTGCTATTGTTTTACCTAAACAATAGTGAAACAACAATGAACTAATAATAATAATAGTAACAGTAGCAGCAGCATTGGCAACAAAGTCAAAAAGAGACTTTCATTTGTAACACAGGGCAACCACCCTTAAAAACCTTTTTCTTTTTCCCTTCTGTAATTGCCTCATTGTTTAGTCTGAGTGCAAACTTGTTTACATTGTCAACCCTAATTCGTGATTACCATTTTTATAAGGTGATTGTTGAATGTTGACCATGCTAAAAAGGGGGTAACTGGTAAGGTTACGTGTTTTAAAAATGTATGGGATGAGTGTGTTCAAATAATATAACTTTTGGGCTAAAGTGTAAATGTTAGTTTGTTTTGTTGTTACAAGTAGCTTATCTCTCTAAATAGTATTATTGTTCAACAAATATATACCTAAATTATTATTGGATGTTAACGAGTGGCAAGTTAACGTCACATTTAATTTCACAGGGGACATAAACCCAACTATCTTTTTAATCAACGGCTCACATTCATCTTTATGGTTGACACTATCTTTTATCTCAACCGTTAGAACATTTGGGGAAATAATTGCATGTGACGCGGGACTAGGTGTGTGTCGGGTGGTGGTACAGTGATCATGTGTGGATGATGATTGGTCGATCAAAATTGTCACCGTAAAACATCCTCGCGCAGCACGGATTCTCGGCTAGTAATACATAGTAACCGATATAGTAAGAAATAATTCATAACACTGTGTACATAGTGCTCATCCATCACCAATAATTCATAACATCTATTACTAGTTTATACTCTACCGACAAAATAAAATCACTTTCATTATCTATTCCCTTTTATTTGTCAAGTGGTCACCTTTAATACTTGGTTCATTTCTGAGCGTTGATATTTTCTCAAGCTAGTTGTCTTCCACTTTGTTTTTCAAATGGTAACCTTTTTTTGGGAAAGAAAAATAAAGGTAATGTAAAGAAAATGAGGTAGGGTGGAGTAAAGAAAAGAATGATAATTTTGTGGTTTTGTTCTTTAGTTGTAAATGTAAATATATGAACTATCATTTTGACTATTTTGACCACACAACTTGTTTTTATCAATACTTCCACAAAACTGATATATCTTAATTTTTACAGGTATTCATCTTTGTGTTCATTCATGAATTAAAGATAAATATCGATCAAAATAGACAAACACTTTTGAAAAGTTTTAATTTATTTATCTAAGAACTGTACGTTTAGATAAATGAGAACAATTTGATTTCCAAAACACAATAAAAGCGATTTCACAAAACTACAAATAAAGCAATGATTAAGATACACTAATCGAACATAGCTACAAATAAAAAAGTAAAGTAAAGTGATCACCTTTAATACTTTGTTTTATTAAAAAGCTGTCTTCCACTCTTCACCAATAATTCATACTTTGTTCTTTTCCACTCTTCCCCGTTATTCATAACATTTGATGCTCACCTGATTTGTTTTGTTCAGTAAACACAACAACCTTGAGAGCTCGTGAATATTTAAAGTCTGTCTCGGTTTCAAGGTATTTTTACATATTTAGCATTTTTGGTATAAGTTACCAATTGCAGACACCAAGAAGATCTTACTTTTTTTAGTTCACATGTACGTTATGTAACGTTTATAAGTTTGATAGTATCATTATTTTGGTATGTATTAATCTTAAAATGAAACTTGGTGAAATAAATATGTTTATTTCTAGCAAAATGGATGTTGTATCTGCAATCCCGAAGTGCTTATTTCTAAGTAGCTTATCAGGACTTATGGATAAGCATTAAAAAGAAAAAAGCAATCCCAAGCAGCCCTTAATAAGTTAATTACAGTAATATACAAAAGTATGGATACTGAAATAACATTCTCATCCCTTTTGTTGGTAGTTCGGTCGGGTTTCGGTTACAAACACTACCCAAGCTTAACCTGTTTATTTTCGTGTCAGGAAAATGGAAGTTGTATCTGCAATCGTTGGTCCTGTTGTGAATGTTTTGACGGTTCATATTACGCAAAAGCTGAGAAACCTCACTTCCTCCGCGGAACATGTTAAGCACATGAAAAACAGAATGAAGGTTTTGGACGGTCAAAGAGCTGATAACGAAAAGCGGATGAGAGAAAACAATGTAAGCAATCGAGAGATACCTACTCGTGTACCAGGGTGGTTGGAAGATGTTAAAAAGATCAAGGAAGATGTCGACAAAATTTCAAGTAACGACATTGGATGCTTTAATGTCAAAAAGAAGTATCTAGCAGGAAGAAACGCATTGAGGGTAACCGAAGATATCGAAGGTCTAATTAAAGAGAGTTCTGACATGATTTGGAGTGATGCCCAAATCCCTTTGGGAAGGGTCGATTCCAAACGCCCGGCATCAACATCAACATCAGGTGGAAATGCCCAAATTATGTTCAAGTCAAGAGATAAGATATTCGATGATGCATTGAAGTTCCTTCAACACGATGATGATAAGACTCGAGTGATAGCCTTGTGTGGAATGGGTGGTGTGGGGAAAACCACGCTGATGAAACAACTGAAAAAGGCTGCACATGATAACAAGATGTTTAGGTGGATCGTGGTTGTAACTATCGGGAAAAGTTACAACTTGTTTGAAATTCAGAATGTCATAGCAGCACAAACAGGTGAATCGCTAACCGAAACTAATGAAACTCTAAGGGCAACTCTTATTTCCAAAAGATTTCAAGCATTTTCAGAGCGTAAAGAAAAGAGTCTGGTTATATTGGACGACGTATGGGAGAAGATTAAACTCGAAGATATCGGGTTAGAGGGTCCTCTGCCAAATGGGGTCAAGTTATTGCTCACATCACGAGACGAAAATATTTACCAACAGATTGCAGTTGTAAAACCCAAAATTTCAAAACATGCAAAATTACCAAAATACCCTTGTAACTTAAAATTTCAATTAATAAGTAAATAAAACACCAAATGAATCACAAACTCTTAGAAATTAGCAACATATGAAGTATGATAATTTTTGCATGAACATTTTAACATTCTAAATGTCCTAAAAATACTTGTCACTAATACAAATATATTTGAAAAAACCCTAATATCCTCTCCCCTAGGGCGAAATCCGGCCACCCCTCCCCTCCACTCCAATCGCAAAAAACTGCCATTATCCGCTTCTCTATCGTTCTTGTAATGATATGCAATCGGTTTAATTGGTAGTTATCATCTGGGGATGGGGTGTGCTATTGAGTTTTAATTCATTATGTTTCTGATTTCGTTCCTATTCTAAACCCTAAACGATTTTATTATAGTCGGTTTCATTATCGATTTCTTTTTAGGGTTTAGTTATGGTTTTTTTATATACCCTAATCGATTGCTATGTTTTTCTCTCAATCGTTATTTAGGTTTCTTAACCCTTAACGATCGTTTCTGTATTGTAATCGCTAATTAGGGTTTTTGGTTTGTTTGGATCGTATTGGCTTTATTGGTATATCATTCAATGATCTATTTGCTGGGCGATCAAGATCTACCCCTGTTAGGGTTTACTTTCAAGAACGATTTCCTATTCAGGGTTTCGTATTCTATGACTGATCGCTAGGGTTTCTACTGTGCGTTATTGTTTATATCTTGTGCTTGTTTGGCATGAAAGTCGATCTGATGATCGTGGTCTTCTTGAATGTAACCATTATGGTTTTTTTGTTCCTGTAAGTCGACTATGGGTCGTGGTGTGGCTGTTTCAGTTTTGGAACGTGGGTTTGGGAGAGTATTAAGTTCTTTGTGATGTATATGCATAGTTTTGCTGCTGATTTATCTTGGAAGTTAAGTTTTTAGAATTCTTATTCAAAAATTCTAAGGATCGATTGGGTGGTGACTGGATTACACGTGTTCATACTGCTTTTAGAGCCTGATCTGTTTGTTGTACATTCGATCTAATGGTGTTGCATGTAAGTCAAGTTTTAGTTGGTTCTTGTTCAAAAATCACTACTCGGTTTCTGCTGGTCGTTTTGGATGTTGAGGCTTATTGGGTTCCTGTTCTAATTCTCATATGATCAGTATTGGATGTTAGGGTTTTACCCTATTGTATGTTCAAGTCCATTGTATACACAAGTTTGGTTCGTATGATATCTTTTGTGCATGATCAGACTTGGTGGATGGGGCTTGTGTTGGTTTTGTTTGTGGTGTTCGATGCTACTACAAACAGATTATATGTTGAAGATCGCTTGGATTGTTCTACGTGGATTCTTCATGGATGTTAAGGTGGACCACCAGAGTGATATAGAAGGCTCAAGTGTTTTACTTGAGTAGTATTGTTAATTCTCATGTACTTGTGTCATTATTGGTTGGTTCATCTTATTGTAAGTTATAGGAATGGTGTGTCATTCTTATATTCGAGTCTGTAAGTGTCCTTAGGGACTGAGGTGAGGGACATCACCCTCATCCTATTGTACCTCAACGTTTTTTGGAGTAATGAATTTTGCCGGGGTGAATAAACCCTTTTACCCAAAAAAAAAAAAATACTTGTCACTTTATAAAACAATTACTTGGACCGAATATATATTTAATTATGTATTTACTTCTTTTTTTTAAATAAAATTAAAATCAAATAAAATGAGATAAGCATTATATAATTATAGAAAATCTTTGCAAAATCAGAAATTGATCTCATCTAATCAATTTTGGGCCAAAATCCATGCCTCTCCTATTTTATATACACGGTTTTATTATTTGTTCCCTTTTATATTCACAAAACCCTAACCGATTCAAACAAAAATCCCTAAATCGACTCTCACAATTTTCTGCAAGTTCTTGATATTTTTCCTGGATGCTTTGGAGTTATAAGGAGGCTAGAAAAATAGGATTTCGAATATTGGAAGCTTGATTCGCTTGGTTTTGATTTTTGCTCGACTTGTTCTAGCCGAGAGGTGAAAACTTCTCACACCTCATTCGATCATCCTAATAATTATCTGGTGTTTTTATGACTCTTTTTACATCATATATGATCCATATAAAATAAATATAACGACCCATGCATGATATTCTGGTCGCTTGGAGTTAATCGATTCTTAAAACCCTAAAAATGTATATAAACCCTAAATCGGCTATGCGAATTTTTGAGGCTTTGTACATATTTTTATTCGATCTTATACATGTCATATAATATCAAAAAAATTCTACTTGAATTTATTGAGGCCTAGATCATCTTTGGTAAATTATTTTAAAACCGGATTTAAAAAGAAAAAAGGGTTTTAATATAAAGGGTGAATCGTATAATTTAGGGTTAGAGTTTATGGTGATATATTGGTGTAATAAATGTGTTTTTAAGGTTAATTCAATGATTACTAATGATTGGTAAATTTAGGGTTAGGGTTTATGCAATGTTTGTTTTACCGATTTATAAATTAAAAGTATTAGGGTGTGTTTTGTAATTTTATATACCTGTGGGTTATTTTTGTAACATGTTTTGGACCAGGGTGTTGATGCAAATAATGTTCTAAAAACGTTATTTATATCTTTCGATTACTTCACGTTTTGAGGATGACAAAATGTGAACTCACGTTACGTTAAAATTAACGTTAACAAGTTTTTAATCGGAAGATCCCGTTTCTAAGCAAATCACTCTTGAACAAAGTTACAACTTGAACTAGTGATCAAAGAAGTGAATTCATGTTTTGAAAATTCACATTTTAAATGGGACAAAACATATTTTCAAAAATACACATGACAAATTATTTTTGAAATATTAAGAAATGTTTTAATGGAAAAATAAGTTTGAAAATCACAACAGCTATTTTCCCCCCCAAAATCAGCTCCAACCTTCCCCAAATAAGTTTTCACCAGAAAAGACAAAATTTGGAGCGTCCTAGTCTACCACGGCCCCACGGTACCGTTAAATTTAACGGAGCCGTGGGTCATTTAGTGGAGCCGTCCGTACCATTTTGAATTGTAACATTCAGATTTTCTTTGCCTATAAATACCCACCTCTTTCACAGTTTTAGGCACCCTTCACACACAGAAAAATCCCTTAGTAAAATCCTCTCACACCTTTCACTTCTTAGGGTCATTTAGATTAGTTTTTCTTTGTTTCAAGAGTGATCCAATCATCCTTCAAGTGATCCTCTTCATACCTCTTCACTAGCAAGAGAAGAACACAAGTATCCAAGTTGATACAAGGTGTTGTCATCCCTCTTCATTAGCAAGAGAAGAACTCAAGTAATCAAGAAGATACTAGAGTTATAGTTGATAGGTTTTTGTAACTCTTGTTACAACCTTGTTGTGTCTTAGCATACATCAAGTTTATTTTCTTTTTGTGAGTGAGAGTGAAGATCAAGTGTGATCTATAGAGATAGTGAACATCTCTTGAAGCCATTGGGCTTGTGTGATTGATCAAGAAGATCAAGGGTCATTAGGTTAGTGTTAGTTGAGTAGAGTGAAGTGAGTGTTGATCATTGTGATCGTGTTGAGATCTTGGTGATCTCTTGAAACCATTGGGCTTGTGTGTTTGGTCACGTGGACCTTGGTAGATTGGTGCTAGCTAAGATTAGCACTCGACATCTAGCTTAGTGTCGGTAATAGGATAAGCGACGTGTACGGTTTTCTCCGCCTTAAGGGAGGTTGTTGACATAGTGCTTGAAACTCTCGAGTGTGGTACTCGGGGAGTGGAGTAGGGCGAAGAAGAGCTTCGTGGCCGAACCACTATAAATCCTCTGTCTCGGTTTGATCTTTCAAACTCTACTCTTTACTTTTATTTGTTATTATTACTTAGTTTAGTGTGTAGTTCATATTGGTGTTGATTGATTACACATAGAGTTCGAATCAAAGTTTCCAATAACCAACTTTTAAAACAAGATTTTTAAAAGAAGTTTTTAAACCGGTAAACTATTCAACCCCCCCCCCCTTCTAGTTTCCCACAATTGGTATCAGGAGCCACGTCAGTCAAGTTTTTAAAGTATATTGTATTTTAAAGCTTGAACCGATCAATGGATTCCGACAAATATCTAGAAGGGCAATCTATGCAAAGACCACCACTTTTCGAAACCGATTGTTTTATTTATTGGAAAACAAGATTCGAAACGTATGTGAAATCAAAAGACATTGATCTTTGGCATGTTATTACCGAGGGTGACTTTCAACCTATTCAAAAGAATCCGGAAACTAAAAAGGATGAAATAGTTTCTTATGATAAACAAAGTGATGAACTTAAAAGGAAATTAGCCAAAAATAATGAGGCTAAAATGATGATTTATAATGCTTTGCCTAAAAAGGAATTTGAAAGAATTTTTATGTGTAATACGGCAAAAGACATTTGGAAAACTTTGTTAGTCACTCACCAAGGTAATAACCAAGTCAAAGAGAACAAGATAGATCTTCTTGTTCAACAATATGAACAATTCTCCATTTCGGAGGATGAATCAATAGATAATGCTTTTGCTAGATTTAATACTATTATCACTAGTCTTAAAGCTCTTGATGAAGGTTATTCTAGTAAGAACTATGTTAGGAAGTTTCTTAGAGCTCTACATCCTAAATGGAGAGCAAAGGTCACCGCCATAGAAGAGTCAAAGGACTTGGCGGCATTGTCACTCGATGATAACTTATAGGAAACTTGAAAGTTCACGAGATGATAATTAAGAAAGACTCCGACATAGTCAAAGGCAAAGGCGAGAGAGTTAGATCTCTAGCATTGAAAGCCAAGAAGGAGTCTAGTGATGAGGAATGTTCGAGTTCCGATAGTGAAGATGAGGAATATGCACTAGCGGTTAGGGATTTTAAAAAGTTCTTTAGGAGAAGAGGTAGGTTCGTTAGGCAACCTCGTGATGAGAAGAAGACATCACAAAAGAACCATGTTGAAAAGAAAGGGACAAGTGATAGGAAATGCTTTAGATGCGGAGATCCTAATCATCTCATAGGAGAGTGTCCCAAGCCACCGAAAGTCAACAACCAACGAGCTCTCATAGAAGGCGCCTGGAGTGATAGCGGTGATGATGAAGAAAAGAAGCCCAAGGACGAAACATGTCTAATGGCTCATGCTTCAAATGAGGTACGTTACGAATACCCTGATTTCATAGATGATAATTCGTCAATAGATGATAACAAACTAAATGACGAACATAATAATCTATGCAAAATTGTCTCAAAAATGTTAAGTAGAAACAAATTACTAAAATCAAAATTGCATGAACTAGAAGTGAAAATGTTAGAACTAAAGAGTCAAGTCAAAGGACTTGAAAGATATAAAGAATTAGACATAGGATGTGAGTCATGCATGAATCTTAAAGTAGAAAATGAAAAACTCAAGGAAAACAAAATTAGAATTACTAGCTTTGAAAAGGAAACAGAAAATGCTTTGACAGATAAAACTAATCAAGCAGAATCTGTTAAAATCTCAAACTCTGTCAAAAGTCCAGACGGCTCCATTAAAGTTAATGGAACCGTGGTACCGTCCGACTCTGGAGACAGAACTGAGTCAAATTTCAAAAATAAATCAAGTCCTAAACCAACTCACATTGTTGTTAATGGTACAAAGGTCTCTATTGCTAGTATAGAGGAAGTTAAACGATTCTACAAACCTATGTCAAAACCCAAACCTAGATTTGTAAAATCTGACGCTAGGTCTAAGACTCCTCCACCTAGAAAAACAAACACTCCCAAACCTCGGTCAAGAACTCCTCTACCGAGACGTAACTTTAGAAGACAAAGCTTTCCAAGTGACTATCCCGTAACTTGGAATGACCGTCAACTACAAAGTTACTTGCCATGGGAAATTTGCCCACCATTTCAACATCCTAACCACATGCAAATGATGCATGGGATGTTTGATGCTAACCACTTTGGACCCATGAGATATTGGGGACCAAATGTTTGAATGTTTATCTTATGCAATAGATATGCTTGGGAATCGACTTGGAGCCTGACGAATGGGTCAAGGATAGTGGATGCACTAACCACATGACGGGCAACCGAAGTATATTCTCATCATACAAGGCATACAACGGAGGTAATGTCACTTTCGGTAGCAAACTTAAGGGCAACATTATTGGCAAAGGTACGATCACTCAAAACTTCCTCACTATTAGAAATGTTGAGCATGTAGATAACTTAGGATTTAATTTGCTTAGCATTAGTCAAATGGTAGATAATAAGTGTAGAGTTATATTCTCTGAAGAGGGTAGTGAGATCATTAAGGATGGTAAAACCATAGGCAAAGGAGTTAGGAGAAATGGTCTATTTGTTATGAAAATAGGAAATAAGCCTCAGGATAGGATATGCTTAGCAACCATAGATGATAACTCCACTCTATGGCATAGGAGATTAGGTCATGCCAATATGCGTGATGAACTCAAATAAGTACATTTTATTACTATCATTTATCCTATTAATTTGACTTGTTTTACTATATTATGTATGAGGATTGATACTTAATCGTTTACTTTTGTAATTCTCAGGTAAAAACAAGCATTTGGTGAAACTTGGCGATTTTGGACTAATAATGGAGCAAAACGTGCATAAAGTGAAAGTCTACTGACATGGACAAGATCAAGTCAATTCTGCTCCAGATGCGCCGCATCTCACTCTCGACATGCGCCGCATCTCTATCAAGATATCACCAGATACGATCCAATATACAAGAGGACATGCGCCGCATCTAATCATGGAGTTACGCCGCATCTTCTGGCGGTGTACGAATATTCCTGAATATTATAATCTTGGACCCCACGCGAAGTTAAGTACATGCGCCGCATCTACTTAGTAGATGCGCCGCATCTTCCCTCAGACAGAAACTATAAATACCCCGTAGACCAGACGAATTAGAAGTTCCGGAAAACCTAAAACAGAAGACCGAACAGGAGGAATAAAAGACGAATTCAGTCAAGGAGGCAGCACAAGACACACCCAAATCAAAGATACAAGAGCTGTAAGAAGGTGCTGCATGTGTTTAAATTCATTAAGTAGTTTTGTTTTATTGTGTTAGCAAACTTTAATTCATCAGGATTGGTGGCTTGTGTAATGTGACAACGAAAGATTGCACTCCCTTTAATACTTGCTTTCCCATCAATTAAAGTTTATATGATGATGTCTTTGGTTACTACTTATTAGTGCATTGATAACCTCTGTGTTTATTAGTGGCTTGCGGGCATTTGACTGCGGGACATAATGTGGCTCCCACGGTTATTACTAAATTGATCACTTAGGAATAACTTTTAGACATAAGTAATCATTAAGGGTTTACTCGCCGATAAGATTAGGACCAACGAGAAAGGGTTAACTACATACACTTCATATAAAGCTATCAATAAAACAAGTGACAATCTACTTAATCATAAGGACAGCCCTCTTATTGTCTCAAGTATTTATCTGTGTACGTGTGTGCTACTTGCTGATTCGTGCCTATTGGTTTATTTTATTATTTAATTGCAACAAATCGTGCCAGTCTCTCAGGCTGAAACCCCCTTGCGTTAGGATATTAAAATACTGATTAGAATAACGAGATAATAAGTTCCACTCTTAGTGATCGACACTCTACTTACCATTATCTTCATACTGACCGGGTACACTGCTCGTTAAGTGTGTGTGTTATTGATAAGTCGGCTAAATATAAATTTAAAACTTGAGTAGGCATTAAAACTGCTAAACCGCAACGACACATCACGCGCATCAAGTTTTTGGCGCCGCTGCCGGGGAGTGAATTTTTATTATCTGTTAATTTGATTAGTATTTTAATTAGGTTTTTCTTTTTATTAGATTAATTGCATCATTGTACTATTTTGCATATTTGTTGTATTGTGTGTTAATTGTTTTCTTTTTATTTTTGTGTGTTTTATTTTTGTTTGTGTGTTTTTGTTTTTTATTTTTCGTATTTTTCTGTTCTGCTATCGTTGTACTGTGCTAAATCAAACGATACGGCGCATCTGATCTCTCAGATACGGCGTATTGCGTTTAATTTTTTTTAAATACAACGCGTTTAATTAATTCGATACGACGCATCTTTTCCCCAAGATACGGCGTATCTGTTTTTAATAAGAAAATTTTTCTATGCGATAAAGTAATACGACGCATCTGCTTTAGCAGATACGGCGTATCTGTTTTTAATAAAAAAAATTTTCTAAACGTTAACGTAATACGACGCATCTGCTTTCGCAGATACGGCGTATCTATTATTTTAATTAAAAACAGTTTGCGAATTATTAAACAGATACGGCGTATCGATCTCTATCGATACGGCGCATCTTTCTGAATCAAAAATCTTTTATTTTTAAACGTAACGAAAATACGGCGCATTAACTTTCGTTAATACGACGCATTTAATTTTAATTAGATAAGTTGATTTTTGATTAATTAATTCGATACGGCGCATTCTTAAATTCTAAAGCGGCGTATCTATTTTCTGAATAAAGTCTGATTTAATTTTAACGTATTAAGATACGGCGTATCCAACTTTTTGGATACGGCGCATCGTCTGCAGATATCAGCAACTTTTATTCTTTTCTAATTTCCGAACGAAAAATATTCTGACTTACCCTTATACTAGGAAACTTTTACTTTGAAATCTTCTTGTTCTTAATTTTCAGGAACAATGTTCGATATTTTCCCAAACTGGTTCGGAAGACCCCAAAGAAACCTTACTATGGAAGAGTTCACCAAAAGAAAATGTCAACTACTTGGGATTCCTTACAATGAGCCACCTATGATTATTTCTGAAAAATTTAAAATCATCAAATATTCTTTGGGTCCTAATGAAGAATATACTGCGGTGAAGACAAAGAGTTATACTAGATTAAGTCGAACGGAAGAAAACGTCGCAGAGATATACGGGAAAATCTTTCGGATGAAGGACGAAGGATGGACCGTGACAAGGACTTATTGCTGAGCTGAACGTGAGTCTAACTTGAAGACTCTGGAATAAAGACAAGTGCTTACCGGGAGACAACCCGGATTTATCTTTTATTATTCTGTTTTCTGTGTCGAGTCAGTCCAGGCCGCACGAGGATACGGCGCATCTCAATTCTGAGATGCGACGCATCTCCTGCAATGGTCATATCTTATTTTATTTTTATGCATTTTTATTTTCGACTTTAAAACTATTTATCAGTTTATTTTAATGCGGCGCATCCCTGGTTAAGGATGCGGCGCATCTTTATTCTGATCCGTATTAATTCCAGGCTCGATACGGCGTATCTTCTTCAATAAGATACGGCGCATCGACTGACCTGATGATTTTCAGTTTTAATTTTTAAGTTTTATTTTTCCTAACTACTAATGTATTATGCAAGTTTGAACCTTTCTTATCTTAGGTGTGTTTTAAAGTGTTGGTGGTATTATAGTTTCTTGGATTTCCTGTGGATACATCAAGTATAAAGCTTTAACGTTCTAATCCACAAGAAAGATGATTTTTGCTCTTATACTAATGGAGGATCATACCGAGCAAATCTCAGGGGAGTTTTTCTGTTCTAATTCTTTTATTTTCCAGTTTTTAACCTTTTATACAAACAACGAGGACGTTGTTTAACTTAAGTGGGGGGATTGGAGAATTAGAACACTTAACAATTACTTGTCCTAAACTTTTTCAAAAATTATGCTTAAAATGTGCTTAATATATCAAAATTAAAAAATTTTTAGCATGTTTTTGTTTAGAGTCTAAGTTGCATAGCTGCACACATGACGTTATTTTCAAAAATTGTGATTTTTCAAAATTCACAAATCTATGAGTGTGCCGGTGACTTGTAAACTTTAGAACTTGGCTTGTATACTATTCGAGACCACCATAATGAGTATTATTTATATAATTGGAATGACTTGTCTAAATTGGTAAAATTCTAGGATTACACCCAAATAGCCTTTATATGTTATGTGTTATTAACTAACTACACTGGTTAGTTAACCCTCGTATAAACCCTTTTGTTACTCTCATTTTTAGAGTAAGATACCCCTAGAAAAACACTCAGAGCCATTCCTTTCGTTTCTTACACCTATGTTTAAAATGTTTCGTTACACCCTTACACCTTAGCCTACCCTGTAGATTAGAATCCGTGGTTGGTTAATTGCTATAGGCAAAGTGTGTTTCCTTACATTACCTGTGTTCGCGTGCGTAATTCATTATCTATGGTTAGGTCGGGAAATTGCACAATGCAATTGGAGTGAAAGTAAATATTGTATATTTTGGAGTTTATTTTTCGTGTGTTTACTACTTTCACTATTACCGTTATTTCTGAAAGTATGAAAAGTATGAATAAAAATTATCCGGAAAGAAAGTTATAGTGATGTGGTAAAATTTTACACATCTTTGTTATGTTTTAAAAAAAATAAAAAATAAAAAAAAAATTAAAAAAAAAAAAAAAAAAAAAAAAAAAAAAAAATCGAAAAATGAGAAAAGAAAAAGAAAGAAAGAAAAGTTGGATGTTTATTTTAAACCAACGATGTAAAGTTATGTAAGTGGTTCATATGGCCACTATTTGTTGTACTATATCTATGGATTGAATGGGAATTGGCAGTTATGGGAACGCCAATTAAGGTTTATTCTTTGATCAAGATTTTGTTGAGTATAATTCGTGTCTACCTAAAGCGTGTGTTTCAAGTGTTAAAGCGTGAGTTATTCGATGATATGAGTCTTATTCATGGGATGGTTGGGATAGTGATTAACCACACTTAGGATTTTAATTTATTTGTTTTGTTTATTTTTTATTCTACACCAATTTATATCCCAAATGTTATCCATACCCTATTATTCGTTATCCAACCGAACCTTTGATTTATTGAGATTAGGGATTTGAGCAATCTTAAGTATCGTAGTCGTGGATTCGGCTATGTATTTATGATTTTGTCGCCCTTTTTGATATATTATTATTGGTGAAGTTTGGACCTATCTTTAGCCTATTCGAGTTAAGGATTTGAGCAATTGCAAGTATCGTGTTCGTGGATTCGATCATGTATTTGTGATTTTGTCGCCTTTTCTGGAATTTGAGATCGATAGTGATTAAGAATAATTAACCCTTAAGCCTAAAAACCCTTTTTACCGCTTTAGACTTGTTATTCCTTAGCTTTAGTGGTGGAGATGTGTATACTTGCCAAGCTTATGATAGAATATTCGTCGCGACTGGACAGTTAAACGATTAGATTTGATTTTTATCGACTCATTTTATTATACTTCTAATTCGTTAAGTGTTTAGTTGTGTGATTATGAAATAAACGAATACATGCTTAAATATAAAAATAAATCCTAACATCTTTTAGGATACATTTTCATAAAAGAAATTCTAAGGTTTACTTGGGGACAAGTAAAGTTCAAGTGGGGGGATATTTGATGAACTCAAATAAGTACATTTTATTACTATCATTTATCCTATTAATTTGACTTGTTTTACTATATTATGTATGAGGATTGATACTTAATCGTTTACTTTTGTAATTCTCAGGTAAAAACAAGCATTTGGTGAAACTTGGCGATTTTGGACTAATAATGGAGCAAAACGTGCATAAAGTGAAAGTCTACTGACATGGACAAGATCAAGTCAATTCTGCTCCAGATGCGCCGCATCTCACTCTCGACATGCGCCGCATCTCTATCAAGATATCACCAGATACGATCCAATATACAAGAGGACATGCGCCGCATCTAATCATGGAGTTACGCCGCATCTTCTGGCGGTGTACGAATATTCCTGAATATTATAATCTTGGACCCCACGCGAAGTTAAGTACATGCGCCGCATCTACTTAGTAGATGCGCCGCATCTTCCCTCAGACAGAAACTATAAATACCCCGTAGACCAGACGAATTAGAAGTTCCGGAAAACCTAAAACAGAAGACCGAACAGGAGGAATAAAAGACGAATTCAGTCAAGGAGGCAGCACAAGACACACCCAAATCAAAGATACAAGAGCTGTAAGAAGGTGCTGCATGTGTTTAAATTCATTAAGTAGTTTTGTTTTATTGTGTTAGCAAACTTTAATTCATCAGGATTGGTGGCTTGTGTAATGTGACAACGAAAGATTGCACTCCCTTTAATACTTGCTTTCCCATCAATTAAAGTTTATATGATGATGTCTTTGGTTACTACTTATTAGTGCATTGATAACCTCTGTGTTTATTAGTGGCTTGCGGGCATTTGACTGCGGGACATAATGTGGCTCCCACGGTTATTACTAAATTGATCACTTAGGAATAACTTTTAGACATAAGTAATCATTAAGGGTTTACTCGCCAATAAGATTAGGACCAACGAGAAAGGGTTAACTACATACACTTCATATAAAGCTATCAATAAAACAAGTGACAATCTACTTAATCATAAGGACAGCCCTCTTATTGTCTCAAGTATTTATCTGTGTACGTGTGTGCTACTTGCTGATTCGTGCCTATTGGTTTATTTTATTATTTAATTGCAACAAATCGTGCCAGTCTCTCAGGCTGAAACCCCCTTGCGTTAGGATATTAAAATACTGATTAGAATAACGAGATAATACGTTCCACTCTTAGTGATCGACACTCTACTTACCATTATCTTCATACTGACCGGGTACACTGCTCGTTAAGTGTGTGTGTTATTGATAAGACGGCTAAATATAAATTTAAAACTTGAGTAGGCATTAAAACTGCTAAACCGCAACGACACATCACGCGCATCAATGCGCTTGATACAATCATTGGCATCTAAGGAACTAGTTAGAGATCTACCTAAGATTAAGTTTGATCAACACTTTTGTGACGCTTGTAAAGTTGGAAAACAAGCTCATTCTAGTCACAAAGCTAAGAATATAGTCTCAACCTCTAGATGCCTAGAACTCCTTCATATGGACTTATTCGGTCCATCCGCCGTACGGAGCTACGGAGGAAACTACTACACCTTAGTAATAGTTGATGACTACTCTAGGTACACTTGGACTAGATTTCTTAAGAATAAGACTCAAGCCTTTGAGGAATTCGAGGTTTTTAGTAAGAAAGTCCAAAATCAACTAGGATGTACAATAGTTTCCATTAGGACGGATCATGGTCGGGAATTTGATAATGAAGTGCAATTTGGAGTATATTGTGATGCTAATGGTATTACTCACAATTTCTCAGCTCCACGCACTCCACAATCAAATGGGGTAGTAGAGCGTAAAAATCGTACTCTACAAGAAATGAGTAGAACGATGTTGAATAAACAATCAATTCCGCAAAAGTTTTGGTGTAATGCGGTGGACACCTCAACTTACATACTTAATAGGATTTTAATTAGGCCTATCTTAGGAAAAACCCCATATGAAATCATGAAAGGTAGAAAACCTACTCTTGATTACTTTAGAGTGTTTGGAAGCAAGTGCTTCATACTAAACACTAAAGATTACCTCACCAAGTTTGACCCAAAGTCTTACGAAGGAGTCTTCCTAGGATACTCCCAAAATAGTAAAGCTTACATTGTCCTAAATAAGGAAACAATGAAAGTCGAAGAGTCACTCAACGTGACATTCGATGAAAGCCCTCCTCCAACTAAGACATCACCCTTGGTGGATGATGACTTAGATAAGGGACAAGCCATTGAGGTTAATGGCAAGAAAACCTTAGATGATGACATTGAGGATGAAATAGTTGAAGTTGACAAAATTGTCAATGTTAAGGAATCCAAGAACCATCCTATTGAAAATGTCATAGGAAACCTAAACCAAAGAACCCTTAGGTCACAAGCTCAAAACAAAAGTTATTTCTTTTGTTTTATATCTACTGTAGAACCTAAGAATGTTGGTGAAGCGATTAAGGATGAAAGTTGGACACTTGCCATGCAAGAAGAACTTAATCAATTCACCGCCAACCAAGTTTGGGAGTTGGTACCTCCTCCTAGGAATCAAACCATCATAGGAACTAAGTGGGTGTTTAGAAATAAAACTCGACGAAAATGGCGTCGTGACTAGGAATAAGGCAAGGTTGGTAGCACAAGGCTATAACTAACAAGAAGGAATAGATTATGATGAAACCTATGCACCTGTAGCTAGATTAGAATCTATTAGAATACTCCTTGCCTATGCGTGTGCCTTAGACTTTAAATTGTACCAAATGGACGTGAAAAGTGCATTCCTTAATGGTTATATCAACGAGGAGGTATATGTTGCTCAACCTCCGGGATTCGTTGATTTCGAATATCCGAATCATGTTTATAAACTCAAGAAAGCACTCTATGGTCTTAAACAAGCTCCCAAAGCTTGGTATGATAGACTGAAAGCATTCTTGATTGAACATGAATATACCATGGGAGTGGTAGATAACACGCTTTTCACAAAGAAACGAGATTCACATCTCATCATTGTTCAAATATATGTTGATGACATTATATTTGGCTCAACTTGTCCAGAACTGTGCAATGATTTTTCTAAAATCATGCATGACGAGTTTGAGATGAGCATGATGGGCGAATTAAATTTCTTCCTTGGTCTACAAATTAAGCAAATGGAAGATGGTATCTTCTTTAATCAATCTAAGTATAGTAAGGAAATGCTTAAGAAGTTTAGTTTAGAAGAGTCTAAGACCATGAAAACTCCCATGTCCACGGAAATAAAACTCACGAAAGATGAAGAAGGTGAGTACGTGGATAACACTAAGTATAGAGGTATGATTGGTAGTTTACTATACCTCACGGCAAGTAGGCCCGACATCATGTTTAGTGTCTGCCTTTGTGCTCGCTTCCAAGAGGATCCCAAAACCTCTCACCTTGAAGCGGTTAAGCGTATCTTCCGATACATTAAAGGCACTATACACTTGGGATTATTTTATCCCAAGGGGGACCGGTATAGAAACTGTTGTCTATGCCGACTCTGATCATGCGGGAGATTACGTGGATCAAAAAAGCACGAGTGGCATTTGTACCTTCATGGGTTGTTGTCTAACTTCTTGGTTCTCCAAGAAACAAACGGCTCTTGCCATCTCCACTACTGAAGCCGAGTACGTAAGCGCCGGAAAGGCATGTCAGCAAGCACTATGGATGAAACAAGCCCTTAACGACTATAGCATATACTTAGATGATGTTCCCATTATGTGCGACAATAAAGGTGCTATTGACTTGAGCAAAAACCCTGTCCAACACTCCCGTACTAAACACATTGAAATTCGCCACCACTTCCTTCGCGATAATGTTCAGAAAGGAAACATTTCCATTGAGAAAGTTCCTTCTCAAGACAACATCACTGACATACTAACCAAACCTCTCAAACGAGAATCCTTTAACTACCTCCGTCTAGGTCTAGGAATGATGGAACATATTCCATAAATCTCATGACTCTTGAAGTCATCTCGTGTATCTCGTCTAGTCAAGTTTAGGAACTCCTAGTCATAAGAATTTGTTAGGTACAAATTCTTTCCTCGTGTCATAAGATCTCACTAAAACAGCGAGACTTATTCGTCAAAAATCAAAATGGGACAAAAAACAGTCCCAGCAGATCACGGCTCCACTAATGTGGCACGACACCGTTAAATTTAACGGTACCGTGGAACCGTGCATCTGGAACATTTCGTATTTCAGTCCCCTCTTCCCACATTACTCATTCCAAACCCTCACAACCTCAGCAATTGCTGTCATAACCTAACCTCACAACCCAAAACTCAATTACACCTCTTCAAGATCATATTCAAGACATTGATTTCAAGATCCTCAATCATTTTACCCTTTTCAACATAATTTGTAAGTTTTCTCATTCTAATTTATTTCTAATTTTGAATCTAGGGTTTGTTCATTGTTGAAAATTGAATTGGGGATTTTCACCTTTTTCTAGGAATGTTTCAAAATTAGAAGTCATCAACACTAAAACACCCCAATTCCATCAATTTTAAAATCTCACAAAATTAGGATCATGAAATTATTCTTTTTCATGCATTGTTGATGCAAACTAAAAATACTTTCTCATGCATTCATGATCTCACAAATATTATTCGAATTACATAATCAATATGTATGGTATGTGCTTAAACACATACCATTTCTAGACCTAAACCGGACCCAAAAAGACCAAAAACCCGACCAAAATGCCAAATATATTGTGTTTTTGTGTTTTTACATATGCAGGCTCGGATATCAAAGAAAAGGACAAAATCAAGCAAAAGACCGGGAAACCGAGCACGAGATATGGAAGTGTTATTTGTAGCCGATGCCGAGGAGAAATTATGGTCAACAAGTCAACCGAGGTCCTCATATTTTCAGAGATTGTCAATTTCATCCCTTGGATCTACTTTGGAAAATATAGCAAGTTTAGTCCCTGAGATTTCAAGATATATTCATTTGGTCCTCATGATTTTAAAATACCAAATCCTTAATAAACACAAACCAAATTCAGATTTAACAAAATAACTCACTCAAAACAATTCACCGCCCTTACCCAATCAAACTAAATCCTAAAGCCCAAACCATTTCGCCTAAGCCCAAAGCCCAATCACCAATACCACCGGCCCACCTAAAATACCTTGACCCGATCCACTTGCAACTCACACCCGGTCAATGCAGATTTTAGCTACAAATGATCGGTCAACAAAAGAAATAAACAAACAAACTCCACACCTCTCTTATCTCTTTTCTTACAAACAACCCGCTCCACAAGTTTTTACCCCAAATCCCCCAAACCGGATGAACCCTAAATCCTAACCCGAAAAATTACCACAATTAAGGGTAAGTTTGTCATTGCACGGACTTCGAGGATGCTACTGACACCAAGAATGACGCGTGGCAGCAATCTATTGGACCGAACACGTTGCTATTTTGATCGTACGGTCAAGAAATGAAGCTTGGGATTGAAAGGGAAGATCCAAGGGTGGTGGATAGCTAATGATACGCACGGATTGCCAAGGTGGACTCTCGAGAAGGATCGATTGAAGCCTATAAATAGCGGGGATTATTTCCAGTTCGAAGGCTAGTTTTTTTTTGAGTAGTTAGTTTTTAGTTTTTTTTTAAGATCGAATTTAATTTCAATTGTTTTATTTTTCCAGTCAAATTTAATTTTGTACGAGGAGGTTGTAAGTTTTTTTTATTGATGTTTTAGTTTAATTGTTTTATGGTAATTTTAGTTTTTAAATCAGTTTTAATTTCATCCGAAAACTTCTTTGTAATTTCATTTGGATTGTTTGTTATCCGAAATTTACTTTGTAATTTTGTCTTAGTTAAATGAAACTTTCATTTCCAGTCTAATAAGTTGTTCTTGTATTGAATTTGATTTAGTATTGTTATTGTCTTAGTATTACTTCAGTTTTTTTTTTTAAAAAAAAAAAAAAAAAAAAAAAAATCCGAAGCTGATGAGATGTTGGTGATAAGCTATGGAATACTGATAGAGCTGGATATGGGTTATTATTAGTGGCTTATAAGCCTGGTTTATTGTGTTGCTGAGGTTTATTGTGTTGCTGAGGTTTAATTGTGTTGCTGGGATCTTATTGATTTAAGCTGGATCAGGTTATAAGTTCTGAATTAGTATATTGATTGTTTTTTTTATTGTTGCTATTGTTTAGGCTATTGTTTAAAAGTTCTGGATTAGTATCAATATTAGAGTAAATTGCATAGGTCTTAAAGCTGTTTTTAAGGGTTTTTTTTGTTGAATAGCAGTTTAGCTTATTAGATTACATAGCGGCAAATTTTTGAGGATAATCTAAGTAGTTTAAAAGAAGTTTGCAAAATCTGGTTTAGTTTTAGAGTTGATTTACAATTGCAAATTTTGAGTTGATTTAGTTTTAGTTTTTAGAGTTAATTTGGTTGATTTAGTTTAAAAAATAGTGCAGCAGATTCTTTTGGCTACTGTTCTAGGCTAAATTCAGCTAAGCAATTGAGTATTTGTCATAGGGCTTTTCGGATATTAGTAAACTTTGCTCGATAAGCTTTTCAAAACAGTTTTCATCTTTAAAATTGGTTAAGTTTTGAGCTATTTATAAGCCTTTGAAAATAGCTTGTGAAGAGTATTTACTGATATAGAAAATAAAATAAGTTTATGAGTTTGTCGCTTCTGGTCCCTGTATTTTCTGAGTTGGTTTAAATGGTGACTAAGTAGAATTTAGTCTTAAATAGTTTGTTGTTTTGGCAATTTCAGTCCCTGTCTTTTATTAAATCTATAATAGTTTCAGTTTTTACAGCTTTAGTCCCTAGCTTTTATAAACTTTTAATTTTCTTACATTTCTTATATATGGTAGTTTTTCTAAATTACAATTTCAGTACCTTTAGTTCTTTATAAACTATTTCTTAATTTTCTTTTATAAAATAGTTTTTTCAAAATTACTTTTGCATTTTAATTAAATCACTTAATTAGTTTTAAATAGTTTTAATTCATTAAAAATTATTAAAAAGTAAAAAAAAAAAAAAAAAATAAAAATAAAAAATAAAAATAATATTTTTCTTTTTCCAAAATTTTCTTTTATCATTTTTAATCTAGGAAAATTATTTTGATATTTTTAGTTTTTAAATTTCACAAAATCATTTTTAGTTACGTTTTATAATACGTCGCATAACGTTTTTAATTTCAAATTTTCGTTCTTAAAATTCATATGCTTAGTTTAATCGTTTAATTAGATTAATTAGTGAATTTCTTTTATAATTTCATATTTCGTAGTATAAAATCAAATCAATCACTTTTTTTTTCATCACATTCACTACACGTATTCGACACCGAAACAAAGACTCGATATTCGACCTTCATTGGGAAACGACCCGGGGAAAACGCATACGTTGCCTTTTCCTTCGGAAAAATAAATAAAAATACTACAAAAGAAAATCATCAAAAAAATGGCGCCGCTGCCGGGGAAGGCTTGAAAAGAGTTGGAGTTTCGCCATACGAATTGTGTTTTGAAGAACCTTCCTTGGAAGTTAATTGTTTTTGAAAAATAAAAAATACAAAAATATAATAATTAAAAAACACTTTTCCTAAAGTGTTTTCACCATTAATAATAAATCCTCGGTCTTCCGTTGAAGGAGGGCGGTTGTAAACCATTCCAAAATAACAACAAAAGAGATCGGAAAATTAAACGTTTCTTGGATTATTTCTTTACTACAACCTAATTACGGGGTTTAAGGAGGTCTTGACATTAAATTGCAGACCGAAGAGAGATCCATTCTTCTCTCCCGCCACGCTGCGCGTAGTTTTGAAAGAAACGAGTACGGTTAATTAACGATCACCAAAAAGAAAATAAATTCTCTTGTTTTTCAATATATTAAAAAAGCCAAAAATAATTCCCAACCAAAAATACAAAAATATTTTCTTATCAAATTTAGTTTTCCTTTTTAAATTTTGATTTTGTTTTTGGTGTATGCACACCCGATCTTCTACTTCTCACCCTCTTCTTTCACCACTATCAAATCCCGAGCGGATTATTCGTCACAATCACCGAGTTCATTTCTCAACCGTTGAAGAAATGGCCGATGAACCACACAATCAACCCCCGCCGGTGGGTGTTGACATTCACATGCCAGCTCCCGATCTCCGAACGATGGAGGAGCTGTGCCAACCCACAATGCACGGACGTGGTGGCCCGATTGCCCCCGTCAATATTCAAGCCGCCGATTTTGGACTTAAACATCACATGATTCAACAAGTCCAAAATTCGTGCCAATTCCATGGCTTGCCGGGTGATGATGCGAACAAGCATCTTGACAAATTCATAACCGTCACCCAAAGTATGAAACAAAATGGGGTCTCCGATGACGCCCTTCGGCTATATCTCTTTCCTTATTCATTGACGCATCATGCCACCGCATGGTTTGATCGTCTTCCCAAGAACTCCATTCGTAGTTTCGACGAAATGGTTACGAAGTTCTTGGCGAAATATTTCCCACCGTCGATGGTGACAAAATTAAGGAATGAGATTAGCAATTTCCGTCAGCTTCCCGATGAATCATTGTTTGAGGCATGGGAACGCTACAAGTTATCGATTGATCAGTGTCCGAACCACAATATGTTATTGGTCACTATTATAGATACCTTCTATAACGGTTTGACATTACGACACCGTGATACGATTAATGCTGCTGCCGGTGGTACGTTTATGAAACGTCGACCCGAAGAGTGCTATGATCTCATTGAAAATATGACCACCCATCATAATTTCTGGGATTCCTCTGCCGAGAGGAATGAGTCAACAAGATCTAGCACTGATTCATCTACTTCCGAGATAGCCGCTCTTTCTAAACAAATGAATGATTTGTCTACGGCTATCTTGAGAATTCATCAAAATCAGACTATGAATCAAAACAACAACAATCAAGTGAATGTTGTTAACCATAGTTGTGAGACATGTGGTGGTCCTCACCAATATTTCGAGTGCCCAGCCTCCGGTGGCTACACTCAAGAGAATGTGTATGCTGCTTCTGGAAATTTCAATCAAGGTGGTAACGGTTACCAACCTCAAGGAGACCGTAATCTCCTCAGCTACCGTTCTAACAATTTTCTCGGACCACCCGGTTTCCCACCAAATCAAAATGTGCAAAACCGTAATGTTTCAAATAATCAAAATCAAAATCGGGGCAATCAAGTTTATCAAAACCAAGGGAATTTTAACCAAGCCCCGAATCAAGGAAATTTTAATCAGGGAAATTTTCAAAACAACCAAGGTTTTGTTCAAAACAACCGAGGGCCAAATCTTTCTAACAATCAAAATCAAGGATTTGTGTCAAACCCATCGCCCTCGGATGAGTTATTAAAACAATTCATTCTTCAAAGTCAGCATCAACAAAAGAAACAAGAGGAAATGAATAGGATGATGATTAATCAGATAACCGAATTGAACAAACGTTTAAATGATCGACCCTCGGGTTCGGGTACTACTACTCTTCCAAGTAACACGATCGCTAACCCGAGGGGCGATGCTAAGGCGATCACGACTAGGAGCGGTGTTTCATATGATGGACCCACGGCTCCGACTACCTCTTCTTCTCTACCTCCCAAAGTAGTCGTCCGTGAGACCGAGGTGACCAAGGACACGGAACCTCCTACTAACAACGGAGGAACCAAAGACGTCCAACCTCCGGTCATCCATCCATCTGAACCAAAAAATGTTCCTAAAGAAGCTCCTGTTAAGACCAATCTTCCATATCCTTCGAGATTGAGTGATCAAAAGCTCCGTGATAAAGCTTCGAGTCAAATGGAGAAATTTTTCCAAATTTTTCAAGAATTACATTTTGATATAAGCTTCGCGGATGCTTTGCTCTTGATGCCTAAATTCACTTCCACACTCAAAAGTTTGTTGAGCAATAAAGAAAAATTATTTGAAATGACAAAAACTCCAGTGAACGAAAACTGCTCCGCGGCAATTCTCAAAAAGCTTCCGGAAAAGCTTGGAGATCCCGGAAAATTTCTCATCCCCTGTGAATTTCCGGGAAAGGTTGAATGCCACGCCTTGGCCGATCTTGGTGCGAGCATCAACCTAATGCCGTTGTCCATCTGGAAGAAACTTTCTCTACCCGATCTCACCCCCACTTGCATGACCCTCGAGCTTGCGGATCGGTCCATCACCCTTCCCAAAGGTGTAGCCGAGGATGTCTTTGTAAAAGTGGGGCAGTTCCATTTTCCTGCAGACTTTGTGGTAGTTGATTTTGACGCCGACCCCCGGGTTCCTCTTATTCTAGGAAGGTCATTCTTGAGGACCGGGCGGGCTCTGATCGATGTTTATGGTGAAGAAATTACTTTGCGGGTCGATAAAGAAAAAGTCACGTTCAATATTAATCCGAACTCACAACCTCAAACCGACAAATGCAATGTCGCTACGGTTGATCAAAAATCCGATCCCGTAATTGCACCTAAAAGAATTGATCCAAACCTCTCAAGATTCACGGTCAAGAGCATGTCAGAAAAACGTGCTGAGCTCAAGGCTATGAAAATCAATCCTGGATCGAGCAAATGGTTTGAGTGTTGTGCTGCAAACGCTAAGAGTATTCTTGACGACGATGATGAAGACGAATCGGAGACTACAACGGAAGCGGTGGAAATTGCTAGCTCTAAGAGCACACCTCTTGTCCCACCTCCAGAACAAGTTTGTCACATCGAGATTCTTAATTCCGACTCTTCCCATCCTTCTCCTCAGATTGAGGGAAGTGTGATCTTGCGGGAAGAGCTCGAGGTGTTCTTCAAAGATAAATCAATTTCACCAGAAATTGATGATTCTTGTCTTAATCCGGAGGGAGAATTTCTTTTTGAAAAATTATTAGATCAAGAGACATCTCTTTCTCTCCCTCCGAAGGAAGTTGAAATCAATCTTCCAAAGAAATTTGATGACCTTGTTCCCGAAACTTTCAAAACAACTATCACCAACCCTCTGTTTGAGTTCGAATCAGGTTTTACTTTGATTTCGGATAATCTAATCTTTGATAGTCAGATAGAGGAAAGTGATGAGTCTGTGACGGGACCTGAGTTCACAAATCATCAAATGATTGATTCTCTTCATAAAGAGTTCTATGATGAACTCACTCCTTGCATATCTCCTCCGGAATACGATCAATTCTATTTTGATCCGGAGGAAGATTCTAGTCTGGGGGGAGGTGTCCCTTCTCATGAAGATTTAGTCCCGACCCTCCCGCCCGAGACTTTTGAGACAATTTCTGCTGATGATGAAGAGCTTATTATGATCATCATCAACATCTTTATGCTCTTCATCACCTATACCGTGCCTTCTCCCATCCTTCACTCCTTCGGGAGTGAGGATATTATCTTTGACCCCGGTATTACCACTTCTGGTTCTTCTTTCTAAAAATACCGTGGGTATCTCATCGGAGTGGAACTTTCATGTGCTTCAGTGTTTATCCAAACATCTTGAACGAAAGTCCGATGGAGATTATCTTTTCCACTTGCTCCCCCAAGGACAAATAAATTCGGGGTCGAGTCAAGCTCATGTGACTCGGTTACCAAAAACAAGCGCTTCGTGGGAGGCACCCCATGCTTATCCATCTATCTTATCTTATTTCTAATAAAGCATCATGAGGAGGGATCCCCTCTTCCGTATCTTGTGTTTCGTGTTTTCTGTGATGTGTCCAGGAATACCCGATGATGAAGACTCTCGTGCTCGTAGTTTCTTTCACGCTACTCGAGTTTCATCATCCGCTGCTTATCCAATATCCTAAATCTTATCGTTTTACATTTATCTTTTGGCATAATTAATAAACGGCCTTAGATTTATGTAGGAGAACCCATACCTTTAAGACATTGAGGACAATGTCTCATTCTAGTCTGGGGGGTAATCTGTCGATTTGATTTTTGCCTTGCATTTTTTGCTATTGTCTCGTGCAAACCCCGTTTTTTCCTCAAAAAATTGAAAAAAAAAAAAAAAAAAAAAAAAAAAAATCCAAAAAAATGAGAAAAATTTAAAATTTTTGTGCAAAAATATAATAAATTTTGACATTTTTGTTGACTTTCCGCTGGTGAGAGTAGGAATAAAATTCTGACTTGACCGGGCGTGTTGAGCCCTAGCTTGTCTCCTTAACCGTTTATAATCTATAAGCTCGTGCTAGTCTTTTACACAAGGAGCTAGAAAACGCGAATTCTTTTTAAGAGTTTGCAAGTTCCCGTATTTGACTTTATATATGCATGGCTTGATTATAAGGCTAAGCATTCGCGGATCTTATTAGTTAAGATTTTAAATTTGCGAAGAACGAGAAATGATAGAGTTGTTCATAAGTTAGATTGCTAAACGTGGAGTAGTGGTTCTCTTTAGAGCTCATCGAAGTTATTTGTGGCTTTTTGTTCCCATCAGCTTGTTTCACCGAAAATAGCACTCTATAAATAATTAAAGCTATTTTGGTTTTGGCGAAATTTAGTTTTTAATCCTTCTTAAAAGAATCCTTGCTTATAAGAGTTGGGTACACATCAAGGTACTGCCAGTGTTACGGTGTAATAGACTATTCCATCTTGCCGGCTCACAACCGATGTTGGGATTGTTATAAAAGCCGTAGGACTCGGGATTTGGCAAAATATATAATGAATAATAATAATAATAATAATCCAAAGCCATAAAAAGTTTTCTGCATCTTGCCGGTTCGCAGCCGATGTTGTAGACTTCTAATAAAGGCAGAGGAAGAAAATTCCAAGGTCATAATAGACTATCACATCTTGCCGGTTCGCAGCCGATGTTGTGATTGTTATAAAGGGCCAAGGATTATTAATAATATGTGCTTAATAATGATAAAAATGCCAAATTTCGACTCCGAGGTATCCTAATAAAGGCTTCCGTCTCTGGACTCGTAGATGAGTTGTTTCGGTCGCAAATAAAAGGGGTATTCTCAAAATCGTGTTAAATCAGAGACCTTGATGTGGACCTCATTTTTGTATGCAACGGTTTTTGAGGGAAGGTTTGGAAACTACTTAGCGTCTAAACTAGGTATCTTTATCGGCTTAAAAAAATTATCGAAACGAGAATTTGAAGAAATTCATTTCTCACCAAAAATAAAATAAATAGAGGAAAATAGGAATTTGGGAACGAGAAGTCCACAATTAGCTTTCTGAGTAGTGTTGGCAGTCTAACTTGTAGATGACAATGATTTCGTTTTTAAGCTTAGTTTGGGGACTCGTGAAAAATCAGGAACGACGAATTTTATCCGTATGGTCACTTCTTTATGAGTCGTGTTTCCTGCTCGAAGATCCTAAAAATTATCGAAAGATAATGATTGTCAACAAAAGCCGTCACATGAATAATGAGAAAAATATAAAAATACAAAAATAGAATAAAAGGGAAATCGGGGAGTTCTTATAATATTGCATGAGGACATTGCAATAGCTTAGTCTGGGGGAATTTTGGTATATGCTTAAACACATACCATTTCTAGACCAAAACCGGACCCAAAAAGACCAAAAACCCGACCAAAATGCCAAATATATTGTGTTTTTGTGTTTTTACATATGCAGGCTCGGATATCAAAGAAAAGGACAAAATCAAGCAAAAGACCGGGAAACCGAGCACGAGATATGGAAGTGTTATTTGTAGCCGATGCCGAGGAGAAATTATGGTCAACAAGTCAACCGAGGTCCTCATATTTTCAGAGATTGTCAATTTCATCCCTTGGATCTACTTTGGAAAATATAGCAAGTTTAGTCCCTGAGATTTCAAGATATATTCATTTGGTCCTCATGATTTTAAAATACCAAATCCTTAATAAACACAAACCAAATTCAGATTTAACAAAATAACTCACTCAAAACAATTCACCGCCCTTACCCAATCAAACTAAATCCTAAAGCCCAAACCATTTTGCCTAAGCCCAAAGCCCAATCACCAATACCACCGGCCCACCTAAAATACCTTGACCCGATCCACTTGCAACTCACACCCGGTCAATGCAGATTTTAGCTACAAATGATCGGTCAACAAAAGAAATAAACAAACAAACTCCACACCTCTCTTATCTCTTTTCTTACAAACAACCCGCTCCACAAGTTTTTACCCCAAATCCCCCAAACCGGATGAACCCTAAATCCTAACCCGAAAAATTACCACAATTAAGGGTAAGTTTGTCATTGCACGGACTTCGAGGATGCTACTGACACCAAGAATGACGCGTGGCAGCAATCTATTGGACCGAACACGTTGCTATTTTGATCGTACGGTCAAGAAATGAAGCTTGGGATTGAAAGGGAAGATCCAAGGGTGGTGGATAGCTAATGATACGCACGGATTGCCAAGGTGGACTCTCGAGAAGGATCGATTGAAGCCTATAAATAGCGGGGATTATTTCCAGTTCGAAGGCTAGTTTTTTTTTGAGTAGTTAGTTTTTAGTTTTTTTTTAAGATCGAATTTAATTTCAATTGTTTTATTTTTCCAGTCAAATTTAATTTTGTACGAGGAGGTTGTAAGTTTTTTTTATTGATGTTTTAGTTTAATTGTTTTATGGTAATTTTAGTTTTTAAATCAGTTTTAATTTCATCCGAAAACTTCTTTGTAATTTCATTTGGATTGTTTGTTATCCGAAATTTACTTTGTAATTTTGTCTTAGTTAAATGAAACTTTCATTTCCAGTCTAATAAGTTGTTCTTGTATTGAATTTGATTTAGTATTGTTATTGTCTTAGTATTACTTCAGTTTTTTTTTAAAAAAAAAAAAAAAAAAAAAAAAAAAAAAAATCCGAAGCTGATGAGATGTTGGTGATAAGCTATGGAATACTGATAGAGCTGGATATGGGTTATTATTAGTGGCTTATAAGCCTGGTTTATTGTGTTGCTGAGGTTTATTGTGTTGCTGAGGTTTAATTGTGTTGCTGGGATCTTATTGATTTAAGCTGGATCAGGTTATAAGTTCTGAATTAGTATATTGATTGTTTTTTTTATTGTTGCTATTGTTTAGGCTATTGTTTAAAAGTTCTGGATTAGTATCAATATTAGAGTAAATTGCATAGGTCTTAAAGCTGTTTTTAAGGGTTTTTTTTTGTTGAATAGCAGTTTAGCTTATTAGATTACATAGCGGCAAATTTTTGAGGATAATCTAAGTAGTTTAAAAGAAGTTTGCAAAATCTGGTTTAGTTTTAGAGTTGATTTACAATTGCAAATTTTGAGTTGATTTAGTTTTAGTTTTTAGAGTTAATTTGGTTGATTTAGTTTAAAAAATAGTGCAGCAGATTCTTTTGGCTACTGTTCTAGGCTAAATTCAGCTAAGCAATTGAGTATTTGTCATAGGGCTTTTCGGATATTAGTAAACTTTGCTCGATAAGCTTTTCAAAACAGTTTTCATCTTTAAAATTGGTTAAGTTTTGAGCTATTTATAAGCCTTTGAAAATAGCTTGTGAAGAGTATTTACTGATATAGAAAATAAAATAAGTTTATGAGTTTGTCGCTTCTGGTCCCTGTATTTTCTGAGTTGGTTTAAATGGTGACTAAGTAGAATTTAGTCTTAAATAGTTTGTTGTTTTGGCAATTTCAGTCCCTGTCTTTTATTAAATCTATAATAGTTTCAGTTTTTACAGCTTTAGTCCCTAGCTTTTATAAACTTTTAATTTTCTTACATTTCTTATATATGGTAGTTTTTCTAAATTACAATTTCAGTACCTTTAGTTCTTTATAAACTATTTCTTAATTTTCTTTTATAAAATAGTTTTTTCAAAATTACTTTTGCATTTTAATTAAATCACTTAATTAGTTTTAAATAGTTTTAATTCATTAAAAATTATTAAAAAGTAAAAAAAAAAAAAAAAAAATAAAAAAAAAAAAAAAAAAAATAATAATATTTTTCTTTTTCCAAAATTTTCTTTTATCATTTTTAATCTAGGAAAATTATTTTGATATTTTTAGTTTTTAAATTTCACAAAATCATTTTTAGTTACGTTTTATAATACGTCGCATAACGTTTTTAATTTCAAATTTTCGTTCTTAAAATTCATATGCTTAGTTTAATCGTTTAATTAGATTAATTAGTGAATTTCTTTTATAATTTCATATTTCGTAGTATAAAATCAAATCAATCACTTTTTTTTTCATCACATTCACTACACGTATTCGACACCGAAACAAAGACTCGATATTCGACCTTCATTGGGAAACGACCCGGGGAAAACGCATACGTTGCCTTTTCCTTCGGAAAAATAAATAAAAATACTACAAAAGAAAATCATCAATGTACTCTTCGACATATTTGTTTGAGCTAAAATGAAATCAGGAGTGTTTGGGTAATCTCATTATTTTTCTTTTGAGTCGAGATTACCGCACCTCCACATAGTCTACATATAGGCACACACTAGGCACGTGTTGTATGCAACTGATTTTTATTCTAAATTTTTTTTTAATTTTTTCTTATAGGACACAAAAATGTCTCATGAATATGATTTTGATCATCTCCTAACCGATACCTATACACCCGAAATCTCACGTGAACCCACTACACCCGGTAACCACATTCGTGCCTATGTCAATCTTGAAACCCGTCGGTTTCATGAAGGCCGTGTCGTTGATCCATCCCTAGTTTACCACCGGGACATCAACACTTCCTTTAGAGCTATAGGATTCGATTGTCTACTCCACATTAACGAGTACATTTGTCCTCGCTTTGTGTTGGAGTTCTTCCGACAAGTTGAACTCGTACGTAACGAGGATCAATCCTTGTCACTTTGGTTTTGGGTTAAAAACTTCAAATACGTTCTAACTCTTGAGCAATTTGCTCAAATCCTTAGTATACCCAATCATGGGCAATGTGCATATACTGAACATTGGTGTCTTGAGTCTCTCTTTCACTATCGTGAGGAGAATAGTCCGTACTGTTCGTACATACCCTCTCCAACCGAACTAACCAAAATCATCCGTACTCACCCTCACCCACATCCAACGAAAATTCGTTTGGAAGAAGTGCGTCATGAACTACTTTCTTGGGCAGTCATCCTGCGAGAAAATGTTCTAAGTCTCACAGGAAATCATGAGCAACTCCCGGCGTGTTGTGCTCATATGATTTACTGTCTCTTAACCCAACAACCTTACAATCTAGCTTACTTCTTCGCTAAGCGAATTGTACATCTCAATGGTAACAAGAATAAATTGATACCTTATGGGATGTTCCTAACCCGTCTCTATCATCACTTCATAACCTTTCACCCTTACCTTCATGGTCCTCAATACTCCCTATTCACACCTGTCATGAAACCCATAACCGAGTCATATGTCTCAACCATCCTCACTTCCGAATTCACCACCCACTATGCACCCTTTGATGATCCTATTCATGAGAATGAGACAAATACTCAAGACGAGAGTGTGATAAGAAGGGGGAATGCTCAAGTCATAAGTAGTTAGGAAGAGATTTATATCTCTCACTAGGGTTTATTACTAATAGATAATTTTAGGAATTAATGTTCTAATTATCTTACATGCTTACATGAATATTCTTTGTGATATTTGAATGTTATTTTATCTTGTCCTCTTATGCTTGCATGCTTATGATTATTTGAGAACATTGCATGATCATTCTTATGTGCTAGATATAGCATTGTATGGATATATTAGGTAAATAAGTACCTAGTGAGTTGAGGCACTCTCATTTCCAGGAATTAGTTTCCCTAGAAAATTCCCCCTAGTTGCCCAAAACTAGCCTGCAAGGAAATTTTCGTGCCAACAGTGTCACGGCACCACTAAATAGGGACGGCACCGTTAAATTTAACGGTACCGTGGGGTATTTAACGGAGCCGTGACCCTGTATAACGGATTTTTCCTAATGCTCCTACTTTCCTATCACCCTAACCTCAAACCTGCAAACCTTGCACCCTCACATTCACCCTAGGATTCCCCTCCTACACCATAGGATCAACTTTAATTCAAATTTCACCCAACTTGCCTATATAAGGCCTCACCCTTGCAAGCTTATCTTGCACTTCACCTTCAACCTCCCATCACACAAACACCATGTCCTCCACACATGGTTCAACCTCTCAAATCTCCAAGAAACCTAGGATAACCGTAAAACCACCCTCAAAACCACTCTTTGTGGATCTCACAAGAGATGATGAAGCTATGACACCACCTTCCCAAGCCACTCCATACTCACCATCACCACCTTATGCACCATCTAAAACATCATCTACCTACACAACATCTTCATCATCCTATTACACTACATCATCAATGGAATACACACCATCTCCCTTCACCCCATTGGACAATGCCATGCCAATTTCACCTTCAACAACCCTACCACAATCACCATCTCCTATCATGGCACAACCCAACCAACCACATCCCTTTGAGTTACATAGTACTAATTGCCTATGTTGTCTCCACAACCGTAATCTCATCTACTTCTTGAGAGACGAGATTCATTTCATGTTCTACTTTATAGAACATCTCTTGACACCTCCACCACCTCAAATGGGGCCCCAATCTCCACCACCTCCTAACCAAAACAACTAAACACTTGCTTGTTTAGTCCTCCACAATAAACTCTTAGGACCCCTTTTGGAAATGAAGCTTGTCTCTAGTCATTAGGAATTTAGGCTTCTTGTTATCTTTCTTAGTGCTTTCTATGTAGTCATACATTACTATGACACGTGTTTGTTTTATGAATGAATGTTTTTATGTGGAGGTTTTTCCTTTTAAATGATTGGTTATTTGTCACAAATGTGCTACTTGTTAGATATTGTATATTTGTCGTCTAACTTTGTTTTGTAGCACGATCCATTGCTCGATTCCTTTGTGTTCTCCAAATGAGGGGGAGTACACATCAAGGGGGAGCCTTAACCACCTTTTTGATTTGACAAAAAACGGGGAGAAATGGGAGTAAACTCATTAAAAACTTGTTAAAACTAATTTTAACCTAAAATGAGTTTATATTTTGTCATCATCAAAAAGGGGGAGATTGTTGATGCAAATAATGTTCTAAAAACGTTATTTATATCTTTCGATTACTTCACGTTTTGAGGATGACAAAATGTGAACTCACGTTACGTTAAAATTAACGTTAACAAGTTTTTAATCGGAAGATCCCGTTTCTACGCAAATCACTCTTGAACAAAGTTACAACTTGAACTAGTGATCAAAGAAGTGAATTCATGTTTTGAAAATTCACATTTTTAATGGGACAAAACATTTTTTAAAAAATACACATGACAAATTATTTTTGAAATATTAAGAAATGTTTTAATGGAAAAATAAGTTTGAAAATCACAACAGCTATTTTTCCCCCCAAAATCACCTCCAACCTTCCCCAAATAAGTTTTCACCAGAAAAGACAAAATTTGGAGCATCCTAGTCTACCACGGCTCTACGGTACCGTTAAATTTAACGGAGCCGTGGGTCATTTAGTGGAGCCGTCCGTACCATTTTGAATTGTAACGTTCAGATTTTCTTTGCCTATAAATACCCACCTCTTTCACAGTTTTAGGCACCCTTCACACACAGAAAAATCCCTTAGTAAAATCCTCTCACACCTTTCACTTCTTAGGGTCATTTAGATTAGTTTTTCTTTGTTTCAAGAGTGATCCAATCATCCTTCAAGTGATCCTCTTCATACCTCTTCACTAGCAAGAGAAGAACACAAGTATCCAAGTTGATACAAGGTGTTGTCATCCCTCTTCATTAGCAAGAGAAGAACTCAAGTAATCAAGAAGATACTAGAGTTATAGTTGATAGGTTTTTGTAACTCTTGTTACAACCTTGTTGTGTCTTAGCATACATCAAGTTTATTTTCTTTTTATGAGTGAGAGTGAAGATCAAGTGTGATCTATAGAGATAGTGAACATCTCTTGAAGCCATTGGGCTTGTGTGATTGATCAAGAAGATCAAGGGTCATTAGGTTAGTGTTAGTTGAGTAGAGTGAAGTGAGTGTTGATCATTGTGATCGTGTTGAGATCTTGGTGATCTCTTGAAGCCATTGGGCTTGTGTGTTTGGTCACGTGGACCTTGGTAGATTGGTGCTAGCTAAGATTAGCACTCGACATCTAGCTTAGTGTCGGTAATAGGATAAGCGACGTGTATGGTTTTCTCCGCCTTAAGGGAGGTTGTTGACATAGTGCTTGAAACTCTCGAGTGTGGTACTCGGGGAGTGGAGTAGGGCGAAGAAGAGCTTCGTGGCCGAACCACTATAAATCCTCTGTCTCGGTTTGATCTTTCCAACTCTACTCTTTACTTTTATTTGTTATTATTACTTAGTTTAGTGTGTAGTTCATATTGGTGTTGATTGATTACACATAGAGTTCGAATCAAAGTTTCCAATAACCAACTTTTAAAACAAGATTTTTAAAAGAAGTTTTTAAACCGGTAAACTATTCAACCCCCCTTCTAGTTTCCCACACAAGGGTAAATCGTATAAAATATAATATGGGGGTACTATATGTAAATTTTGTAACTAAAAGGTTTAAATGGTAATTTATTTAATAAATAAATTCGATTTGGAAATTAAATAAATGGAGGGACTTGTTTTGTAAATTATGTAAATAAAGGGTAATTCGTATAAATACTTATGTAAGGGGTGTAATATGTAATTTTGGATAATTGAAGGCTTAATGTGTAAATTTGGATATTATAAGGATTAAATTGTAATTTAACTAATTATAAAGTTTAATTTGTAATTAAATTAATTAAAGGGTTTAATTTGTAAAATTGTTGGAATTAAAGGATTGGAATTGTAATTATGGTAAACTTATGGATTAAAATGAATAACTTGTAATATTTGCATTTTGGACCTTAACTTTGGCATATTTACATTTGAAACCCTAAAATATGGAAAGTTGTCATATTTAACCCTAAACTATCATGACTTGCTAAAATGAACCCTATTTCCATGATGATACTTAATTGATGACTTAACCTAAATTTATAATATTAAATCTTTCTAATTATGGAAATCGGCTAATTATAGAAACTTACTAAATAAGGAAACTTTCTTAAAATGGAAACTTACTAATTGAGAAAACTTGCTATAAATGGGAACCTGCTAAAAATGGAAAGCCGAATAAAATGAGAAATATGATTTAAATAAGATATTAATTGTAAGACGACCATGTATTCGTGTAGATTCGCTGAAGATGGAGTTTGTTTCCGATCTTTATATTTCTAGATGTGTTTTCACTTGCGGTATGAGGTACAGATATTCTACCATTTCTCAGTAAGGGTGTCCTCCTCATGACTTTTGATCTTGACTCACTATTGGATTCCCTAAGTCATTGCTATGTTCCCTTATACTTTGATTCATTCTTCATGTTTCACTTACATCTTTCTATATTCGTTTGATTATGATCTGAGCCTTCTTATAGTGGCTTTCTTATTTAATCTGTACCTTTGCTATGCTTCCCTTGATTTGTGAACCTTGCTATGTTCCCTTGATACTTGATATAATTCGTTCGTTACCCTGTAACATGAATATTCAAATCCTTGGATACCTTGAAGGTTCATTTGATATTATAATTGGATGTGAAACTTTCTTAATTATATATGAAAATGTTTTGAGAAAAGCTATTTTAAAACGATGTTTGAACACGATGCAATACCACTTTTAAATGTAATTTTACTAAAAGTTTATGAAAACTACTTTTAAAGACTTTCTTTATGAAAACTGTTTTTAAAGATCACTTTTATGAATGCCATTATTAAAGGATTACTTTTATGATATGAACATTTAATATAAACTTTTAAATTGAACCTTTGATATGAACCTTTGCTTTGAACCTTTGATATGAACCTTTGCTTTGAACCTTTGATATGAACCTTTAACATTTGGACTTTGATACGAACCTTTGACATTTGGACTTTGATTATGACTCTTTGATGACTTAGACATTTGACTTTGATATGATATGACATTTGAACCACTTGAATTGGAAACTTGGCTTGAACGACTGGGGCGTATGGATGCATCCTAGATTTGTTATTTGATTCGAGTTTGTTATATTTGGTGACTGATGGTGTGTGCGATACACGTCTTTCACATCTTGGGAGCTCATGACTCCACCCTTTGGAGGTATCCCCTCATATTGCGTTTGGTACCGAGGTCTCCCCTCCGTACACCTTGATATTTGATTATTTGATTTGATTTGGGCTCGTAGTGGATTACTGTTTCCTTTACCTTATAACCTTGTACTTAGTATTCCGAGGTCACCCCTCCGGATACATACTTGACTTGATACTTGACTTGACTTGATATGACTTGGGCCCGTGGTGGATTATTATTCCCTTTACTCTTATCCATTGTAACTATTTCTTAACTCTTGATATATCCGCATAACCTTTTATTTTACTTTTTACCTAACTCTTATTATACCTTGCATTGTTTCACTTACTTCACTATCCCATTATTACCGCTTGTTACCTTTATATCTGTTCACTGGGATTTTTAAGCTCAGCCGCATTTCTTTTCCTGCGGCAGGTTTTAGTTTGGAAGCTGGGTATGAGTGGAGAGTACCTTGGACTTAGAAGACCTTACTAGCTACTTTGGATTAGAGATGACTAGAAGAGCTTATATTCAGACTTAGTAATTATTGTATTTCTCATTGGTAACCTTGTAGTTTCAGATTTTCATTTGTAACCATTGAAAATTCAATTGTATTATTTATGTCATATGCTTGTGTTTGTTCTGATATGAAACCATTATTGTGACATCTCTACCCTTGTCGGGTTGGGGTGTTACAATTTATGGTATCAGAGCCAGGCTGCGACTTGTAATACACTTACCCTTGACCTGTGAGTTTTGGACCATTAGGCTTCCACTGTAAGAACATAGGAGAACACCTTGAGAACTTGCTTTAGGATTTCTTAATATGAACTTAAGTTTTGACCAGTGAGGAATGGGTAGACTATAAGGCATTTGTTTAAGTATCATTGCTTCCGCATCACTCTGATTCGTGCCTTGCTTTTGGTTAAAGCCTGTTGAGATCACTTTTGGAGATTGAAAGCTTATGCTTTGCACCATCTAAGATTTGAAACCTAAATAAATCTTGAAGGCATTGAGAATTGCATAGTAATTGCCTGACACTATTTGATCCTTATCTTCATATTCCGACTCTGACCTCTGATCCTTTTGTTAATCATTTTGAGGCCTCTTCGGGCATTCCATGGCGATGACGTACTTGATACATTCTGTGATTTGTCTCTTGCTTTTGATAAACATCTATGAATCTTCCGACGCTATTTGATTTCGTCTTACCCATCTCTATCCCTATGAGAAGTCTTGTGGTGTTTAACCACGAGTATAAGAATGTTTTCCCTCTCACTTTTGAACGATAAGATTTGCTATGTTGATCTGTCTTTCTTTGGATAGTTGATGCGCGTGTGTGTATGCTCTAATTTATACCCACGGTATGTCGTTGTGGTTTTAGCAATATTCAAGTTTTAAATTTATATTTAGCCGACTTATGATGAACTCAAATAAGTACATTTTATTACTATCATTTATCCTATTAATTTGACTTGTTTTACTATATTATGTATGAGGATTGATACTTAATCGTTTACTTTTGTAATTCTCAGGTAAAAACAAGCATTTGGTGAGACTTAGCGATTTTGGACTAATAATGGAGCAAAACATGCATAAAGTGAAGAGTCTACTGAAATGGACAAGATCAAGAGAAATCTGCTCCGGATGCGCCGCATCTCACTCACGACATGCGCCGCATCTCTATCAAGATATCACCAGATACGATCCAAGATACAAGAGGACATGCGCCGCATCTAATCATGGAGTTACGCCGCATCTTCTGGCGGTGTACGAATATTCCTGAATATTATAATCTTGGACCCCACGCGAAGTTAAGTACATGCGCCGCATCTACTCATTAGATGCGCCGCATCTTCCCTCAGACAGAAACTATAAATACCCCAAGACCAGACGAATTTCGTAAGCATTATATTAATACCGAAGACCGAACAGGAGAAACCTAGGACGAATTCAGTCAAGGAGGCAGCACAAGACACACCCAAATCAAAGATACAAGAGCTGTAAGAAGGTGCTGCATGTGTTTAATTCATTAAGTAGTTTTGTTTTATTGTGTTAGTAAACTTTAATTCATCAAGATTGGTGGCTTGTGTAATGTGACAACGGAAAGATTGCACTCCCTTAAAACTGCTTTCTCATTAATTAAAGTTTATATGTTGATGTCTTTGGTTACTACTTATTAGTGCATTGATAACCTCTGTGTTTATTAGTGGCTTGCGGGCATTTGACTGCGGGACATAATGTGGCTCCCACGGTTGTTTCTAAATTGATCACTTAGGAATAACTTTTAGACATAAGTAATCATTAAGGGTTTACTCGCCGATAAGAATAGGACCAACGAGAAAGGATTAACTACATACACTTCATATAAAGCTATCAATAAAACAAGTGACAAACTACTTAATCATAAGGACAACCCTCTTATTGTCTCGAGTATTTATCTGTGTACGTGTGTGCTACTTGCTGATTCGTGCCTATTGGTTTATTTATTATTTAATTGCAAACAAAATCGTGCCAGTCTCTCAGGCTGAAACCCCCTTGCGTTAGGATATTAGAATACTGATTAGATTAACGAGATAATACGTTCCACTCTTAGTGATCGACACTCTACTTACCATTATATTCATACTGACCGGGTACACTGCTCGTTAAGTGTGTGTGTTATTGATAAGTCGGCTAAATATAAATTTAAAACTTGAGTAGGCATTAAAACTGCTAAACCGCAACGACACATCACGCGCATCAAGTTTTTGGCGCCGTTGCCGGGGAGTGAATTGTTATTATCTGTTAATTTGATTAGTATTTTAATTAGGTTTTTCTTTTTTATTAGATTAATTGCATCATTGTAATATTTTGCATATTTGTTGTATTGTGTGTTAATTGTTTTCTTTTATTTGTTTTTGTGTTATTTTTGTTTGTGTGTTTATATTTGTTTTTATTTTTCGTATTTTTGTGTGTTCTGCTATCGTTGTACTGTGCTAAATCGAACGATACGGCGCATCTGATCTCTCAGATACGGCGTATTGCGTTCAATTTTTATAAAATACAACGCGTTTAATTAATTCGATACGACGCATCTTTTCCCCAAGATACGGCTTATCTGTTTTTGATAAAAAAAATTTTCTAAGCGATAAAGTGATACGACGCATCTTTTCCCTAAGATACGGTGTATCTGTTTTTGATAAAAAAAATTTTTCTAAACGTTAACGCCATACGACGCATCTGCTTTAGCAGATACGGCGTATCTATTATTTTAATTAAAAACAGTTTGCGAATTATTAAACAGATACGACGTATCGATCTATGTCGATACGGCGTATCTTCTGAATAAAAAATCTTTTATTTTTAAACGTAACAAAAATACGGCGCATTAACTTTCGTTAATACGACGCATTTAATTTTAATTTGATAAGTTGATTTTTGATTAATTAATTCGATACGGCGCATTCATAAATTCTAAGCGGCGTATCTATTTTCTGAATAAAGTCTGATTAAGTTTTAACGATTATAAGATACGGCGTATCCAACTTTTTGGATACGGCGCATCGTCTGCAGATATCAGTAACTTTAATTTTTCGTATTCCGTTTTCGTTATTAATTATCTGATATATTACTTTCTCGAGCATACCCTACTGATATTTTTGTGTTGATTTCAGGAAGTGCATGACCAGGAGTTCTACGAAGAACTTGATTCAACCTTTCGAAGATCCTGAACGAGCCCTACATTCGCTTAAAAGGCTTTTCAACACAAGAAGCTTTGATCTCTCAAGTTCACTCGAGCTTGATTACTTTTCTGAAGAGAAAGAGGAAGTTGAAACAGAAACAATGGGCGAAAACACTACTATGGAGGAATACATGAACAGTACCCGTGCTGATTACACTTCAGGAGTTGCTAGACCTAAGTTTGATGATAAGTCAAAATTTGAGTTGAAGGGTCAGTTTCTCAAAGAGCTAAGAGAGAATGCTTTCAGTGGGACGGAACATGAGGATGCTAATGAGCATGTTGAAAAGGTCCTGGAGATTGCAGATTTGTTTACTTCAGAAGGAGTCAATGCCGATCAACTCATGCTAAGAATCTTTCCAATCTCGCTAAAAGGAGCTGCTAACAAGTGGCTAAGAAATGAACCTGCTAGTTCAATCACTACATGGGAAGATTTGAAGAGCAAATTCCTGAAGAGATATTGTCCACCTGCTAAGACTGCTAAAAAGATGGAGGCTATCAATAGTTTCAAGCAAGAGCCTGATGAAACTCTTTATCAAGCTTGGGAGCGATTTAAAGATTTATTGGTAAAATGTCCTCAACACTATCTAACCCCTATGCAGGAGATAATATTGTTTTATCAAGGATTGGACGTGCCTACAAGACAGATTTTGGATGCTAAGGGAGCTGTACCTCAAATGAGTGCAACTAATGCTAGGAAAGCAATCCAAGATGCTGCTGATCATTCCCAAAAATGGCACGATGGGACCTCTACTAGATCTAAGAGCAGCACTAATTTTGACGGGATTGCTGCTATTCAAGCTCAATTGGATAAAATTAGTAGAGAGATGAAGAAGCGTGATGAAAGAGCGTATGCTGCCCAAGTTGGATGTGAAAAGTGCGAAGGACCTCACTACACTAAAGATTGCCCGAATAAGAATGAAAGTGAGACATTTGAAGAAGCATATTACACCCAATTTGGACAACCATTCCGACCTTCGGGGAGATTTAGGGAAGCTACACCGGGATTATATCAAAGGAACAACTTCAATCCCGCTTATCAAGATAGGAGGCAGACTTTAGATGATACTTTAAAGCAAATTATGGCCGATGCTGCTAAAAGACATGAAGAGAATACTACTATGATCAAAGAAATTCGAGCTTCAACGGACACTACTACAAGAAATCAAGGAGCTTCGATCAAAGCATTGGAACAACAAATTGGTCAAATGAGCAAAGTTCTTCAAGAAAGGGGATATGGAAGTTTACGGAGCTCAACTGAAACCAATCCAAGAGATCATGTCAAGGTGATAAGCACCACTGAAGAAGTCACTCCTAATATACCTAGAAGATCGATGAATGGTAATGATGGTGCAAGACCCGAATTTTTCTTTAATTCTTCAATCAGCTTAAGGAGATTACTAAAAGAGAAGACAAAGATTGAAGAGGAGATCAAGGCAACAATGAAAGAAGAGAGCCCTGCAACCGACTCAAATGCCTTACCTCATAAAGAAAGAGACCCAGGAAGTTTTACTCTACCTTGTTCTATTAATAATATATCTTTCAATAATGTGTTAGCTGACTTAGGAGCTAGTGTTAGTGTTATGCCTCTTAAGACATTCGCTACCCTAGGACTAGGAAAATTAGCACCAACTAAATTACTTATTGAATTGGCTGATAAAACGGTAAAACGACCTGAAGGGATTGCTAATAATGTGCTAGTTAAGATTGAGCAGTTTATTTTTCCCGTAGACTTTGTTATACTAGACATGCCCGAGGATGTTAAGATTCCTTTAATCCTTGGACGACCTTTCTTGTCTACTGCCCATGCTAAGATTGATGTGTTTAAAAGAAAAATTTCGCTAAGGGTAGGAAATAATAAACTAGTCTATAAGTGCCAAGATCCAGTTAAAAGCATAATTAGAAGTGTTTATGTGCTAGGATTAAGGGAGCGTATGGACCTCGATCTTGAAGCTAGACTTATGGGAGAAACATTGATTCAAAACAACTCAACTAATCCTAATCATGAGAACTTTGAGGAATTCATTGACCTTAATGTACCTACCGAACTTAGACGCAATGTTGTTAATGATTCTGATGATGAGTGGTATGATTGTGTAGTAATTAATAAACGTAGGAGAATAGTTGAGAAAACGAATTTGAATAATGATGTGTTTATTGAACTACCACCCCACCTTGCTTATTTGTGCCTATATGATAATAAGAATTTCCCGTCTATCATTTTGTCATCTCTGCCCGAAAGGGACAGGACTTTGTTTATGCAGATATTAAAGAAGAACGGCGTGGAAATTAAGGACGAGCAAGGAGTGTTCAATATTACTGAATTGGCGATGAAGGAGCGCGATGTTTCCGACTCCTTTAATGATCGATATTAAAGAGCTGAACGTGAGTCTAACTTGAAGACTCTGGAATAAAGACAAGTGCTTACCGGGAGACAACCCGGATTTATCTTTTATTTCTGTTCTGTGTCGAGTCAGTCAGACCCGCCGAGGATACGGCGCATCTCAATTCTGAGATGCGACGCATCTCCTGCAATGGTCATATCTTATTTTATTTTTCTGCATTTTTATTTTGCGACTTTAAAACTATTTATCAGTTATTTTAATGCGGCGCATCCCTGGTTAAGGATGCGGCGCATCTTTATTCTGATCCGTATTTATTCCAGGCTCGATACGGCGTATCTTCTTCCATAAGATACGGCGCATCGACTGACCTGATGATTTTCAGTTTTAATTTTTTAAGTTTTATTTTTCCTAACTACTAATGTATTATGCAAGTTTGAACCTTTCTTATCTTAGGTGTGTTTTAAAGTGTTGGTGGTATTATAGTTTCCTGGATTTCCTGTGGATACATCAAGTATGAAGCTTTAACGTTCAAATCCACAAGAAAGATGATTTTTGCTCTTATACTAATGGAGGATCATACCGAGCAAATCTCAGGGGAGTTTTTCTGTTCTAATTCTTTTTATTTTCCAGTTTTTAACCTTTTATACAAACAACGAGGACGTTGTTTAACTTAAGTGGGGGGATTGGAGAATTAGAACACTTAACAATTACTTGTCCTAAACTTTTTCAAAAATTATTCTTAAAATGTGCTTAATATATCAAACTAAAAAAAAATTTAGCATGTTTTTGTTTAAGATCTAAGTTGCATAGCTGCACACATGACGTTATTTTCAAAAATTGTGATTTTCCAAAATTCACAAATCTATGAGTTTGCCGGTGACTTGTAAACTTTAGAACTTGGCTTGTATACTATTCGAGACCACCATAATGAGTATTATTTATTTAATTGGAATAACTTGTCTAAATTGGTAAAATTCTAGGATTACACCCAAATAGCCTATTATATGTTATGTGTTATTAACTAACTACACTGGTTAGTTAACCCCCGTATAAACCCTTTTGTTACTCTCATTTTTAGAGTAAGATACCCCTAGAAAAACACTCAGAGCCATTCCTTTCGTTTCTTACACCTATGTTTAAAATGTTTCGTTACACCCTTACACCTTAGCCTACCCTGTAGATTAGAATCCGTGGTTGGTTAATTGCTATAGGCAAAGTGTGTTTCCTTACATTACCTGTGTTCGCGTGCGTAATTCATTATCTATGGTTAGGTCGGGAAATTGCACAATGCAATTGGAGTGAAAGTAAATATTGTATATTTTGAGTTTATTTTTCGTGTGTTTACTACTTTCACTATTACCGTTATTTCTGAAGTATGAAAAATATGGAAAAATTATCCAGAATTATCATTATAGTGATGTGGTGAAATTTTACACATCTATGTTTATGTTTCAAGTTAAAAAAAAAAAAAAAAAAAAAAAAAAAAAAAAAAAAAATCGAAAAAATGAGAAAAGAAAAAGAAAAAGAAAAAGAGTTGGATGTTTATTTTTAAACCAACAATGTAAAGTTATGTAAGTGGTTCATATGGCCACTATTTGTTGTACTATATCTATGGATTGAATGGGAATTGGCAGTTATGGGAACGCCAATTAAGGTTTATTCTTTGATTAAGATCTTGTTGAGTATAATTCGTGTCTACCTAAAGCGTGTGTTTCAAGTGTTAAAGCGTGAGTTATTCAATGATATGAGTCTTATTCATGGGATGGTTGGGATAGTGATTAACCACACTTGGGATTTTAATTTATTTGTTTTGTTTATTTTTATTTTTACACCAATTTTTATCCCAAATGTTATCCATACCCTTTATTATTCTTTATCCAACCAAACCTTTGATTTATTGAGATTAGGGATTTGAGCAATCTTAAGTATCGTAGTCGTGGATTCGGCTATGTATTTATGATTTTGTCGCCCTTTTTGATATATTATTATTGGTGAAGTTTGGACCTATCTTTAGCCTATTCGAGTTAAGGATTTGAGCAATTGCAAGTATCGTGTTCGTGGATTCGATCATGTATTTGTGATTTTGTCGCCTTTTCTGGAATTTGAGATCGATAGTGAAAGAGAATAATTAACCCTTAAGCCTAAAAACCCTTTTTACCGCTTTAGACTTGTTATTCCTTAGCTTTAGTGGTGGAGATGTGTATACTTGCCAAGCTTATGATAGAATATTCGTCACGACTGGACAGTTAAACGATTAGATTTGCTTTTATCAGAATATTTTATTTTACTTCTAATTCGTTAAGTGTTTAGTTGTGTGATTTTGAAATAAACGAATACATGCTTAAACATAAAAATAAATCCTAACATCTTTTAGGATACATTTTCATAAGAGAAATTCTAAGGTTTACTTGGGGACAAGTTAAGTTCAAGTGGGGGGATATTTGATGAACTCAAATAAGTACATTTTATTACTATCATTTATCCTATTAATTTGACTTGTTTTACTATATTATGTATGAGGATTGATACTTAATCGTTTACTTTTGTAATTCTCAGGTAAAAACAAGCATTTGGTGAGACTTAGCGATTTTGGACTAATAATGGAGCAAAACATGCATAAAGTGAAGAGTCTACTGAAATGGACAAGATCAAGAGAAATCTGCTCCAGATGCGCCGCATCTCACTCACGACATGCGCCGCATCTCTATCAAGATATCACCAGATACGATCCAAGATACAAGAGGACATGCGCCGCATCTAATCATGGAGTTACGCCGCATCTTCTGGCGGTGTACGAATATTCCTGAATATTATAATCTTGGACCCCACGAGAAGTTAAGTACATGCGCCGCATCTACTCATTAGATGCGCCGCATCTTCCCTCAGACAGAAACTATAAATACCCCAAGACCAGACGAATTTCGTAAGCATTATATTAATACCGAAGACCGAACAGGAGAAACCTAGGACGAATTCAGTCAAGGAGGCAGCACAAGACACACCCAAATCAAAGATACAAGAGCTGTAAGAAGGTGCTGCATGTGTTTAATTCATTAAGTAGTTTTGTTTTATTGTGTTAGTAAACTTTAATTCATCAAGATTGGTGGCTTGTGTAATGTGACAACGGAAAGATTGCACTCCCTTAAAACTGCTTTCTCATTAATTAAAGTTTATATGTTGATGTCTTTGGTTACTACTTATTAGTGCATTGATAACCTCTGTGTTTATTAGTGGCTTGCGGGCATTTGACTGCGGGACATAATGTGGCTCCCACGGTTGTTTCTAAATTGATCACTTAGGAATAACTTTTAGACATAAGTAATCATTAAGGGTTTACTCGCCGATAAGAATAGGACCAACGAGAAAGGATTAACTACATACACTTCATATAAAGCTATCAATAAAACAAGTGACAAACTACTTAATCATAAGGACAACCCTCTTATTGTCTCGAGTATTTATCTGTGTACGTGTGTGCTACTTGCTGATTCGTGCCTATTGGTTTATTTATTATTTAATTGCAAACAAAATCGTGCCAGTCTCTCAGGCTGAAACCCCCTTGCGTTAGGATATTAGAATACTGATTAGATTAACGAGATAATACGTTCCACTCTTAGTGATCGACACTCTACTTACCATTATATTCATACTGACCGGGTACACTGCTCGTTAAGTGTGTGTGTTATTGATAAGTCGGCTAAATATAAATTTAAAACTTGAGTAGGCATTAAAACTGCTAAACCGCAATGACACATCACGCGCATCAACTTATCAATAACACACACACTTTAACGAGCAGTGTACCCGGTCAGTATGAATATAATGGTAAGTAGAGTGTCGATCACTAAGAGTGGAACGTATTATCTAGTTATCCTAATCAGTATTTTAATATCTTAAGTTAGCTATACAACCTAATCTTAACGCAAGGGGGTCAGCCTGAGAGACTGGCACGGTTTGATTATGATTGAATATAAACTAAACTAATAAGCACAAATCAGCGATTAGCACACACGTACACAGATAAATACTTGAGACAATAAGAAGACCTGTCCTGATAGTTAAGTAGCTTGTCACTTGTTTTATTGCTAGTTTTATATGAAGTGTATAGTTCGATGCAACGCACCGAGATTAATCCTTTCTCATTGGCTCTAATCTTATCGGCGAGTAAACCCTTAATGATTACTTATGACTATCCTATTTATCTTTCTTCCTACTTTTCTATAGATGATAGAATGCATAGGCGATCTAATAAATAGGCGAGGTGTAGGATCGAGTACTTCGAGCTTGATTGAGCTTGGTATAAACAAGAACCTCTGTATGCTATACAAGCGTTTATGCGGAAACTAAACAGCAAGTATAATAAAGAAGAAAAACTCTAAAGAACAATGATCCTCTATGGATCAAACTATTGAACTAAGAATCGTTTATTGAATGTTAAAAGATGTTCAAGGCGTACATAAACTCATAAACGGGTTTATCTTTTATACTAACAAGATCACCTAACCCTAACCCGTTCTACAAGAAAACGTGTAAAGAGATTAACAACAATCTCTTCTAAAAATAAATCATAACAAACATTCTAAATATGCGGATAACAAATAATAATATCCGCAGCAACAACACTATCGGCAGGAACAAGATAACACTGTCGGCAGCAATGAGCTTTCAGCAGGAACCAAAGCTATCGGCAGGAACCAACTTTACACTATCGGCAGCAACAATGAATTCTTATTTCCCAGAGATCCTAACAATCCTCCCCTAATCTTGAGGTTGACTTGGTTAACCTGCAAGATTCCCATGTGTGATAAAGCTTTTAACTGCTCAGGCTTGAGGACTGCGACTTAGCAGTAACAATAAGGAGTAACCAGTAGCAACTTCAATAACTGTCAAGATTCCAACTTCTATAGCATCCAGCAGCAACTTCAATAGAGCAGCAGGAACATGAAATCTTCTTCAACATAAATTTACTGGTCACTATAACATCACTTGAACTTGGCTGCTACTATGACAATATGTACATCAAATCACTTTAAGTTTCATACTATTCTCATCACATCCAGGTGTGTTAACTCCTGTGAGAGGTGAATCATTGAAAATTAATGGATTTGATGTCTCTTTACCAATAGCCATCACTACTGGAGTAGCCAATGTTTAGGTGTGTTAGACCATGGTACATTGATAACCATCTGATTTAGTAGCAAATCAGCAACTATAAACGGATTTGGCATGTCTTTACCTGTAGCCGTTTGCTCAGGACTAGCCAACTCTTTGGTTTCAACTGAACCTTGGTGAATTGAATACCAAATATGGATACCAAATGTCTTTACCACAAACCATACTTTTGTGGACTAGCCAATCCTTTGGATCCCATAAAGGGTTACATCCATGGTGAATTGAGAACCATTTTCAACTCTCAGAACTTAATCATGGGTGAGTTGAAGTACCCTATAGCTTTGAGCAAGCTATTATAGCTATCAACGGATTTGATTATCACACCAGAGCCGTACCCTCATGGTGAGCCAACTCTTTCTTGTCTATGAGACATGGTGAGTTGAGTACCATTTATGGTGAAGGTGTAAACACCACCACTGTACCTGCAAGGTGTTGCTCAAAACCAACTTATTAGCACACAAAATATACAAATTTTTTTTTTTTTTTTTTTTTTTTTTTTTTTTTTTTTTTTTGAACTAAGAAAAACAAACAAAAACACACCAAAATAAAATAAGAAAAGAAATAAGAAAATAAGAAAGAAAGATAGAAACTTTACAACAACAACAAGAAACATCCTCCCCTTAAGCTTCAATCCTCCCCTTAAGCTGCAATCCTCCCCTTAAGCCCTGTAGCTAGGGATTGACCATCCCAATATGAACTACCAAATGTTTAAACCTTGGTCCATCAAAAGCCTTGGTAAGCAAATCAGCCACATTATCATCTGTGTGAATCTTTTCCACCTGAATAAGATGCTTCTCATAAGCATCTCTTATGAAATGGTGTCGAATCTCAATATGCTTTGTCCTTTGATGATAAACAGGATTCTTAACAATACACATAGTACTTTGATTATCAATAAAGATCTTAGTGTTCATGAAGTTGAACCCATAATCCAACAGCTGATTTTGCATCCAAAGAACCTGTCCACAGCAACTAGCAGCAGCAACATATTCTGCCTCAGTAGAAGATGTAGCCACTATAGTTTGCTTCTTGCACTGCCAAGAAACTAACCTTCTCCCCAGAAACTGACAACCTCCAGTTGTAGACTTCCTATCAAAGTTAGCCCCAGCATAATCACTGTCACTATATGCTTCTAACACAAAAGGAGAGTCTTTGGGATACCAAAGTCCCAATTTTGGCTGTCCCTTCAAATACTTAAAGATTCTCTTGACTGCATTAAGGTTAGAAGTCAATGGTGTAACCTGATGTCTAGCACATGCACCGACAGCAAACATGATATCAGGTCTTGAAGCTGTCAGATACATGAGTGAGCCAATCATGGATCGATATAAATGAACATTCACAGCAGCATCAGGTTCATTATTGGACTTAGGCTTTGGAGGTTCAAACGGAGTTACAGCAATCTTCACATTCTCCATATCAAACTTTTTAAGCATGTCATAAACATACTTCTCCTGAGAAATAAAGATCCCATCAGATGTCTGCTTAACCTGAAGACCCAAGAAGAAAGTCATTTCACCCATAGCACTCATTTCAAATTCACTCTTCATCAATTCTTCAAACTCCCTGCACCAGGCTTCATTAGTGGAGCCAAAGATGATATCATCTACATATACTTGTACCAGAATGATATCTTTGAAGTCCTTTCTGATAAAAAGAGTTTTATCAATAGCCCCTCTTCTGTAACCATGTTTTAGCAAGAAGGCTGATAACCTAGCATACCAAGCCCTTGGTGCTTGATGAAGACCATATAGTGCTTTAACCACTTTGTAAACCAAATTAGGATTCTGAGGATCTACAAATCCCTGTGGTTGAGTAACATAAACCTCTTCCTCAATCCTTCCATACAAAAATGCACTCTTCACATCCATCTGATACACTACAAATCCCATAAAGGAAGCAAAAGCCAAAAACAACCGAATAGCTTCAACCCTTGCCACAGGTGCAAACACCTCATCATAATCAATCCCCTCCTCTTGTCTATGACCTTGAGCAACCAATCTAGCTTTATTTCGAACCACAATTCCCCTAGCATCTCTTTTATTCTTTAGAATCCATTTAGTTCCAATAGCATGTTTGCCAGCAGGCAAAGGTACCAACATCCATACTTTCTGATTCTGGAACTGCTGCATCTCTTCTTGCATAGCCTCAACCCAATCATCATTAGCAAGAGCCTGAGCTATGCTAGTTGGTTCAACTTGAGATAAGAAACAAGCATACAGACAATGTAAGTAATCAGTATGATTGCTCCTCAATTGATCCTGTATATAACTGAGAAAAGCAGATTCTCCAAATTTAGGTTGATGCAATTTACTTCTTGTCTGTACAGGGGAATTAAGATCTCCAAGAATCAAAGACTGAGGATGAACTGTATTGATCCTCTTGGTAGCAATGGGATTAACATCAATGGAGGATGCCTGATTAGTAATTGAAGGGTTGAAGTCATCATCATATGAGGAAGAAGTGAAGATTCCAGATCCGGACTGATGATGAGGATCATTCAGCTTATCTCTTGAAGAGACCGAATTTCCAAGATCAGAAGGGATTGGAAATCTTTCAGGGGAGTTATCAATTCCCAACTTGTCAACAGATGGAGAAGACACAGGAACATCAGCAGGAACATTAGAAGGATCGGCAGGAACCGATCCACTATCAGCAGGAACAGCATCAGCAGGAACAGAAATACCACTAGTTGTATTAAGTTCCCTTCGAACTTCAGCTTCAGCCTTTCGCAGAATTTCCTCTGTCTCTTTAGAAAACCCAGAACCAAACATCTCAGCAGCTCTCTTGGCATTAAACTCTTGTCTTTGAAGCCTAGCAAGATCTTCTGCAAAACTAGAATCACTTCCAGCCATATCAGAAGAATCTTTGAGCTTTGAACCTGAAATGTTGTTAGAGGGAAAAGAAGGAACAACTATAGGTCGTTCATCACTCTCTGCATCAGAATCATCATCCGAGGTACCTGCATTGTTAGTTTGAGAAACATTTGTACCACCAGACAGATTTGATTTGAATCTATTATATCCTAAGGTGTCAGATAGATAATCCAGATCAAAGTACCACTCTGGACCAGCACCCTGCACATTAGGTTTATCTTCAAGATATCTTAAGTTGAGAGTCTCTTCTATTCTCTTAGAGGACAGATTATAAACCCTATAGGCTTTACCATGAGCAGAATATCCAACAATAAACCCTTCATCAGCCTTTCCATCAAACTTTCCTAGATAATCACTAGTGTTCAAAATAGTGACCTGACATCCAAAAGGCTTAAGGTAACTAATGTTTGGAACCTTCCCAGACAAAAGTTCATAAGGTGTTTTATTATGAGGTCTAGTAATAGATACCCTATTCAACACATAACAAGCAGTGCAAACTGCTTCAGTCCAAAACATAGTGGGCATCTTAGATTCAGCTAACATAGTCCTAGCTGCTTCTATCAAGGTCCTATTTTTTCTTTCTGCAACCCCATTTTGTTGTGGAGTTCTAGCATTACTATAGTCCCTTTTTATCCCCTTAGACCTACAGAGTTCAATAAGATTAAAATTCTTAAACTCTGTGCCATTATCACACCTTATAGACTTAACCTTTTTATTTAGCTGATTTTCTATTAAAGCAATAAAATCCCTAAGTACTGGATAAGTTTCATCTTTAGTACTCAAAAAGAAAGTCCAAGAAAACCTGCTAAAATCATCTGTAATCACCAGGCAGTAGTTCTTATGGTCAATACTTCTGATAGAAGTAGGACCAAAAAGATCCATATGAAGAAGCTGCAAAGGCTCAGAGATGGTGCTCACAGCAGTTATCGCCTTGTATGAAGCTTTGTGCTGCTTTCCTTTGTTGCAGGCAACACAATTGTGCTCATTAGAGAAGATTTTCAAAGGAAGCCCTTTCACCAGACCATTCTTAGCCAGCTTGTTAATGGTCTTGAAATTTACATGTCCCATTCTTCTGTGCCATTTATTAGATTCATCCACAGAAGCTTTTGCAACAAGACAAGCAAGTGACCCCTCAGGCTGAACTTCACTAAGATTGAAGCTATAAAGATTGTAAGTCCTAGGAACTTTAAGTTCAACCTGACTTTCATCAGGCAACTTGAAGTCTTTAGACAACACAAAGCACTCATTCTCAGTGAATAGTACACTGTTCTTCTTGTCACAGATTTGAGAGACAGAGAACAAATTGAAGTCTTGGAGTTCCTTCACATACAACACATCTTCAAAGTCCAGCTTGGCAGTCTTGATAGTTCCTTTCCCTGAGATTATTCCATCTCCTCCTCCAAATGTCACAGTACCTCCATTCAAAGGAATAAAGTCATGTAACCTTTCCAAATTCCCTGTCATACTCCTGGAACATCCACTGTCAACAATTCCAACATCTTTGCTTCTAAAAGGAAAATCCTGAGATGGATGACCCATCATTCCAAACTGACCAGCCACTTGTTTCTTTTCACCATATCCAGCTACCATCCCAAAGACTTTATCTGATCCACTCCCAGCAGCCTTCTCATGATGCTCCCAGTCCACCATCGAATCCACAGATACCAAAGCCTTGGGGTCGTCTGACTCCAACTCTTGAATTCTGAAAGCAGAATACCGTGCTTTATCATCCACCTTCTTGTCTGGGCATTCCCTGGCAAAATGTCCTGTTTGAGAACATTTATAGCACCTCACCTTCCTTCTGTCAAACCTAGCAGGCTCTTGTCCATCAAAATTGACCCTTCTTCCTGCCTTCTTTTCAAACCTATCCAACTTCAACGATATCATAGCCACCTGCCATCTTAAGTCCATCTCTTCCAGATCCAATTCATCAACCTGCTTAAAATCATCATACACAATCTTCTGCTGTGGTGTACTTTCAGCAACAAAAGAGTGAAGCACATCCACTACAAGATTATCAGATCTGGGCTGAGTTTTTGGTGTAGGAGATGAGTAGGAGATTGATGATGTTGATGGTGTTGGACTGTTTCCATATAATGCTTTGCTAGGACCAGAGTTACTAACAAAAGCAGTGTGGGTTGGAGTATGAGGTGAATAGGTGGAATACCCTTTGATATCAAGTTCAAGGGTTTTCAATTTGTTGTACAGATCATCAAATCTCATAAAATCCAGTCCTCCTTTGGCCTTGAGGGTTATGGAAACCTGCGACCAAGATGGTGGCAAGGCCCTCAGAAACTTGGTATTACAATCTTCATCGTCCGGCCTAGCTTTCAACTGGTTAAGTTGGCTCAAGATCTTGTGGAATCTGTCATAGCCTTTGTGAATTCCCTCAGCCTCAGAAATCTTGAATTCCTGAAACTCTTGCTTGAGCATAGACTTTCGCATCTTCCTTGATTCATCATTCCCTCCAAATCTGGTCTTTACAGCATGCCAGATCTTTCTAGCATCATCCAAGTGATGAAAATCACTCATATGATCCTCTGGAATAGCTTGAAGCAGAAGAGTTCTTGCCTTTGTTTCCCTTTGAACAGCAAGGTGTTCCTCTGCTGTAACAGGTGGCTCTATATAAATATTGCCATCATCATCCCTTCCAATATTCTTCTTGCTATTTCCCTTAAGAATCACATTCCACAGATTGTAATCAGTGTTCGTGATCCAATACTCCATTCTCATAGCCCAGACTTCATACTCATCTTTCTTCAGATACGGGAATTTAGCATTGTTGGTGGACATGGTGGTGACGATTTGTGTTTGGACTTGAGTGGTTTCTGGTTTGGGTTGTTGATCTTCCGGGTTAATGACATTAGTTTCTGGGTTTTCGTCTCCCATTGAGAGAGGGTTAAGAGATATGAGATCGACCTTTTTCTTCTTTATCAGAGATCCTTACCAGGCTCTGATACCACTTGTAGGATCGAGTACTTCGAGCTTGATTGAGCTTGGTATAAACAAGAACCTCTGTATGCTATACAAGCGTTTATGCGGAAACTAAACAGCAAGTATAATAAAGAAGAAAAACTCTAAAGAACAATGATCCTCTATGGATCAAACTATTGAACTAAGAATCGTTTATTGAATGTTAAAAGATGTTCAAGGCGTACATAAACTCATAAACGGGTTTATCTTTTATACTAACAAGATCACCTAACCCTAACCCGTTCTACAAGAAAACGTGTAAAGAGATTAACAACAATCTCTTCTAAAAATAAATCATAACAAACATTCTAAATATGCGGATAACAAATAATAATATCCGCAGCAACAACACTATCGGCAGGAACAAGATAACACTGTCGGCAGCAATGAGCTTTCAGCAGGAACCAAAGCTATCGGCAGGAACCAACTTTACACTATCGGCAGCAACAATGAATTCTTATTTCCCAGAGATCCTAACACGAGGAAGGGGCATGGCGACCCAAGCAATGCTCAGCTAGACACAGAGGTTATCAATGCACTAATAAAAGTCACCAAAGACATCAACATATAAACTTTAATTAATGGGAAAGCAATTTTAAGGGGAGTTGAAGTGCATGATTAAATCAATGACACAAGCCCATCAATCCTGACCAATTAAAGTGTACTAATACAATAAAACAAAACTACTTAATGAATTGAATACATGCAGGACCTTCTTACAGCTCTTGTATCTTCGTTCAAGGTGTGTCTTGTGCTGCTACTTCGTCTGAATTCGGCTTAGGGTTTCTTCTGTCTCGTACTTAGCTAAATTGTCGAACTCCGAATTTCGTCTGACTTTGGGGTATTTATAGTTTCTGTCTGAGGGCTAGATGTGGCGCATAGGATAAGTAGATGCGGCGCATTGACTTAACTTCGCGTGGGGTCCAAGATTAATATATTCAGGAATATTCGTACACCGCCAGAAGATGCGGCGTAACTCCATTCTTAGATGCGGCGCATGTCCTTGCTGTCTTGGATCGTAGCTTGTGAAATCTTGATAGTGATGCGCCGTATATAATAAGTAAGATGCGGCGTATCTGGAGCAGAATGATCTTGATCTTGTACATTTCAGTAGACTCTTAACTTCTTGCTTGTTTTGCTCCATAATTAGTCCAAAATCGCCAAGTTTCACATAATACTTGTTTTTACCTGAGAATTACAAAAGTAAACATTAACGTATCAATTCTCACAGATAATATAATAAAACAAGTCAAATAAATAGGATAAATGATGGTAATAAAATGTACTTATTTGAGTTCATCAATAGTTAACTTCGATTTTATTTTGATAAGGGATTGGTTGATTGAGCATGCAAAATATTGACAACTATCCTCCTATGTCTCACCTTTGGCGTTTGAAACAATTTTGAACTCCCTACCATGATTACCGATTGTTAAACTCTTGGCTATCACTATTACTCTGGAGACTCGTGTGTTACTTTCGTGGTTATGAAGTTTTCCTAGAACCCATTTCGTACACCAATGAATGAACCTTATCTTGAGAGTTATTTGGCACCCTGAGTTTTCTGAATATGATTCCTGGTTGAACCACCAAGCTTTCCACCGGAGTGTGGAGTAGGATTTGACATGATACCGAGAGATTGTCTAGTCACCAAGCGAAGATGTCTTTCAGATGTGTCCGGGATCATACCAGTTGATTTGAGCAACCGGGAAGAGCAGCAACTGAAGACCAGGAAGTGAGCTGGTTTAAGTGTATCTTCTGGGCGTGTTGATTACTGAAAGCTGAACCGTATTGCTATTAGGAACCATTATTCCTCCACCCTGAAACGACTATGTATCTGTTCATTTTCAGAGCGCGAAGTTTCCTTCAGATGGAAGTATGAATTGAGGTTATTCTTGGAATCGCCTTCCGTATTCGTAACGACTGCTATGACGGTTAGTGACGCTAATAGTATTAGCTAAAGCTCTGACTGTTTTGTGAATTTGATAAATGATGTTTTCTCGTGAGTACTTGGGCAAATGGTCATTGTATGACTTAATAGTACATTCGGAGACGAGGAAGAGCATGAAAATCATTTTTGCACCTTCTTAGAATTTGACGATCATTTGTGCATTCTGGGAGGTTGATATTTGTTGAAAACAACGGTGGCTACCCTGAAGAGTGAAGACATTCCTTACAAGGCAGAAGTGTTGGCGATGCAGAAGAAGAAAATCTAGTCAAGATGGCGAACCTGGAGCTGATGAAGACGTGCAGTCTCACTTCCCTATTCATCTTGGTTGTACTAAGATGAATTGAGAGCGGAAGCAGACTGGATGATGAAGGGATTTGAAGATCGTGCCAGAAATTCACATGACTCCATCACATTCCAAGGAGAACTGCAGGAGGCTTGACGAACCAGATACAAGTTCACGATTTTGTTTCACTTCCAGATTAATGGACAAACGAAGACAGATTAACCGGACTTGAAGAGATTGGATGTTTTGAATGAACGGATTTTTGAAACTGACCTTTTATGTTTAGAAGAATTGATTCTTTGAAGGCCGAAGTTATTGACGACTAATTTCCACTTCCATTGACTCACTTAAGCTTCGTTATATAGTAATAAGATCCTCTAACGATTTAAGTTCACTAGAAGCATTTCAGTTCCGTGTTTATTTTTCGTATGTTCGATGATGGCTTTGTTTTGGGGAATTTTGGCGAATTGTGGAAGATCTGATGCGTGTGGACGGCGTACCTTACTTCTGCTAGGCAATCTAGGATTCCGATACTCCTGCGAGTAGTTTTGTTTTCCCTCATGACTGTGACATTTGATTTTGTTGACCTCTGAGACTGTAGAAGTACTAGGTGGATTAAGATAGGTTGTTTTGCTTACGACTAGTGATAAAGTATGATCATCATGAAGGCATATTTATGTGGTTCTAGTATTTATGACGCCTGATCAACGTGATAATACTTACACCATATAACGTGCACTCATTGTGGCCATAGGATATCTTGGGGAGTACCTAAGAAGTTTAGAATTTGATCTCCGTTGGATTATCCGTGATTAGTGAGACTTTAGGTTCATTCTACCTATGCATATACTCTGCCTTCGTTCATTAGATATCTGGATGAGTTTGGACTCTCGTTTTGCATTCTGTTGACCTCAATTATAAATCTTGAACTCTTGTAGAGCTCGCTACTGTTGATACAGTTAATTTGATTTGAAATATTGTTCGTATTCCATATAAGCTTTCCAGAAAATTCACCTATCATCCATTTTATGTTGCATGGACCTTGTGATCAGAATCAACCAAATTTGTCTCCTTCTGAGGAATTTGAACCCACCTTGTTTTGATTGAGTCATGAGAAACTATTTTGGTTTGAAGATCCTTTTTGGAAGAACCTCCCCGGGCGTGAGAATATTTGTGACGATCTTTTGCGTTTTGCTACGACTTCGTCTAACTTTGCGACTTCAAATTTCGAGGACGAAAATTTTCTTTTAGAGGGGAAGAAGTTGTAAAACCCAAAATTTCAAAACATGCAAAATTACCAAAATACCCTTGTAACTTAAAATTTCACTTTATAAGTAAATAAAACACCAAATGAATCATAAACTCTTGGAAATTAGCAACATATGAAGTATGATAATTTTTGCATGAACATTTTAACATTCTAAATGTCCTAAAAATACTTGCCACTTTATAAAACAATTCTTGGACCGAATATATATTTAATTATGTATTTACTTCTCTTTTTTTTTTTAAATAAAATTAAAATCAATTAAAATGAGATAAGCATTATATAATTATAGAAAATCTTTGCAAAATCAGAAATTGATCTCATCTAATCAATTTTGGGCCGAAATCCATGCCTCTCCTATTTTATATACACGGTTTTATTATTTGTTCCCTTTTATATTCACAAAACCCTAACCGATTCAAACAAAAATCCATAAATTGACTCTCACAATTTTCTGCAAGTACTTGATATTTTTCCTGGATGCTTTGGACTTAGAAGGAGGCTAGAAAAATAGGAGTTCGAATATTGGAAGCTTGATTTGCTTGGTTTTGATTTTTGCTCGACTTGTTCTAGCCGAGAGGTGAAAACTTCCCACACCTCATTCGATCATCCTAATAATTATCTGGTATTTTTATGACTCTTTTTACATCATATATGATCCATATAAAATAAATATAACGACCCATGCATGATATTCTGGTCGCTTGGAGTTAATCGATTCTTAAAACCCTAAAAACGTATATAAACCCTAAATCGGCTATACAAATTTTTGAGGCTTTGTACATATTTTTATTTGATCTTATACATGTCATATAACATCAGAAAAATGCTACTTGAATTTGTTGAGGCCTAGATCATCTTTGGTAAATTATTTTGAAACCGGATTTAAAAAGAAAAAAGGGTTTTAATATAAAGGATGAATCGTATAATTTAGGGTTATGGTTTATGGTGATAGATTGGTGCAACAAATGTGTTTTTAAGGTTAATTCAATGATTAGTAATGATTGGGAAATATAGGGTTTAGGTTTATGCAATTTTTGTTTTACCGATTTATAAATTAAAAGTATTAGGGTGTGTTTTGTAATTTTATATACTTGTGGGTTATTTTTGTGACATGTTTTGGACCAGGGGTAAATCGTATAAAATATAATATGGGGTTACTATATGTAAATTTTGTAACTAAAAGGTTTAAATGGTAATTTATTTAATAAATAAATTCGATTTGGAAATTAAATAAATGGAGGGACTTGTTTTGTAAATTATGTAAATAAAGGGTAATTCGTATAAATACTTATGTAAGGGGTGTAATATGTAATTTTGGATAATTGAAGGCTTAATGTGTAAATATGGATATTATAAGGATTAAATTGTAATTTAACTAATTATAAGGTTTAATTTGTAATTAAATTAGTTAAAGGGTTTAATTTGTAAAATTTTTGGAATTAAAGGTGTTAGACCCGTTTCCCGGGTATTGGGACCCCACCCTAGATGAAAATAGATAAGGGCCTTTTGTGATTGGCTAGTCAACATATGTTGTGTTTTAGTCAAACCCGATAGTCAAAATATGACTAAAGTGGTTATGTAAAGTATGATGTGTAACAAAAGGGGCTTAAGTTGCCAAGTATTAAACAAGTGTTGTAAGTTAGTTTGTGGCCAAATTAGAAGGAATGGAAGTTGAGGGGCCATTGTTGCCATCATCCCAAACTTGTACCTAACTAGATATATGTAGCTAGTTCTAGACATTTCTCTATTATTCTTGGGACTTTGAGAAGTCCGGTTGTAGTGAGATAAGAAAGGGAGGGAAAAGGCTAGTGATGGCTTAGGAGGAGAAGATGAAGACTCCATGATTATAGTCTTATTTAGTAATGATCTTACTCAAGTAAGTCTCCCCATTCTTGATGTAGTTAAGTGATAGTTTAATGGGTTTTCATTATATGATCAAGATATGATCATATGATGATATGGGTTAGAAGATGATTATGTTTTGATGGGTTTGATAACCCTTGTTTATGTATTTGAGTATTATGTGATTAGGTTTTGATTATTGAATGATGATGATGATGATGATGATGATGATGGAAGCTTGTGTTGATAATGATGTTCTTGTTATTATTTAGCTTGGATTGAGGTAAGTAAAATGATGATAGCATATGTTATATGGATTTCTTCATTTTGTGTTATGTATGTTTATGTTGAGAAGATGAGCTTGGATATGCTTATGTGATGCCATGTTTATGGCTTATGTGATGAGATGATGCTATGGAATATGTTGATGTTATGTGCTAGATGAGATTTGAGTATGTAAGCCTTGATGTAAGTGTTTTATGTATATGATGCATCATGTGGATTGAAGTATGATTTATGTTATAGTCGTTTTACTTACTAAGCGTTATCGCTTACGGTTTAGTTGTCTAACCGTTTTGTAGGTTGGCATGTTCTTAAGGTTGGCTTGGATATGTGAGATGAGGCTTGGATGTGTTGGTTAAGGCATGGTTATGCAAATGGGTAGATTTGGTAAGAATATAGAGCTTAGGTAGATACCGAGCTCTCGTGTATAAGTTTGTACCCCCGCGAGTCAAGTAATGATTCGAATTGAGTAAACAAGTGTTAGATTGTATGTCAAGTGTTTTGTAATGAATTGGAAGTCATTTGGTGGGTCTAAGCATGTTTTATGTATTTATGGTTCAAGTTAAAGGGGTGTTTGGTTTAGTTGTAAATATACCCATTTTGGGTAGTGAACGGGTCAAATGTTAATGGAACATGTTTGATATGTTAAGTTAATGATTTCTGGAAGTTTTGGTGTAAAACGGAAGTGGTATATGTAGTTTGATGTCATGAAATGGGTCAAAATGGGTTTTTAGTGGTGAAAACTGCAGATTTGTTCTTGATGGCCTTCTTGACGGCGTCCCCTTTTAATCGTCCAAAAATCCTCTGGCCCGTCAAGGTCTGACGGCGTCACCATTTTTCTGACGGCGTCACGGTTAGTTGGGCAGTTTTCGAAAAATCATATCTTTTAATCCGTAAGTCGAAATGGGTCGTATGACCTATCGTTTTGAAGCTATTTGAGTCTACTTTCATTTAAAAATAGTCTCAAGGGCTGAAAGTTTATAGATTTTTGTCAGTGGTCAAAAGAGTAAGCGGATGTCAGTTTTAGTTCAAGTGTTTCCGCGTGTAAAGTCAAAGTTTTTAGTCTAAGCGGGCACGGGGTGTAACAAATTGGTATCAAAGCTTCGGTTTAAGTGAATTAGGTTTCCACTATAGGGTGCCTAGTCTTAAACCACTCGTAGAAGCTTGAACTTAAAGTATTAGTTGCGCGGAAATTAGTTGCTAAGTGTTAGGCGGATTATGATTTATGCTAGTTGAGCTTGTTGAGGATAGGTGATGTATGTGGGTTATAGTGTTATTGTGTATGAGATTCAAGTCCTTGGGGACTTGAGATGCTTAGATGATTAGTCGGCCGAGTACCTTGGTTGGTGCCGGTGTTGGTATTGTGATTGTGTGAAGTAAGTCCATAGAGGACTTGGAATGTTTATGTGATTAGATAGCCGTGCACCTTGGTTGGTGTCGAGGATTGTATTGTGATAGGTGAATGTATGATAGAATTAGAGTTATGAATGTGAGTAGCTATGCTAAGCGGTATTAGAGATGGGTTAGTAAATGGACTAAGATATGATGCCTTAGTTATGAGTTCGGCTATTGCTTGCGGCTAGTTAGATGATGATGCTTAGACATTGCTTGGTTATGCAATGTGATATATGATGCCATAGACTATGTGATTTGATTTTTTGTTATGAATGTTTTAACACTTGTTGGATAAGTGTTAAGCGTTATGATATGAGTTCATTATATGATGTTAAGTGTTGTTGTTTATATGATGATAAGTCTATGGTAAGTTTATTGTATGTTTAAGTTTTATGTGATGTGCTTGAGAGCACGTTTGTGTAGTTAGTATATGAGTGAGATAGATGCATTAGAATGCGTATTATGTGTTGACCTAGTTGTGGTCGGTAAAGCTAAAAAGAAAACATTGATATGTGAAAAGAGTTAAGAAGCGTGATAATTATTGAAAAAGCATAAATGCTTAAAAGATTGAGATAAGTAAGAAATGAATAGCGAACTATGTTGTAGTTTGATGTCTTGAGAGGCATGATTGATAAAAGAAAGAATAGATGCTTGAAGCATGAGTTTTTATATGCTAACTAAAATGAGAAAGTTAAAGTGCATAGTTAAGCATGATGAAGTCATGTGTATATAAACTTGAAAACTCAAATGTGTTAGTAATATATGTTAAAGCATGATGACTAAAAGTGATGAATGAGATATAGATTGCGATAGAAGTCATAAGTGACTTGAAGTGTGCTAGAAAGAATTGTAAAACATGAATATAATCTTGTCAATATATTGAAATGTGTAAGATGAGATTAGTGATAGTGTTAAAGAATAAACCTATGTAAGGTTTATATGCATGAAAGTTGAATAGACTAAATGAAGTGATAGTATGAGTTGAGAATATGGTCAACAAGGGTTGACGGGTATTAGTAAGAGTGTGTTGTAAGAACACGTAGAGATGTGTAAGTTGTAATGAATAAGCATTACATATAAATTTTCTAAAATAAAGATGGCACATAGTGAGTGTATGAGTCAACTTGGGGTTGACGGATGAAAAGTAAGTTGCATTGTGAGAATGCAAATTTAATAAATGGGCAAGTGTTATATAGAAACTTGTCTAGATGATAGTAAGTGTGATAGTGAATGTTGAGATTGCGTGTGGCAATGAAAATTTAATAAATGATAGTGTATGCCTAATTTTTAAAAGTGCATGAAAGATAAAATGAGTAAAGATGATAAGACAAATATAGCTTGGATCCAATGCTCGAGTTTTGGCATCCTTTGGGATGGCCTAGTTTGCCTTTTATGGCATGATTGTTAGCTTGCCTTCACCGGCATGGTTTGCCTATATCATTGGCATGATGTTAAGGTGTCTTTACGACACGATGGTAAGGTGTCTTTATGGCACGATGTTAAGGTGTCTTTACGACACGATGGTAAGGTGTCTTTATGGCACGATGGTAAGGTGTCTTTATGACACGATGGCAAGGTGTCTTTATGGCACGATGGTAAGGTGTCTTTATGGCACGATGTTAAGGTGTCTTTATGGCACGAGGTTAAGTTGCCTTTTATGGCATGATGTTAGCTTGCCTTATGGCATGGGTGTCAGCTTGCCTTTTTCGGCATGGTGGTTAGCTTGCCTTATGGCATGGTTGTCAGCTTGCCTTTTTCGGCATGGTGGTTAGCTTGCCTTATGGCATGGATGAAAGTTAGTGAGATTGGATCCAAGGCTAGAAAATATGGAAAGTAGATAAGTACGAGTGTTAGGTCGGAAGCGTGTAAGTAGGATGGTTTATGGTTTCTTGATTTAAATGGATTGGGACGCCTTTTCATTTGAATGAAGAAATTATAAAACACCGAACCATGAATTTGTATTTCTTGATTTACATAGATCGGGACGCCTTTTTATGTGAATGAAGAATTACAAATGAGTAGGCTTATGTGTGACCGATATGACATGAGTACGGATAGTGATATGAGATGGTGAAAACTAAAACCGGTTAGACGTCATAAGGAAAGATAAATACAAATAAAATTTATAGCGGCGTTAAGGTCATGTGAGAACCTTAAGATAGACGTAAAAAAAATATGAGTTATGCATTAAGTTGATAAGTTAATTGGTGAGTACTTCCCAAGAATTAATAAGAAAGATTGCTTAAGTGTTATGTGGAATAGGTTTTTGAAGGTGTCGTTGCTTGGTACTTTGTTTATTTTTGAGATGAGTTGCCGGTTTTTGGTATTGATATGTGTTTTGGTTTTATGTGAATGTGAGTTTAGCCGGTATATGACGTTATGTCATGTTATTGCATTGGCGTATGCCGTGTTTATAGTGTTGAAGTTTGACTCATATAGAGTCAAAGTAGTAAATGTTCCCGGATGACAAGTAGTCATTGTGGGAAATTTTAGATATGTTTGCGATGAGAAGTGTGTTTATAGTAGATTATGAGTTATGATTATGTATAGTAAGCGTAGAATTTGCATGATCATTTAGATCGTTGCAATGATTTAGCTTTGAAAGCATGAGTATAAGAGCATGTATATGTCGTGAAATTAGTTTTGGATAGATTTAGACGAGAGATTTCGGGGACGAAATCTATATAAGGGGGGTAGAATTGTTAGACCCGTTTCCCGGGTATTGGGACCCCACCCTAGATGAAAATAGATTATGGCTTTATGTGATTGGCTAGTCAACATATGTTGTGTTTTAGTCAAACCCGATAGTCAAAATATGACTAAAGTGGTTATGTAAAGTATGATGTGTAACAAAAGGGGCTTAAGTTGCCAAGTATTAAACAAGTGTTGTAAGTTAGTTTGTGGCTAAATTAGAAGGAATGGAACTTGAGGGGCCATTGTTGCCATCATCCCAAACTTGTACCTAACTAGATATATGTAGCTAGTTCTAGACATTTCTCTATTATTCTTGGGACTTTGAGAAGTCCGGTTTTAGTGAGATAAGAAAGGGAGGGAAAAGGCTAGTGATGGCTTAGGAGGAGAAGATGAAGACTCCATGATTATAGTCTTATTTAGTAATGATCTTACTCAAGTAAGTCTCCCCATTCTTGATGTAGTTAAGTGATAGTTTATTGGGTTTTCATTATATGATCAAGATATGATCATATGATGATATGGGTTAGAAGATGATTATGTTTTGATGGGTTTGATAACCCTTGTTTATGTATTTGAGTATTATGTGATTAGGTTTTGATTATTGAATGATGATGATGATGATGATGATGATGATGGAAGCTTGTGTTGATAATGATGTTCTTGTTATTATTTAGCTTGGATTGAGGTAAGTAAAATGATGATAGCATATGTTATATGGATTTCTTCATTTTGTGTTATGTATGTTTATGTTTAGAAGATGAGCTTGGATATGCTTATGTGATGCCATGTTTATGGCTTATGTGATGAGATGATGCTATGGAATATGTTGATGTTATGTGCTAGATGAGATTTGAGTATGTAAGCCTTGATGTAAGTGTTTTATGTATATGATGCATCATGTGGATTGAAGTATGATTTATGTTATAGTCGTTTTACTTACTAAGCGTTATCGCTTACGGTTTAGTTGTCTAACCGTTTTGTAGGTTGGCATGTTCTTAAGGTTGGCTTGGATATGTGAGATGAGGCTTGGATGTGTTGGTTAAGGCATGGTTATGCAAATGGGTAGATTTGGTAAGAATATAGAGCTTAGGTAGATACCGAGCTCTCGTGTATAAGTTTGTACCCCCGCGAGTCAAGTAATGATTCGAATTGAGTAAACAAGTGTTAGATTGTATGTCAAGTGTTTTGTAATGAATTGGAAGTCATTTGGTGGGTCTAAGCATGTTTTATGTATTTATGGTTCAAGTTAAAGGGGTGTTTGGTTTAGTTGTAAATATACCCATTTTGGGTAGTGAACGGGTCAAATGTTAATGGAACATGTTTGATATGTTAAGTTAATGATTTCTGGAAGTTTTGGTGTAAAACGGAAGTGGTATATGTAGTTTGATGTCATGAAATGGGTCAAAATGGGTTTTTAGTGGTGAAAACTGCAGATTTGTTCTTGATGGCCTTCTTGACGGCGTCCCCTTTTAATCGTCCAAAAATCCTCTGGCCCGTCAAGGTCTGACGGCGTCACCATTTTTCTGACGGCGTCACGGTTAGTTGGGCAGTTTTCGAAAAATCATATCTTTTAATCCGTAAGTCGAAATGGGTCGTATGACCTATCGTTTTGAAGCTATTTGAGTCTACTTTCATTTAAAAATAGTCTCAAGGGCTGAAAGTTTATAGATTTTTGTCAGTGGTCAAAAGAGTAAGCGGATGTCAGTTTTAGTTCAAGTGTTTCCGCGTGTAAAGTCAAAGTTTTTAGTCTAAGCGGGCACGGGGTGTAACAAAAGGATTGGAATTGTAATTATGGTAAACTTATGGATTAAAATGAATAACATGTAATATTTGCATTTTGGACCTTAACTTTGGCATATTTACATTTGAAACCCTAAAATATAGAAAGTTGTCATATTTAACCCTAAACTATCATGACTTGCTAAAATGAACCCTATTTCTATGATGATACTTAATTGATGACTTAACCTAAATTTATAATATTAAATCTTTCTAATTATGGAAATCAGCTAATTATAGAAACTTACTAAATAAGGAAACTTTCTAAAAATGGAAACTTACTAATTGAGGAAACTTGCTATAAATGGGAACCTGCTAAAAATGGAAAGCCGACTAAAATGAGAAATCTGATTTAAATAAGATATTAATTGTAAGACGACCATGTATTCGTGTAGATTCGCTGAAGATGGAGTTTGTTTCCGATCTTTATATTTCTATATGTGTTTTCACTTGCGGTATGAGGTACAAATATTCTACCATTTCTCAGTAAGGGTGTCCTCCTCATGACTTTTGATCTTGACTCACTATAGGATTCCCTAAGCCATTGCTATGTTCCCTTATACTTTGATTCGTTCTTCATGTTTCACTTACGTCTTTCTATATTGGTTTGATTATGATCTGAGCCTTCTTATAGTGGCTTTCTTATTTAATCTATGCCTTTGCTATGCTTCCCTTGATTTGTGAACCTTGCTATGTTCCCTTGATACTTGATATAATTCGTTCGTTACCCTGTGACATGAATATTCAAATCCTTGGATACCTTGAAGGTTCATTTGATATTATAATTGGATGTGAAAACTTTCTTAATTATATATGAAAATGTTTTGAGAAAAGCTATTTTAAAACGATGTTTGAACACGATGCAATACCACTTTTAAATGTAATTTTACTAAAAGTTTATGAAAACTACTTTTAAAGACTTTCTATATGAAAACTGTTTTTAAAGATCATTTTTATGAAAGCTATTAATAAAGGATTACTTTTATAATATGAACATTTAATATAAACCTTTAAATTGAACCTTTGATATGAACCTTTGCTTTGAACCTTTGATATGAACCTTTGCTTTGAACCTTTGATATGAACCTTTGACATTTGGGCTTTGATACGAACCTTTGACATTTGGACTTTGATTATGACTCTTTGATGACTTAGACATTTGACTTTGATATGATATGACATTTGAACCACTTGAATTGGAAACTTGACTTGAACCACTTAATATATATTTGGACATTTGATACTTGACCCTTGACCCACAGTTTGAGACTACGAGCCACCATTTGTATACTAGGCATGAGGGTTTCATGTCCATGTCATTGATGCACCGATGGCATGACTCTAGGGTAGGAGAGTGATGACCTATCCCGTCCCTGACTTGATTTGATTTGTTACGTAGAGGAAGAACTTGGCCGACTGGGGCGTATGGATGCATCCTAGATTTGTTATTTGATTCGAGTTTGTTATATTTGGTGACTGATGGTGTGTGCGATACACGTCTTTCACATCTTGGGAGTTCATGACTCCACCCTTGGAGGTATCCCCTCATATTGCGTTTGGTACCGAGGTCTCCCCTCCGTACACCTTGCTATTTGATATTTGATTTGATTTGGGCTCGTAGTGGATTACTGTTTCCTTTACCTTATAACCTTGTACTTGGTATTCCGAGGTCACCCCTCCGGATGCATACTTGACTTGATACTTGACTTGACTTGACTTGATTTGACTTGGGCCCGTGGTGGATTATTATTCCCTTTACTCTTATCCATTGTAACTATTTCTTAACTCTTGATATATCCGCATAACCTTTTATTTTACTTTTTACCTAACTCTTATTATACCTTGCATTGTTTCACTTACTTCACTATCCCATTATTACCGCTTGTTACCTTTATATCTGTTCACTGGGATTTTTAAGCTCAGCCGCATTTCTTTTCCTGCGGCAGGTTTTAGTTTGGAAGCTGGGTATGAGTGGAGAGTACCTTGGACTTAGAAGACCTTACTAGCTACTTTGGATTAGAGATGACTAGAAGAGCTTATATTCAGACTTAGTAATTATTGTATTTCTCATTGGTAACCTTGTAGTTTCAGATTTTCATTTGTAACCATTGAAAATTCAATTGTATTATTTATGTCATATGCTTGTGTTTGTTCTGATATGAAACCATTATTGTGACATCTCTACCCTTGTCGGGTTGGGGTGTTACAGCAGTTGATGTTGGTTCTGTTCAAGCAGTTACAGTTGGTGTCTTGGAGGAAGAGGAAGCACGGGATTTCTTTTGTCAAATCACAAGGATTTCAGCCGAACATGATCATGATCTCTATAAAAAAGGATGTAAAATTGTAAAAAAATGTGGTTATTTGCCGCTTGCCATCAAACTCATTGCCGCAACACTTAACAGCAAAGATGAATATTTATGGAGGCATACACTCAAGCGTTTGAATGAAAATGATCTTGACAAGAACGTGCAAAAAATAATTAGCATAAGCTACGAGAGTCTAGTGCATGATGATAAAGCGATTTTTCTGCTTTGTGGCTTGTTCCCCGAGGACTCTAATATCCCGATAGAAGATCTCACAAGATATGCATGGGATTAAAACTTTTAAACGAAGTTTATACTATGAAAGAGGCGAGAGACAGTACACAAATAAGTGTGCGCAATCTCAAGAATGCGTATTTGTTGATGAATGGAGATAGTCGTCACAGTGATAGTGTGAAAATGCATGATCTTGTGCTTGCATTTGTAGTGGGTACTGTTTCTAAAGGTGGTGAGGAGGGATGTGGGATCATTCACCATGATGATTTCTCAAAGTTGGGTAAAGCTAATAATATGAGCCAGTCTTGCAAGCAAATTTCGTTAGCATGCAAGGGTATGTCGAAGTTTCCCATTGACTTTAAGTTTCCAAACCTTAGTGTTTTGAAACTTATGCAAGGAGATGAGTCGCTAAGGTTTCCTCAAGACTTTTATGTAGGAATGGAAAAGCTTCAAGTTATAGCTATTGAGAAATTGGAGTATCCACCAGTTCCAGCATCATTTCAGTGCTCCGCCAACCTTCGAACTCTTTGTCTCGATCAATGCTCGTTGATGTTTTATTTAAGTTGTATTGGAAATCTTTCGAATCTGGAAGTTCTTAGTTTTGCTAACTCTGGCATTACAATCCTACCTTCCACGTTCGGGAATTTGAAGGAGCTAAGGCTACTGGATGTAACAGGTTGTTACAATCTTGCTATAGATGACGGTGTCTTAGGAAGCTTGGTGAAACTTGAAGAGCTTTA